>CM022492.1:4622411-4655780 GCA_011952105.1 Coreoperca whiteheadi | reverse complement strand
GCCCCCCGGGGCCCCCCTCTTTGGGCGGGGGGTTACTGGGGGGGGGGGGGGGGGGGGGCTGAAGAGGTCCCATTCAGGTGAAGTCCCAGCCTGCATACTTACGTCAATGTCGTCGGTGCTTTAGCAAGTCACGCGCAAAAAGCCTCAATCGCGCGCCGATTTTCCTCTCATCGCTGCGTCTGCGTTTCAACCTTGAGCTGCCAACCTGAATGGCTTGAAAAGGGATGACACGAGTGTAATGACCTGTTTGAAATCAAAATGTACAGTCTATAAGCGCAATAGATCACTGTGCGCTCTTAACATTTATTATTAGCCTGACCTATTGCGTGCCCCATTGACCCAATCCATAAACTAGGTTAGCAAAAAAATAAGGCACTAGCCGGCAAGGCCGTGCTGATCCGATAATTATTGAATCATACGCTGCTTCTCAGATGCTTCTCTGGTTCTTCACCAGATGAAGATGGCAAAATGACCAACAAAGATAAGGCGGTTTGGTGACATTGTAAAAAGCGTGCGACTGCCTACTTTTCCTCACCGTACCTCATCCTCAGGCGCTTTGGAAGTAGCTTGTAAAAAGGCCATCACCATTAAGCTAGCAAGATTTATATGCAAGGGTATGCAGCCCATTGGAATTCATTTGGGGGGGTAGGTTGCCAGGATAATGACAGAACTGGAGCCATGCTATCAAATACCAAGTTGCACCACAATCTGAAGACACACAGTTGGATGACACCACATGGGGGGAAAAAAAAAATATATATATAGACTACACTGAAAAAGGTAAGAAACTGTCTGACAAAGCAGTGACAGCGCTAACACACACACACACACACACACACACACACAGCACTCATGATAAACTAGAACCAGAACCAAAAGGCAGCATCACCTAAGTCCCAAGTGAAACAAAAGGCTGTGTGAAGTCATTTAACGTGCGATACCATTTTGCACATAAGTTCCAGAGCCAGTTTTTCAGTCCTGGCTGCTATGTGCCTGTCGCGCTTATATAGCAATCCTTGAGCTCCCACCGACACAAAAGCACATCAAACTCTGCGAGCTAATAGTTTTCACTGAACTTGCATGACTTTATAGAAATAAATGGAGGGAGGGCTGTTATTGCAACACAACCCAAATCCAGGCCATAGTCTCAATCCAATTCCCTTAACAAAAAAAACTCTATCCCCCCCCCGGAGCCTCATGCGCTGCAGACAGTACATATGGCAAGGATAAGAAAAGGACAACAAAGGAGTAGACAACTCTATGAATACAGGATTGGACTTTTTTTCTTTAAAAAAAAAAAAAAAAAACCCCAACAAACCCAGAAATACTTGACAAGAAGGCTCAAATTCATAGTATCAGCACACCCTCTTGTATTTATCAGTTCTGAGACGACAAATCCAATATAACCGTGCGGAGGCAGACTGGATGTCTGGGGATGCGCTAAGCTGATCATCTCACAATCTTGCGATTTGGAAATTAATTTTGTGTCTTAAGTGCAGCGTTGTGTGTCGGAGCAGTGAAGTGCTTCACAACATGCTGTGGCTGGAAGCAAAGGCAACGTTTTGCTGCTGGTTGGATAAAGACTGTAAGAGGCTGCAGCTCATTGAATCTGACTGGTTTAAAAGGAGTAAAAAAAAAAAAAACCCAAAAAACATTACTGCAATGAAAACCACCCACAGTACATGATCTGCAGTGTGTTACTGTTACTAGTACGGCTACTTGTAATTGTGGTTTATTACATTACATTTAGCAGGCGGTTTTATCCAAAGCGACTTACATATGAGGAAGACAATGGAAGCAATTATAGCAACACAAGGTAACAAAAAGCATAAGTGCACCAGAAACTAGTCTGTTAAAGCCCAGCACAGTGTACAAAGCTAAGGATAGGAGTGGTTTTTTTAATGAAAAGAGATAGAAAGGAAGAAGTAGTTAGCGATTGCCAATTAGGTGTTGACAGAAGAGACGCGTTTTCAGGCGCTTTTTAAAGCACCTATTACAACTTAACTCTTATTGTTGGAGCTTTGCCATTGGTTATGATAACATTGTACTCAAAGTAATTCCTGACATATGGCAACATGGTAAAATGGGTTCAACCTAAGGTTCCGCCTCTGACCGAGCAGATAGCCAGTCATGGTTTAAGATAATAGGGCGGCACCTGGGGTGGCCAATCGGATTGCGTTGGTGGCCCACGCCTCCACAGGCCGCCACCCCCCCCCCCCCCAGACACGTCCCTGATAGCAACCCGTTCATTCCCCCCACTCTCCGTGCAGTGTGTACAGTTCCCCCCCGGCTCAAGATTTGCTGTGTGGTAATTTGATTAGACACATTAATTTAGGAACAGGGCCTCAAGATCAGGGAGTAAAAGCAGGACACACCTTAAGGCCTTATTCATGTCAGTGGATGATGTGCTTTACTGGTCCTTATTCCCCGGACGGATTCTCTTAGGAGAAGGTGCAGAACCAGCTCGTGGAATCACGCAGCCTCATGCCGCCACGGATTTCACTGCACATATTGTACGAGAATGCGTCGAATAAGATCTTTAATTTTCAATTCATTATCACAATCCAATTGCCACACAGTATAGTACAGTAAGCCTGTGCATTTGTGGGCTCCTGGAGTTCCTGTGACTCCCCTCATGGGTCTTTAAAAGACTTCTTAGGGGGGAGTTTTTCCCCCTTATCTGAATCGAGGGTGTTGGATACTGTAAAGCTCCTTGAGGCAAATTGGTGATAAATTAGTAAAGCAAAACAGATATATAGGAAACAGGAAATTGCTAGATCCTGCCATGTGTAATGCATTTGGTAGCATAGCCTTTAGATTGTTGGATTTTAATATGGCTCAGAACATTCCTTTTGTTTAAACAAGACAGCATGAAATCCAGATTAGAGGAGATGTCCACTAAAGTTGGCAGAGATTTTGAGATTCAGGGGTATTTATTCACTTTAACAGAGAGTAAGGAAACATGCCACATTCACATTTTAGTTTTTTTTTTTTTTAACTACTTCCAAAGTTTTCTTGACATTGGCAGGAACTGAAAATGAGAGAGCCAGGGTGCGCGAGATATGGAAACAGTAAGAGAGGCAACCTGTGCTTTAGCGGCCACCCGAGCCGCAAGCCATCTCTTGTCTATTCTCAGCCATCCCTACCCCCATCCATCCAGGGACATGACTCCATACCCTCTTCCTTCTCTCATCCCTTCTGTTTCCTGTTTTCATCTCAGCCCCTGGTCCCCACAGACAACAGGAAGAAAATGAAAGCAGGTAAAGGTGCTCTCTGCCTCCCGCTCTGCATATTTCAGTGGATTTATTCTAGTCGTCTGGCCTTGCATGTCCCTGTCCTACTGCTTCTGCTAGGACCTGAGGGGCCCACAAACCCTATCCCCACATGTGCAAATACTGTGCCGATGCAGGCACAGTGACACATTTGCATGGTATGCCCATATGCATTGTCTGACACACACACACTTTCCCCACATGCATTTTCAGTCTCTTTCTCTCCTTGACTCTATTTTGGGAGAATACCTTTAGAGTATTGAATAATTCTCTTTGTGCAACACAAGGCTCTTCACTCTCAGAAAGGTTAAAGAAACTTCTCTCCGAAATCTGTTCCCTGGAGCCCTTAGACACTCAATGAGAGAATTTACATTGCATCAGTGCACCTCCTTCATGAGAGTGTAGCTTGTAGACCAGCATGTACGAAACAAGGTTGTGTTGTAAGGGGCCGTGTGAAAATTATTGGGGTGAGGAGGAGGCCTTTTCATTTAAACTAAAACAAAACAGAAGGCCCTCCCCAGCATTAATATTATCTTCATATCTTCCCCTTGACTTAGATGAATAAATGTAATGTGAGAGGGGTCACTTGTAGTGACAAGCCCAAATAAGCTAAATGTAAATCCACTATGATGTTCCTCACAGGTCTACAGAGCCTTTAGCATCATTACGCTACAACTATCATTACGCTTTTTAAAAAAAACAAACAAACCATCATAGACCCACTCCTGGACCCCTGGCAGTTCGCCTCCAGAGCCAACAGGTCTAACAGGTCTGTAGACAATGGAGTAAACATGGTCTTCCACTTCATCCTCCAGCGCCTGGACTCCAATGGGATCTACGCCAGGATCCTGTTTGTGGATTACAGCGCCGCCATTAGAACCATCATCCCAGCTCTGCTACAGAACAAGCTCTCCCAGCTGAGTGTGCCTGACTCCAACTGCAGGTGGATCACAGACTTCCTGTGACAGGAGGCAGCATGTGAGGCTGGGGAAACATCGGAATCCCAGACCATCAGCACCGGTTCCCTCCAAGGCTGCGTTATTTCCCCTCTGCACACCAACGGCTGGACCTCCAGCCACCAGTCCGTCAAGCTCGTGACATTTGCGGATGACACCACCCTCACTGGGCTCATCTCTGATGGGGATGAGTCTGCCCACAAGAGGGAGATTGACCAGCTGGTGCAATCAGAACAACCAGGAGCTCAGCAATCTCAAGACAGTGGAGATGGTTGTCAATTACAGGTTGAACCCATCCCCATCACCCTGTGTGTCCCCCTTGCCCACACTGGAGTCCTTCGGCTTCTTGGGGACCGTCATCACCCAGGACCTCAAGAGGGAGCTGAACATCAGCCCACTCAGCAAAAAAGCCCAGCAGAAAATGTGCTTCCTGCTGCAGCTGAAGAAATTCTACTTGCCAAAGACAATGATGGTGCACTTCTACACTGCCATCACCTCCTGGTACACTTCTGCCACCGCCAAGGACAAGGGCATACTGCAGCATATCATTTGCGCTGCTGAGAAGGCGATTGGCTGCAATCTACCTAGGACCCTGAGGTGAGCAGTAAAGATTGCAACTGTTTCAGACACCCCCCTCTGGAAGGAGGTTGCAGTCTGCCACAGCCAAAAATACAATTTCCCCCCAGAGCCCTTCACCTGATACAAGTGTTGTCTCAGCTGATAGATGCTTAAAGCTAAATACTTTGCCCCCCCCCCACGTGAGCTGTTATGTACAATGTATAAAATTAGCACATGTACGTTTCCTTCTTCTCACCTCACGTGAGAGTTTAACACTCGATTTAAACACTGACTTTACAACCTTACTTCTTTAGCCAAGATTCTGGATAAGAATCCAAAGGAGCTAAAACATTTTTTTAATAAAAATGGCACTGTGTCACTGGCATAAGCAGCAGAAAGTGTCCTGGTGCAAAGAGAGAAGAGGATATGAATAAAAGATGGCCATGCACAGCCGGGAGCTCTCTATTATTAAAGTGAGTTTCTACATCAAGGAACATGGAAGCTAAAAGTATTTGTGTTTGTGGGCATGTGCGTACCTGAGGTCACAGTAATTTACTGCTCATGTCACACTACCGCTTATATAAGGAATACCAATGTGTTCAATGTAAAAAAAAAACAAAACAAAAAAAACACATTATAAAATATATTAAATAAATAAATTGGGTAAATTATATAAATTAAGAATTTGTGAAATAATTGAAAAAATTATTAAAACTCAACTCATCATGAAGTGTTCTTTCATAATAGAGTTTTCTGGATATCATTTTTATTTCAAAATGCTCTCTTCCTAAAGTCTGTTTTTATTCCATACTGACAATTTGCTTGGAGTATCATGCTTAAGAGAACAATAATCAAATCTGACCAGAATGCACCAGTAAACATACCAAACATTAAACGGCCTTTTTTAACATAATTTAACCAAAGGTTATATTTTAACTAGACTAACTAGCATGCCTCATTGATCACCATCTTCTTAAAACTATAATTATTCTCCTCAATTCTTTGTTTACTTGGCCTATTTTTAACCCTCTGAAAATAATGTTGGATCATCTAGCACATTACGATCTTTTGAAGGTAGTTTTTAAGATAGCCAGCGGTAGCATATGAACCTTGAGATTGCAATGATTCAGTTGATACTAAACATGCCACACTAGCTTACTGGGAAAAGGGCTAAATATCACTCCAAAGTTTAACCGTCTTTACCGTGATGTCCGCAGTAACCTGCCGCTGCGCCACTCGGTGGCTGTTTCTGACACTGAGGGCCATGGGTTTCATTATGTTAAGCATTGCTAGGTAATGTTGATTGCTTATAATGTCATATCACATTGCAGCTATGATGCTGATTCATTTATGTTACCCAATGCAAATATGCGCCAGAGCCAGATTCCTGGTTGACTGCCTCCAATCTAAACTGCTGACATAAGCTTAAACCAGTCTTAAACTGTTCGTTGTGCTCACCTTTCCTTTGAAAGAAATGTCAAAAGCAGTTTTCCCATCTGTGCTATCTTTCCATTTCCTTTTTTGGTACCCTGATTTCCCTTTCTTGGCAGACATGACTCACAGTGCACTTTGGTGTTCCAGCATCAGCAGTCACTTGGCTGATTACCTGCATTTAGAGATGAATCCTAGTGCCGGGGCAGACTAAACCATTTTGGGCCTTTTGTAAAGGGGTAAGAGGGGTCTCAGAGAGCCGCCACTATTTTCTTCTTTGGTTCAGTCTAGCAACCATTTTAAATTTAGTTACGACACTAATTACTTAACAATTAGTGCCTGTGAGGGTCTCTAGCTAGCAAATATCACAAGACATATGTCCATTATAAAGTTAATAAAATTAACCGGAACCTGTGTTTATCTGCCTTGTTCTCCTGTGGAGTGTTTTGACATAACCAGCCTCCAGCATGTTCCAACCGGCCCATGCAGGACTCTTTTTGATCGTCACAGAGTTGTGTGCCTTTCTCTAAGGAACATCTTTAGATTCAAAGCACAGCTGAGGTAACGCTGGATTAACCAGCTAATGTTAGCTGTTGTCGTTGCCATTTGATGCTGATTAATACGCCAACTCACAACCCCACCAAGCTAGTTAGCCAGCTTAGTACAATAGGTAGCATGTGCAGCCTTATATAAAAATAAAAAGGAGTTGTTTCCCCCCCTCCATGTCAGTGTACTGTTTTACAGCAGCTAGATGGTTGTAAAAAAGAAATATAAAAGTGACTGACTTTTCTTTTGTTTAAGCTACATCCGGTATTAGTTGAGTTTGCTAGTTTAAGAGGCAGGGGGCATAGGATTGGCTGAAAGGTCAGAGGGCAGTAACAACCCCACTGTCATGAAAGTGAAATTATGAAAATATAAAGTTCCATGAAGTGAAAGTGTTATTGGGGAAAATGCCATTGTGACTTTAAAAAAAAAAAAAAAAAAAGCCATTTTGAAATAAAATGTTTCAATTTGTTCTATTATTTCACAAATTGCTTCATTTAAGTATTTCACACAATTTGTGATTTCATTAATCTGTATTTAATGTTGAACACCTTTACGGCTCCATACAGTGAAAGTCACATATTTGCGTGTGCTTGGAGTAAGTCAATGTCTGTATACAGTTGTGTCGTAACTTTCTGGCCACAGGGATTAACCAGTAGCCTTCTGTACTTAGGTTTTATTGATGCCCTTGAACTGAATCCTAATTTGCAGATGCATGCAAGGACCAACAACGTTTGATCAACACATAACTTCTACAGGTGAATTACAATATGAGCGCCAATGAATATATTCAGGATGTGTCACCTCATGCACTTTAATCGTGCGCACCTTAGCTACAGGCTAGCTTTTAATTGGCTTCCCTGAGACACGTAAACATGGGCTTGCATATACAGCAAGCAAACATCAGAGAGGAGGAAACTGGGGGATGAAGATGAACACGCCTTCTGTAACATGCCAAAATGTATGATTTCCTGTCTGTATGCGGAGAGAGCGCCTTGTTTCCGCACAGCGTGTCCCACAGAGGAGGTAATTGAAATGATGGTGAGTGAAGACCTCAGTGCTGCTTTTCCCCCTCACACCAGACGGCAATAATCTGGCGAGTCCTCTTGCCACATGTAATCTAAGTCAGCCTGACCTGCATTGAGGATAAAGTCATTTTCAGACACTTGAAAAGCACAAGAGCAAAATAAAAATGGGTGTGCAATAAATGTTCACAATTCACAGTGAGTGCATGCAGCCCCTGTGCTGATAGGTTTCTCTGGACAAACCCGTGCGCTTGCTTGTCTAAGTGTTTGCGATTACCCCTCATCCTCACGCTGTCTGGCTCCGCTCCACGTCCCTGCCTCATTTTTAAATATTTTACACATTTAAAATCTCTGTTTACTCATCTGCCGCATGGGTACAGAGAAACAGCAACTTGCTTTTAACAAATCAAGCTTAGAATGGTAAGGCCATAGATAATGAAACAAAGAAAAACAACGTTTTAGTGATGATTTGAGTAAGGCTTTGCTGTCCTGTTCAAGCTTAAGAATTAACATCTTATATTTGTGTTTATATTAGTCTTAAAAAACAAAAGGTCACCTAATGGATCCAGAAAGTGTCACATGTACTGTAGTCAGTAATTAAATATTTTAATGGTTAGCCTATCAGCGGCCGAATGCAACACTAACATCCCTGATTTCCCCTTTAACATATCTAATAGGGCTTTCTAAAGTTGTAATCCATGTAATTTCAATTATATCAAATCCCATTTTTTATATTATGATACTATTTATGGCCATGATAACATCAAATAGTTAGAACTTACCACAAATCCTCCACGATGTCGATGAAAAGGCAAGGGCCCTGGACAAGATCAGCATCTGCTGTCTTAACACCAGACAGATGTCAGTGGTTGGCTGGAGAAACACCACGGTGATCATTTATATGCAATTCCTAAGACCTTCTTTGAACAGAGACAGGGATCAAGATCTCCCTACCATTCCACAAGGTGTGTCTCAAAATGACAAAAAAACAAAACAAACCCAAAAACAATTCAGTAAGTGAACTGAGATTTGTTGTCAAATCACAAAGAAAAATTTGTGAAAAATGGCAACAAATTTGACTGTGGTTGGCTCAGATGCTCCAGGTGGTTTTTGGCCATTCAGATTTTTAACGGCATCCTCCGCCTCTGTATGCTATACCTTCTGTCACAACTCAGGAAATGCAGGATTGGACCCGTGCAGACAAATCAGGCAGCAGGATGACTTTGATGAAAATAGTTTGTAGACAGGTAACAGGCAGGCAGGGTCCGGTCTGGGTTACAGAAGCAAAAGCATAAGGCAAGACAGAAACACAGCACCTAGGACAAACGATCTAGGCTGGCATATGTCGTGAGCGGCTGATCAGGGAAGTGAGAACAGGTGAGCCGGTGAGTGAGCAGAAGGTCAGGTGACTGCAGGGCTGATGAGGGAAGTGAGAACCAAGTGAGCAGGCGGGTGAAAAAGTCTGAGGCCATCTAGCGGACAGGTAGGGGAATGGCAGGTGTGTGGATGGGCGGGGGATGCAGGTGAGGGGGAAAGGAGGGAAAGTCCGAGGGCATCTATCTGGTGGATGGATGCAAAATGGCAATGAAGGGGCCTGCGATAGGGAATGTGGCTGGAGAGGGCCCGAAGAGACAAACTGTGACACCTTCATTAAAACTATATGATACGTATATTAATGGAAACCCAAGATGCTATGTTTTGTATGGTATCATCACCCTCACTATTAGTTTCAATGGCAATGTGGAAATATTCCACTATAACTTAATTCACTGACCAAATAGTTCATCGAACCAGTCCTCAGACATTCGGCATTAAAGCAGGTTCTGAACTTATATTGAGAGACTTTGTCATAACCTAGTTTCTCGTGAACTGACACTCCTTGTATACATACTCTATATGGCCTCTTATGCTCTTACTTTTATATTTAAATTTTTGACATGCCATTGACTAGTCTCTTCCAAGGAAATGGATCGAAAAGATAAGAGAGGGAACTCTGTCAGTGGCATCTGAATGGCAGGTTTAACCACTCTCCCCTGCTAAGACAGACTCTCTGTGTTGCCCACTTATTGAAGTCCCTGGGAGTCCTGTGGCTCACCTCAGTTACCTTATTCAATTCAATTCAATTCAATTTTATTAATATAGCACAATATCACAAATCACAATTTGCCTCAAAGGGCTTTACAACCTATAACATACGACACCCTCTGTCCTTAGACCCTCGATTTGAATAAGGAAAAACTACCAAAAAGAAACCCTTTTAACAGGGAAAAAAAGAGAGGAAGAAACCTCAGGAAGAGCCACGGAGAAGGGATCCCTCTCCCAGGATGGACAGACATGCAATAGATGTAGAGGCCGAATCCAGAAAGCATAGTACATAAAATTATGATGAAAATTATGAAATTTTAGTATATATAATTACGATGAAAAGTGTAGAGTGTAAAACACAAGGGAAGAGGATGAATCCAGAAGGACAACTGAGCAGCTCCAGGTGATGCCCACTGAGCGGGATCCGAGCCACACCACCTCCCCTCCACCACAGACACAGCAGCACTGTTCCAGCAGGTGGCCCACAATCACAGATCCGGACTCTGCATCTCTGGAGGCAGAAATACCTGCTGAAAGTGACAGTAAGAGAGAAGAGAGAGACCAGAAAGCACAACATTACGGGAGAGGGAAGATGTCCAGTTAGTAAGGTGCATTTATGGGATAACAACGCATACAGATGGAGGGAGAGGAGGACAGAGGTGGTTCATGGGAAGTCTCCCGGCAGTCTAGGCCTACAGCAGCATGGCAAAGGGATGGTTCAGGACTCACCTGAGCCAGCCCTAACTATAAGCTTTATCAAAGAGGAAAGTCTTTAGCCTACTCTTAAATGTGGAGATGGTGTCTGCCTACCGAACCCAAACTGGGATCTGATTCCACAGGAGAGGAGCTTGATAGCTAAAGGCTCTGGCTCCCATTCTACTTTTGGAGACTCTAGGAACCACAAGTAACCCTGCTTTCTTTGAGCGCAGTGTTCTAGTGGGGTAATAAGGTACTATGAGCTATTTAAGATACGATGGTGTTTGACCATTAAGAGCTTTGTAGATGAAGAGGAGGATTTTAAATTCTATTCTGGATTTCATAGGGAGCCAATACTGAGACGCTAATATTGGAGACATATGATCTAGTTCTTGTCAGTACACGTGCGGCAGTGTTCTGGATCAAATGGAGGGCCTTAAGGGACTTTTTTGGGCTGCCTGATAATAAGGCATTGCAGTAATCCAGCCTCGAAGTAACAAATGCATGGACTAGTTTTTCTGCATCATTTTCATGACAGGATGTGCCTGATTTTTGCAATGTTACGTAGGTGAAAGAAGGCCGTATTTGAAATTTGCGTCATGTGGGATTCGCAGAATAAATCCTGATCAAAGATAACCCCCGAGGTTCCTTACGGTGGTGCTGGAGGCCAGGGCAAGGGACCTCATCAGTCCCAGTGCCAACTCACTGCTCACTTGCTTGGTGTGAGTGAGTCTGTCTAGCTCTTCATTTCAGCCCCCTACCTTGATTTGTTAGTACAATATCCTAATGGACTTCACCTGAATATGTATGTGTGTCTACAGTGTATGTGTATGGAAATGAGTGGAAAACAGCAATTTAGGTAAGAGTGAACACATCCTTAGTAAGCAAAACTGTGTTTGGACAGTTAGGCAACTTGCAGTAATAACCTAATGGACTCACCGCGGGATTAAGGCTGGATGACTGCGTTGTTTAGGAAATTCAGTGGATTACTGCAATTAATAAAATGAAAATGAATAGGAGAGTCAGCAAGGTGGGATAAACTGAGGACATGAAGAGGTTAGGTTTCAGAACAATAAAGCAAAAATGGTAAGGATTTATACCAAAATAACAAACTAGCGCACCTTTCAGTCTGAATTAGGACAGCTATGTTTTTATGGAAAGCGTTCCCACCTTCAAATACAGTTGATGGATGCTCAGACAGGAACATTAAAGGGTCACGACATATTGTTAAGCACTTTCAGAACCTTCTAAATACATAAATTCTTTGTTTTTTTTTCGAAAAAGGAAAACAAGGTCTTTTGGCCCTTTCAAGCGGCTCCCGCTGAATGCTAGGCCACAAAGATGTTTTTCCAGATGAAGCCGAGACCCAGCCCATATTTCCCCAGTACATGAATCCCTGGTAGTAGGAACTGTGGGGGACTACGGCAGGTGCCAGAGCAGCTTTATGTAAATCCCCACCTCCATGACAAGGTCTGAAAATGAGCTGCTGCCCTGGGGCAGTTTGGCGGTGGATGGAAGGAACAGTTTTTCATATCTGTTGCTTCCCCGCAAGTGGGACCGTCTTCCTAATGCATGGTCAGAGCCAGTGTAGCTACATGCTGTGCATCATGTGGTGAAGGCAGAGGACAGATTTTTGACTGTGAAACTTCAGCAAAGACTCAACATTAAGCGGAGGATGAATACAGGCTGCTAGGGCAGGGTATGTTTAATTCAGTGAAAAGCCATTTCACGATAATTAGCCTCGGTTTGTACATGCCCCAGCCCCTTGTGTAGTGGTGGAAAGTAACTGAGTATATTTATTCAAGCACTGTACTCGGATTATCTGGATTGATCAGACACAAACCTGGGTATTATGCTTTCACAGTTTATTCAAGAGATGAAGTAGTACTCCTGACGCCTGTCTCATAACTGTTTGTAACCCTGGAACAGTTTGAACAAAAGTGGATGGTGCAGCACAGCTAATAGTCCATGATAGCGTCCTCTGTTTTGGACTGAGACGCTCTCCAAGATGATTTGCTGTTGGCCAACAGTGCATTTGTCATCATCACCCCTAGCTGACGAAAGACTCCTGGACTCTGAATGATGGCCAGACAATGCATACCACAGAGGATATTTCAAAGGCATGGCATTTAGAATATGTTTGCTGTGACTTAAATTTTGCCTGAATTTATGACTTACACACACACACAATACATACTAGCTGCCCTGATCTTCCCACTGTTCCATTCCCCTGCTATCACTGCAACAGGCACTCATTCTACGCTTTTGCCTGTTTACGCATGTAATAGCTATGTTGTTAAGCCCAGCAGATACAGCCCCGTGTGATCCATGCTTTCCAGTCTCAGATGAGCACACGCAGTACACACACCCTCCCACATCGATGGGAACCGCCGCCCTTATTCCATTTTCCTAACTGAATATATTATTCTGGCCCTCTCCCCCCTCGCCTTGGTTTGACAGGGACAGATTGAGCTGGCCTCTGATAGCTGCAGTAGCTACTGTTATGGGAAATGGAGCTGTACATTTACATTTACTCATTCTATTACGTTGATGGATCTTCTGGGCTACCAGGCAGCTATTTTTATGGTTAGGGTGCGATGTGTCTTTTGGAGTAATGCAGAAAAAGATTGAGGACAGGTATTAAAAACGTTTAGAAAGTGCAGAAACTGCAGACTTGCAGGTAGTGACTAGTTAGTAGTCCTAAGCGAGTCAGGTTATGCAGAGAATTGGACGTGTTGTAATGATGCTGTTACTGTTTAGTTAAATGAAACTCTAAAAAAGGTGAACAAAGGGAACAGTCACACTTAAAGTAACATGGATGGCAATGCTGTCTTGTTGACGTTGGCAAGCAGACAAGGTACATTTTCACACTCTGGTAAGCAGCAGGGCCTGTTCACACATCCAATCCCTATTACATGATAGGCTAATTGTAAATAATATAGAGTTTACATGCCGCAGTCACAGAATGTAGAATAGCGTTGCTCACACTAAGTGCATTAATATTCATATTTCTTAACCAATGAAGCAATAATACAAAGTATCATATTCCACTGAGAGAGAGAATGGGATTGGTAACCTGATACAATAGCGATCTGAATGTTGTCCTTTGGTAGCAGTGCCAGAGCCAAGGGGTGACCACTGATGAGCATGGACACTAAAATGGGCACCGCAATGGTCAACGGCTGCTGCACTGCTGGAGCACCGCTGGAAATGCTGGAAACACCCCTCCAGTTGATCTGCCCTTCCCCAATGTGTTGGGTTTGCCAGTTGCGTATACTTTACATGGTTGAGTGTCCAACTTAGTTTCATTTTTAATAATGTTCCTGGTGGTGTACTTCTGAGCTTGGCGCTCATTTAGCAGTCCCCGTTGTCGAAGTAAATGAGTCAAAGAGTGAGCGACCCAAAACGATGGCCACTTGTCCTACAGCGGCCAACTGCTGTGCCCCCAAAGTAAATGATGTCTCAGCCTGGCCACTGGGGCTGCAACTTATTTAAAAATTCCAACCTACATTCGAATTTGGGAAGAATACCCGACAGACATAGGTCAATGGATGGCATGAGGGCCAATAAGTGGTTCAATAACAGGTAAGAGTGGGGCGGCTGTGGCTTGGTGGCAGAGCGGTCGCCTTCCAAGCCGAAGGGCGGTGGTTCGATCCCCCAGCCATGCGTCGAAGTATCCTCGAGCAAGATACTGAACCCCAAAATGCTCCCGAAGCTGCGCCTTCGGTTTGTGAATGTTCTTATACGTAAGTTGCTTTGGATAAAAGCGTCTGCTAAGTGTAAGAGGGAAATGCTAGCAAGCATACAATCGTGCTGGACCTTAGTATTTACAGTCAATAAAAAAAACCTTTTTTAATACGATGACTTATACATGCCAGATGTGCAGGGATTGCTGTAAAAAAACAAAACAAAATTCCCATGCTAATTCCCAAAGCATTGGACTTGAGATTAGGAAGTTACAACACATTATTACTAAAATACAGGCCTTTCTGCTCACCTGTTGCTGTTCTGATTGTCTGTCCTCTTAAAACAGTGGACAGCCAACACCAACTGCTACCACTGTATTAGGCATTGTCTTGATACACAAACTCTCCCTTACACAGATGTGTCTCGGGATCTTTTTCTAATAATGTCACCAGATGGAACAAATTCCACAGAATTAAGTGAAACAGTGTGAGAAAATGCACAATGGAGAAGTGCACTGCTCTGTAGCCTCTATCTGTCCTAATCCGTGACTGGTCCGCTATAGGTTTTATGCATGAACAGGGTCTTGTCCGAGAGGAAACCTTTTGTGGCTTCACGTGAAGGTGTGAGGAACACAAGCAGTGGGGATTCAGTGAAAACTGAACAAACAGCATCTTTTCATTCTAACTGTCCGCGATGTGGGCTGAACAGGTCAGGGTCACAGTGAGGCTAAAGCCAATGCAGTTTTCTCCTTTTCAATTGGTTTATTCTCCTACCCCCTTGTCAACAGAATGGCTAAATAACCACCAACACAATCATACACTTAAGTCTCAGCTGCAGCGAATGTATTTTTCCGGAACGAAAAGGGAAAACAATTATCAACATATCAAAAGGACATGAGCTGACGGGCATAAGGAAATCTCTGCCAATATTAAAGGGTCAAATGAACACAAATCTGATTTGGGTTTGTTGGCTCTGGGGCTCCAAGTACTCCTCATTATCAGCCTCCTCCTATTTGACAGACCATTAGGAGAATTAAAATGAGTTCATGCTGTTCTAATAATACATATTATAGCCAAATGTATGCAGCAAAAAACCCCTGCCCAAAGTGTACACTATGGACCCGTAGCAAACCGCGTCCATCTGCGTCCACAATTCACAAAAGTCATGGTATCAACTCTTCGAAAGCTGAAAAGAAGAAGCGTAACTAGAGCTGACTATCGGAGTCAGGGATAGATGGATTCTTGGGAGATGAATAAAAAGTGATTTTTAAGAGGGTCAGGGTTTCTGGATCAGAAGACATTAACAATTTAGGCTCAGTATCAGTCCAAAGACCAGCCAGGAATAATTCTTCTGTGTCAACTGCAGACGTTGGTTACTGATTAGTTAGAACAAAACAACCCCCCCCCCATATATATATATATATATCAGATTTATTGCAAGAGGAGGATCTTTTATCTTAAGACCCCCCCCCCGTCTCTGAGTGATTTGCGTCTATAACTTTCGGTTTCTTTGTTGCCCAAAGATAAGTGCTTCTTCTTCTTTTTTTTTTTTTTTTTATGGCTGGGGCAGAAGACTGTGTCGATCAAGGCTGCTGTTTATTTGAATCGACTGCAAAAGTTGAAAAGTTTACCCACTAGTTGAGTTGTTTTGTGGATTGAATGCATGGACCTTTGCAAAAGATCAATGCATCTCTTGCTGTGGAAAAACCTCAGCCAGGACTGAACGGTGGTGCATAGACTGGCATGCTCACGAAATAAATGCCCCACGCAGTTTTCGTGGAATAATGATTAAAAAATAAATAAATAAAAGGGAGCAACTTCAAAAAAATACCATCGAAGCGGTGCATAAGAAGGCAGGAGCAGAGCAAAGTCAAAGACAAAGTATGAACCAGCGGAGCCTTGGAGAGGAAACGCTTGATGGATTTGTTGTGCAAACATGGTTTCACCTTTGCAGCGAGAGATCCACTCAAGGCAACTTCACTCCAGTCCCTGTCGAGCTCTCCTGTTGTATAATACATTACAAGTTACTTAGTAACCAAAGCTAAAAGTTAAAACATTGCAAATGAATCATCATTAAAGAAGAGCGCCGTGTTTGTACTGTTGCCAAGGTAGCAGGTGTACAAACATAACAGCTCATACATAAATGCTTAGGCTGGAATAAAAAACCTTTTATGTTAATGCATCACGCACACACACGTCGAGTTATACCGTTCTTATACAATTTCCCTCACACTGCGATAAATCATAGCTTCGAAACTCCATTTGCTTTGATGACAGATGGAAATAATGGTTGTATTTGTCCTGCAGGTCAAGTTAATTCCCTGACAGTTGGTTTCCTACGGCGATGCATGTGAGGCATTAGGATTCAGCCCAGATGAACTGCGCAGGGCCGGATTTCTTTTCTTTGGGGTCAGCTCGCCCAGTGGCCGTAGGTCACTACCATTCCGTCTGAAATGAGAAAGTAAAGCCCTTTCAGACAGAATATGCCAGTGCTGGCTTCATCTGGCTTTAAATACTGTACAAAGGCGTTGGGATTCTTAAAACGAAGGTCCCTGTCACGTAAATTAGTTACTGAAGCATGACAGCCCTTTTAGTTTTACAATCCGCGTTTTTTACAACATATTTGGCATTGAATGCGCAACAGGAGGGGGAGAACATTGGTGCGTTGGAAAATACACATCAGAGCAGAGGAGTGTTGTAGTTGTCCACGTCACTGATGGATTCTGAAAGCTATTAAAGCTTTCATGAATGACCATTGTGAGCATGAGAAAGTCTAGCTCCCTCTTCTCATAAATGTCTGCACAAATTTCATCATTTTTCTTATTTTAAAGCATTATGACTCCGCTGCCTCTTTTTTTTACACAGTTCCACAACACCAACAATGGAAAGAATGACATCAAAGCTCTACGTACAACTGTCTTGTGTTGTCTTTTGGGGTTGTTTTTTTTTTTTTTTTTCCAAAGAGTACCTTAACCCGAAGTCAAAAAGCTGCGTTTCACTGCCCCGCCTGGGTTATAGTTTCAGGTCCGTGTCATGTCTGATGCTAGGTGTGGCTGGGCGTGATCGGAAGCGCGCTCTGTTGCACCCGTAACCACATGGGTGGTCACTGCAGCAAAGCAAGGAGTTAAACCTCTGGAGGTCAGGCACAAACAAGATTCCCAGCAGGCGCTGGGCTGCTCTTTAATGCCGCAGACAAAGACATCTTCCCCCAACTTCTGACAATAAAGTTAATAACGAACTGAAGCCGTTCGCTGGATATGCAGAATTTGCTTCATGCAATGCCCCGTGCCATGAGCTGGAAAAAAATGCCACTTTCATAGACGAAGCCTGACGCATAAATCTGATGTATTGAGCGATTTCTAGCTTATTGTGGCTAGTATCGGCGTGTGTGGTGGCCAATAAGTAACAGAAAGAAACTGCAGTAGAGCAATGCCAAAGATACGTTTGACGTAGTTTCGAAACAGTCTCCAGAACATGGTTTGTCCACCAAAGAGCACTAAGAGTTTAATTTTCAACTGTAAAATGTCTTGCTGAGTATCTATCTTGGTCAAAACTCTTTCCTAACAATATTAAAGGGAACCTTGTCAAAAATGTTTATGTTATATATATTGATAATACATATAAATATATATATATCGATATTGGCTTCCAAAATCAAACACTGGTCAGGCTACACTTTCATTCACAGTGTTTCCTGGTTTATTAAACTGCTTTGATTTTCTCTGTGCCAAGAGCTAATAATCAAGCGACCAATTTTTTCAGTGAAGGAGGAACAAGACGTGCATTTAATTTATCTCTCATGCGTACTTATTAACCCTGTGCCGCTGTAGCCGTCACAGGAACTGTGTCATTGACGTGGCGGTTGTTGTAGAAAAGCGGCATCTTATTTACGTAACGAGCCGCACGTCTGACAGCAACCCTGTCCCCTTAAAGTCACGTCTATTTAATACTAATTTGCAACAGCAAATATGTTCTGAAAGAAACATGATGCCATCGGGATTACAGATTTTTGTCGTGGTCGACTGTCATCTTGTTTGAACACTGAAAAAGTCCAGGAAAGGGACTTAAATGCAGCAGCTAAGGACCGACAGTATGTTTCTTGGTTTTCTTTATCACGGGCGGCTTTGTAGAAGGGATCAAGATCAAACAGCAGCAGCGCCACTGGCATGTGAAGAATTATAGGAATTTGCACTTAGTATTTCCTGCCTGTTCAAATTAAAAGAAGCGCACAGCACGATGCAGAGTCGAACTCTGTGAGTTGTTGCTTGGAAAGCTGCATTTGATAATGGATATTTAAGGTTTTAACCACCATTTATGGTAGCTACAGCAGAATTAAATAAGACACAGCGCTTTGCATTCGAGCTCAGTACACGCGTGGCTGTGGTGCAGATAGTTGTCATCCAAGGGGGAACCATTGGTGTGCGCAGAGTGGGGATCGTGGGAGCAGTGTGCAGTGTGAGTGACTGCCTGGAGGCTTTCTTCGACGGCCAAAGGTTCTCTTCAGAGCAGCGCTGCAACCAAGCAAATGACCGCTTCCACATGCTAATTTAATTTAAATTGTCCTGTTATCATGTGGTGATCATGCGCCTCCATCAAACACATACCTGCTGGGGGAAGTTTCCGTGGTGGGGCTCTGCTCCCTATTCCTCTGCCCATTACAAAATTGTCAGAATGACATGGCACACGGCGCACTGAAGAATCGACCTCATTTCCAGCTGGGCAGCAGCTGGGCAGCCAAAATCCGCCTCCGTGTTCATGCTTGGAGCTGCTCCTGTGACTGTATTTAATGGTGTGCACCACTGACTCATAAATATAGAACCACATAGGAACTAACTGCTGGTGCAGCGCTTAGCGCTGTCGCCTCACAGCAAGAGGGTTATGGGTTCGAATAACACGAACCTTCCAGGAACCCAAAGCATCAGTAGCGAGCTGCAGTTGCAAATGCATCCATTTCTCCGCCAACCCGCGTTAAATCGAACCTCTGAACTGATCTCATGCAGCCTTCCCACAAACTTGGCTTGTGTACAAAATGGTCAACATGACAGGCAGATTGATTTTATCAGACGTTTGTTGGCGTGGAAAACTGAAAGGAATTATGGAAATGAATGTATTATGTGATACAGACTGATGGGAAGTTGCTGATCAGCAGCTGAAGGGACTATATCAAGGTGTTCTGTCAGTTGGCAGCTGTCACACAGCACTCTGCAAAATGTTGGAAATCACTAAATGATGCAAATAAATGATAGAAAAGAACAGAATGCCTTGACTGTCACTGCACATTGTAAAACGATATTTGTAAATTCTCATATAGTGGTCAGTGCCTTTTATTTTCCTCAACAGCAGATTCTTTATAAATTATTATAGAGACAGCCTTTATTCCCGATTTCACTTGTTTTGTAAGTATACCTCAATTATCGAATTTAGTAAGAGGCTTCCCTGTTATCTGATCTGCTTCTGTTAGAATTTGATGTCGATCCTGATTGTAGTCATCACTTCCTCCACAGATATTTCACATTAAAAGCCCTCCTGCAGCTCAAACAGCATAATGCCTCCAGCGCCTAATGGGCTTTTAAAGGGGAACTCCACCTATGTGAAGTCCCATAAGTTGCCCCAAGTGGTCAGCTGGGGCTGAAGAAAATAAAAAATAAAAAAATTCTGGGAGTACTCTTTTAATGTGAAACAAATGCAGGGAGTATTCAGTTTCATTGATAGCAATCCCGGGAACTTCCAATGTTCCGGATATCTGTATATCTAACAGATATCTGGATAACGGATATCCGTGCCAAGATTTCCTCTTCCGTATTGTTTACAGGCCGATTAGCAGTTGTGGAACCCATTGGCTATCGTCTGGTCGACGATTTAAATGCAGATACATTTAAAAAAGCTAATAAAAAGCTAATCTCTAGGGTTCCGAGATTTGATATAAAGCTAAATTGTCGTCAAACGATTGCTGACGGGTTCCGAGCTTCCACTTTGGACAATGCGTTCCGCCTCTTTTGCTCTCCACATGGAACGCTTACCGGCATGGAACCAACGGACCACAAAGGGAAACCAGAAGGCTTCCGACACCAAAATCTTGGCCCTTACCATTCTGCGTTCATATGCAGATAACTGTTTATAGAGATTACATTGGTAGTAACGTGACAGCGCTCACAGAACGGCAGATGAGAAGACCATTTACAAATGAATTAGTGAAAGGAAGCGGTACTTCTCTTACAAGGAGAAACTCAGAGCAGCAGAGGGGTGAGACATGGCTTTGTTGTTGTATTGATGAGATTAGCACTGTGGAAATGTAACATTATTCTGAAATTCCCATGTGAGCTATTAGAGTATGGCTGACTGCACCCCTCTGCCTTTATTTGTGCTGGCTCTCATTTGAACACCAACTTTTATTTCGAGAATCCACAGGAAATCATCGCGTCAGCTAGTGGATACACATACGCTACCAAAAATATAACAATCTTGGTTTTAAATACCAAAATAAGCAATGGGCAAGCCTCCAAAAAAAACTACCAGGATACTAAAGCTTAATTGAGTCAAAATCGATAATGACGGCGTGACCAGGAGACAGTGCCAAAAAAAAACCTATGTCCTCAGCATGACCTGGTTAAGTCAGGACAAGGCCACAGCTGAAAATCTTAGCCAACCCCAACCACACGTAGAGGAACTACTGCTCCTGACAAGCACTCAGCTACATAATTGATCGGCCAACCCAGAGACCGCTGGTCAGCAAACAAGCCAGCACATGAAGCGGACATGAGCCAAGCCAGCATGTAGCAGGGACACAAGTCCTGTACTGCTCTTCACTTTAAATAATGAACTAGCAGCACTCTTGGTTCTGTTTGGAATTCAGTGCAGGACCAGGGCACTTTTTTACCACGTTATTTCGTGTTAAAACAGCGCACGCTGACATGCAACATGCTTGACAGTTACTCGGCCTTTAGTATAGAAACCAATTTGGAAAACAGCTCAGAAAGAACCTGGAGAACAATTCCACTCCGAGAACATCTACATACAATGAACACATCCGTTCTCACATCCAGTTGCCCCTCAGCGTTTATATCACTAATCAAAAAGAGTGTAAGTGAAGGGGGAGGGGGGGTGGAGAGGCGAAGAGGAGGAACTGGTTCTCTCTTCATCCCAGAGAGGTCTGTCAGATGAGAGTGATGCTACACATCTGGCCTGTCGGCTGCTCCCGGGTCTTTAATATTCACAGGAACTCCCAGGAATCCGCCGCAAAAAAAAAAACAACCCCACAATGAATAATTGATGCGTGCGGTGCCACAGAGCTCCTTCCTTCTGCTAATTGGATTTCATGAAAAAAACAAAAAAAACCCCAAAGAACAAACAGGTGATAAAATAAGAAATGAAGAGACCATTCTCATGCAGCTGGCAGCGCTGTTACAGTGAGGTCATTATGGCCGCAGTTCTTCATTCTTTCCAAAGACGTGCCGTCCACGGGCTGACCTCGAGCTGTGGAGCTGGCGTGACGAGTAGATTTCAAAGTAAACCTTACATTACTGGCCGATGTCGGCCTTGTTCTCAGGCCTCTTTTTACGAAGCGACAACAACGTAACATAAATCTTGAGATTGCTTTGCAACTTTGGGTCTGAGGAGCAACTAGCCACCTCTGCTAGTTTTGTAATAAGCTGTAAAGAGGGGTGGGATAGAATAAGCGTCTGCTTCTTCCCACCCCTATTCGGACAATCTAGTTTTGTTGTATTGTATTGCTTGATTGTTGTTCATTGTGTTTTGTTTATTTGTGTATTTTTGTTTATTTGTAGTTCTGAAATGCTGCTAATTCATGAATATCTAACTGACTATAGCTATTAAGGATTCAGAGCACCCTTTATTAAAGATGTATGAGTTGTAACTAATGGTTAATAAATCATTTACTAATTCTTTATTGATCAGTTATTAGACATTAAGAACAACTTTTGGGTTTTGTGCTTTTGAAAAAATGGCTGGTGGTATTTGGTTTTATATATATATACATATATATATATATGAATACTCTTACTTTAAATATGTATGTATGTTCTATGTAAGTCGCTTTGGATAAAAGCGTCTGCTAAATGACTAAATGTAAATGTAAATGTACATACAGTCGGTGTTAGTATATATACACATGTGGCTATATTTTTAATTTATGTATTTTAAAATATACTTTTTGTTTGAGTTATTGCTATATTAACGGGGAAAAACACAATGAAATGTTATTCACAAAAGAACCCAATATAGCTATAACTGCTGGCGAACCAATAACAAATACAACCGTGTCACTAACTTTCCAGTGAGCCTTAATAATGTCGGCAGCTGCAGATGTTGGTAAGTAATTCGTAAAGGGTTACAGGGCTTTCTAATCTTTCTAATGAACCACCGGTATTCGGTCACTACAAATTGTTACTGAAGTCATTAACGAAAGCGTCACGTGTTTTCTCACTTTCTAATGAGCCAAGAGCAGAGGTTATGTCTGCAAATACAGAGTGTTAATGAGCCATTCATAAAGCACTGAGACGATCAAGTCTGCAGTTATAATTGTTAATAAGTTCTTAGTAAATGGATTTGGCTTTGGTCGCCTTGCAGCTCCTTAATGGAAGGTAAATGTCGATGGGGTCCTCTTAAGTTAATTAAGAGCTCCATAATAAAGCAACTGTCATTCTTGGGGAGTGTTAACCAGCCTCGGAGATTTGTCACTACCTGGCAACTCAAAAGTTGCCAAAAGCTGTTCTGAATAATGGCTTACAATGATTTATTAACCATTAATGAAGCCATTCTTTACACTGTGTAAACCCTTCCGAAAGGGTGTCTTATTGGGAAGTGGTGCAGGATTGGGAAATATAGCAATAAAAGGACAAGTTATTTGAGAACCTTACCAGTAACTTATTTCTGAAAAGAATCGCAACGCTGCCAAATGCTCGGATTATGGTTAGTTTATTTCAACAGGTCCTTCAGTTTCTGACAAACATGATCGGGGATAGAGAGACCTGCTAAATATTTGTCTCATAAACGGGCAATATTGCAAGCTTTTTGAGAGATATAGTTAAAAATGTTTGGCACTACTACCGTAGCATTTCTTACCAATTTTGTGTCCTTAAATGCACAAACCCTACAAAACTGACACACAGCTTCTGAGCCCGCCATTAGCTCAGCCTCATGTGCCAACTGAGGCATGCGGTGCTGCATTTCGATCACAGTGGCAGTGGCAGGGAGACGTTCCAGCCAGAATCAAATACTGCTAATGGAAGCCAGTGTACAGTAGGAGGGTCGATGGGAGTTTTAGTTACACAAATTACAGGCAGAAATAAACAATGACGTCAGCAGACTTTTTCTCTGCATATTGGGATTTGTCAGACTTCCTGCTCCTGCAGCCTCGTGGCACCGGGCATAAAAAATGGTAATTGGAACTAATTAGTTAATGACGGTGTAGACTATGGCAGGACTATGTTGTTGTATTGATGTAATCCGTGCTGTGAGGAATGTGCATTATCCTAATTTGATCAAGATCGCAGGTAAACATGGAGGAGGTTTGGAGGTTTGCATTAACAGCAAACGGAAAAGGGAGCGGTTCAGAAAACAGGGAGACTTTGAACTAAACGTTGGAAATTAGAAATGAAGACCGGGAGCAAAGGGGGAGTACCTGAGGACCCTTATAATCACACCTGTCACAAAAAAAAAAGGTACTTTGTGACAGTGACAAATTAATTACGTGCGCACCGGCCACATCATCTTCCGCCTCCCCGCTCAATGACATGTTTCTTCACGCCCAAACCAATGCGACTCTTTCAGAGCCGCGCCGTGTCCAAGCAGTGTCTGTAAAGAGGTGCAACCCACCCTCAAGTGTGCGACGCCACTCAATTCTAGGCCGAGACCTGGCGGCTCGATGAACTCATCTGTTCTCAGCAGAGGTGTTAAAACCAAACAGCACACAGGAGATGTGCATTTTCTGGGTAGCTGCAGGCTACAGCCATTTAAACAGCAAAGAGAGAGGGCAGCCCATCTGTTGGCTAATAAAACCAGGTTGAAGCAAGCAGGAGAGGCAAGAGAGAGAGAGAGAGGTCATAACATAGGCGGCAGTCCTTCATGTTTCACTGCCCCACTGCAGCCTTTATACCTTTGGTTACTAGCAGGCCAGCAACACTCGCTGAGCCATTAAAACAGCAACACACATTGAAGGAAATTTATGGCACGCAACACCAGAACAGGCTTGTTTTAGAGATCTAAAGGCTGTTATCTGTGTGTGTGAGACAGAGGGGGGAGTCTGCATTATAGCCCATTACATGTGCTTTACACGCAGCTTTGAAGGACAAACCACAGATGTGTCATTAGTTTGGGCTGTACTTACTCCACAAGCCCGGCGAGATGATCCAGCGTTTTCATTAAAGGCTGAGCCGCGTTGTCACTGTGGATGTGGCGTCACGCTGAAAACACCCAGTGCCATCTGCGGAGACAGAAGTAAAGAAAAGCCGACATCTGGATCTGATATGCTCAGTACCTCTTTCCCTGAAGCCCATATCGACGCCTGAATGATGCCGTATAACACATACATGAAGCATTATGTTATTATGAGAGCTGCCGGGAGCCTGGCGTTGTCGTAAAATACACATAAGACATTACATTATTAGCACTTAATACGGTCAAATATCCCAGTGGATTTTAATGGCTTTTCCACCCAATTTGCATGAACAAACGATGTTCATAAGGTGTTATGAGCATTGCGGTGCTCTGTGTGGCTATAATGTACGGAGTGGGGTTATGGCAGCGCTTAAATCCCTAAGGACAGCTCCTCATCTGATTCAGATAAAGTACGCATGTACAGATCTCGGTTACATGTTTTATTTGGTTGGTGTCACAGTTAATGGTCAATGTTGGGTCAATGTGATATGTAGTGTGAAAGCGCTTTGAGCAGTCGGAAGACTAGAAAGTACAGTCCATTTACCTGTGCTGCCACTGGCATTATACTCAAAATCTGTCGATTTGAACAATTTTGGCTCGGCCCTTTAAATCAAACCCAATCAGACATCATTCAGCGATCTTTCAGCAATAAAGCCGAGAAACCCCCCCCCCAAAAAACAATTTCAAACAAACAAGTGAGTTTGAAGGAGCTACCAGCCGCTGCATCTACCTGTGCAGCCCACAGCGCGGTTGTCCCTTCAAAATAAAACCCCAACGTAAGGAACCGTACAAATAGCCTACGTTTAAATGCTGCGACTCTTGTAAGCAGCTTTGAAAATGTACACATGAAAGTGATAGATGTCTGTCAAGGTTGATCCACCCCACAAAGTGACTCTCCCGTATACCTGACTTTGAAAATGCAATTTGCCTACTTCAAAGTAAATTGAGCCTTTAATGACTGCTTTTTGAACATCATCATAATGTGACCCTTAAAAAGGTGGGCTGGGTGTTAATATCAGTAGAAAATAGTCAGTAGACTGACTTGTGTGCTGCTGAATCCCTTTCAGTATTTTACTTTAAGCATTTCATGCAACTGAAAATAATTTATTGTTTTAACGTGTTTTCATTTTAAGGAAAGAGTCTCTGCTTTCATGGTCCTAATGGCCGACTGCAAATGTCATGTCACACCGCCACCAGCTGCGCCATGCGAACGAAATTCCCCATGCACAAGTGAAGGAAACCATGTATGTAGTAAGACTGTCCTGGAGGATGAAGAGAAGTCTGAATAGCATCCAGCTGCAAACGGAGCGAGAACACACGAGCGGTGAAATGAATGAGCATCCCCTGAGACAGTGTGATTGTGGTCCAGGGTGAATCTCATGGCTCTCGGAGGTTTGGACGCCCCAGACGAGGCTGGTGATTATGGAATGAGTAGATTATACAGCTCATCCGCACTCATCACTCTGTGTGCAACTTTGGAGCGGGGTAACTTCATCCAATCAGAAGTGAATTATCATCTTCCCGCTAATTGTTTCGAAAAACAGCAGTGCAGTTCACTAGTAAGCCATCATATTTTTTGCGTAGGTGTTCTTGCATTTTTTATCGTATTCATTATGTCTTGTATATTTGGCATGGGTGAAGTGTGCCTTATACTTTGCTGCTGTAGCACTGAAATTTCCCAGTTTGGGATCAATAAAGTTCATCTATCTGTCTCAACAAGCCTGATGAATATGTAGTACGCTTTGCAGCGTAAGTAGATTGTGTACCCAACACGCATATTCTTTACTTAGGAAAACGTCTAAATATAGCATATTTATCTTGTTAAGTGTTGTTTTTTAAGTTGCACTTATGCATTATGCATAAGCGCTGAAACGTTTGCTACTGAATTTGATTAACACCAAACGCATCCATCAATTCATCCATCTGTGTTCTCTATCTGGTAGTCCCGTCTACAGTGGCGGCTCCTTGCCTGTTGCCGTCTGTTGAAGGCGTTCTGTCTGGCGAGTTACAATAAATTGTCAAATAAACACACTGGGATGCCTCAAAAGTGTGTAAGTAATATAACCACACGTGACTCTTTTTATAGGTAAGCATCTGTCTTACACCAGCGCTATGGTTATGGCACCTCGCTGACTGTCCAAGTTGCGTCCCACAATGTCGGGAAATTCCAAAAACCGACAGTCGGACATTTACCCCCACTTCACGGCGTGTGGGGGGGGCAGTGGAGCCAGGGTCTGAATTGCAGCACCACCAACGCCTTGCAGGAGAGGCAACGCATCTGAAAGTGTGCCTCTCCGTGCATTACAGACACTGCAACTCTCTTAGGGGACGCCGTGGGTCATAATGGGCAGCGAGGAGACATTACATGCAATATCATGGACATTGAGCTTTTTGAATGAACCATGCACACTTACCTGTACTTAAGATTTGATATTCTACATACTATGCTATGGTTGTGTAAGTGCGTCTGTGTTTCCTAGTGTTTCCAGTTGTTTTCCCCCTTCTCTGTGTCTCTTGTGTCCCCCTGTCTGTCTCTCTCTCTCTCTCTCTGTGTGTGTCCATCGGGGTGGGCGTGGCCTGCCCCCCCCCCCCCATTCACCTGGCTTCTAACTACCAATCCCAACGTCCTATAAACCCCATCACATATTCCAACCTTATCGGCAAAGTATCTGCTCTTGTTAACCTTTTGTCCGTCTCTGCTTGCCGCGTCCCCGCACGGCTTCCCTCTGCCACGCCGCCTCCACCGCCATCACCTCCGCACTCTCCCTGCCCGCTCTGGATTCCCGCCCCCGGCCTTCCTCCCTTATCAATAAAACCTTTTGCCTTCACTACTCCCTGTCTGAGTCCTGCGTTTGAGTCCAGCCTCCAAGTAGCTATATGCTACGTCTCATATCTGTGACCCTTACAGTTGACCTGTTTTATTTTGACCTTGTGTATATGTGGATTTGCACCTTACCAATAACCAGTTTATATTTATATTTATGATACTTACCATTAACCTAATGGTTGTCTGTCTCTGTGTCAGCCCTGCGACGTGTTGGCCACTGTCCAGGGTGTACCCGGCCTAAGGCCCAAAGTCACTGGGATAGGCTCCAGTCACCCGCGACCCCTAACGGGAACAAGCGGTAGAAAATGACTGCCTGACTGACTGTCTGACTGACCGTTAACCGGTTACATTGCGCACATTTGGTTTTTGCACCTTACTGATATTCTTTATTCTTATATATTGTTATTTGTTGATATTTGCACTCGTTCCTGCGTTGTACTGAAACTGCTGCACAGGAGTTTTATCTCATGTAATCTTATAAAGAAAGGTTTTCTCCGAGGTTTTAGCCACCCCAAAATGAATGTGGTGAGTTTCTGACTTTGTAACCTGGATAAATCCACGGCGTCTCTGTAGACTGTAGGAAAAAACTGGGACATGGCATCGGCGACGTCACCCTTGGGTTTGTGAAACCTGGGTTTGACATTCATTGACATCTTGGAACTTACCAACTATAGAATAAATGTTGACAGTTATGACAGCTGGACAGTAAGATGCTCTTGTTTACTTAAACGATAAAGGGGTACTCCGGGGATTTAGTGTTGCGCTTCCATAAAGTTGGTCGGACTCCCAAAAGACGATTACAGAAAGAACGGCCAAAGTCAAAGGATTATTTTCTCTGATTTAACAAAGCACCGCCAGAGCCACAGAAGACATTATACACATCTGTTTTCACAGGAAGAGTAGCACGCGCGGTGACGAGCAAACTGACCTTCATGTGTACAACTGGCGCAGTGCCCCTTGTGTGTGGGCAACATCGCGAGTGTGAAGACAGGTGTGGGTTGGGGGGGGGGGGAGAGCAAAAATGCCCAGTCAGTCTTTCTAGATAAATGAGGGTTTTAATAAAAATAACACAGTGTAATTGATATCAAGCACCATCACTTCCAGACGCACTGACTCAAGTATTCCCCTAATTGAATCAAGGAGAAAAGTCTGACTCCGCTGCAGCAGGGCTGATTGAAAGCCCCCACTCCTGCAAACACATCTGGACAGGTGTGTCTCAAGAGTCAACACACATACAGAGATTTGCACATTTTCGATTTGGCTCAGCAGCTGTTCCGCTCCACTCCAGCTCCCTGCGTGCCATCGCCTTATTACGCTCTTATTAATGTAATATCATTAAATGTCCCCCTGAACATCTGAGTGCAGCAGTGTACACACACCTCCTAACATTCATTCCTTTTGGCAGGGCCGGGTCCGACGAGATCTACTGCGGAGTCACGAGGGTTGAACTGATTATTTGTTGGGATGTGGTGGAGTGTGGGTGAGTGGGTGGGTGGTTTTGAGGGGGGGGGTGTTGCATTGAATCATTTGACATATTTATTATCCGTCCTCTAGCTTTGGCTCAATCCTGCATCTCCTACATCAAGTAGAATAATGGCCCCCATAACCTTGGGTGTTGGTGGCCTCTGAGAGCTCTCTCCCCTGCGCTATCTTTTCATTACAGATCTGTGGAAAAAAGGCACAGATCAGATAGCAAACAGAGAGCGCACGTGTGCACGCGCAAGCCCACCTGCTTTAAGGCAGTATTTCTCTCCACATCAGGGTGACAAGAAGAGGCATCCGGAATTGATTGGGAGATAATGAAGGAAGGCTAGGGGAGGGGGATCGATGCAGCGGGACCCTGTTGACGGAAGCAGACAACGCAGGGCTGAGTGCTTCACTCACACACAAGGCCAGACTGGACACAAAATCTATCAAGATCCGGACGTGTTTCTGTGTTCACGTTAAGTCAGAACCAATATATTGATCGTTTTTTTATTGCTTCCGATAAATGTTTCCCGCTGTGGTGAATCGCTCCAAATTTGAGCAGGTCGGTACCAAAAAACCCCCAAAAAACAGCCCAAAAATCTCAAGAATCCAATGACTACCCCAGGATTTTTTTCCTCTAACTGGGTCTTTGAAAAGGCATTTACTGTATGTCACCGTGGGACACTAAACTTCTCCAATAAAAAACAGACCAATGAAGGTTTTTAAGGAGATTTAGTAGGCCCTTAAGGCATGCTAAGGAGGCTGTTTTTGCAGGTTTACAGGCTCCTAGCTATTTGAAATAAAACTAATATTCCTGTTAGGAACATTGCAAAAATAAAGTCAGGGCCTATGCATGCAAAAGATAATAAAATAACCCTGACAAGACATCCAAAGTTGCACTATTACATTTTTACAGCTAGTAATTGTTTTGGTGTTTGGCTGGTGCGCCTTGTCTCAATCATTTCGTGATCCGCTTTATGGTGAAAAGGTTCTTTATACCTGTATGCACAAAAGAACGTGAGCATTTGACCAGAGTATGTGGACACCCGAACATTACACCCACATGCGATAGGTGAACATGACGTTCCAAAATCGTTGGCAATCTGCTGCTATAACATCGTCATGTCTTTATGCAAGGCTTTTCAAAAGATTGTGGACCATCCCTGCAGGGATTTGCTCCCATTCAATCACAAGAGCATTAGCGAGGTCGGCCTGTGACGTTGGGCCATAAAGGGCCCAGTATTATCAAACTGAAGAGTCTGAAACCCCCTTTCCAGCTGGGGAGCATTGCATCCATCAATTTTTGTAACTTTCTGAAACAGACATTCCTACAATCACGTCCACTTTATGCAGCGATTGGCCAGGTGTGCAGAGGCGCTACTACTTCCATCACCCATAAATCGAAGGGAGACTGTGCGGAAGCGTCCCCTTTGGTCCCCATTTGTACAAATAACTGCATCTTGCGCCCTCTCTATGATGGCAGGCTTTTAACCCCACCTTCAAGTGCAGCCATTCGAACAAAGGTATAAAAACTATCGCCTTTTGTAGAGTCATCTGACCTAGTTTCTCTGAAACAGACCGAGACCTTAAAGTTATAAACCTTAAAGTACCCCTCCACTCAAAAATGTGCTTTTCTTGTGTTTAAGCCCCCTCAAATTTCAGACCTTGACTTTACTGTACTGTATCTGTGCAACGTTTGTCACAAGCGAGGTGTGTTCAAATTCCTCTGCTGACGGGGGAAGATGCCTGTACACATACCTAGAATCTGAGATTCAAATTGGATTTGGGAAGTCACAAATTCAAAAGCCAATCGGAACGCCAGAAACACGAAACCTCCAGCGCAGAGCGGACTTGACGGTACAGTGAGCGAGGTAGTTAGCGTAGCGTATTGAAGGTTTTGACAGGAAACATGGTTGAGCGTGCAGTTTTTCAACATGAACCGGACCCTGGAGCTTGCTCTACTAACGTTATGTAATAACAACGTGAACGCACCTTAACATCGCAGCAGATATTATTGTACGCTTCACAACCGCTAACGCTGCGCCAGCCACTGCCAGTTACGAGCTAAAAAGGAGGCAAAGAGGACAAACACATCAAATATCGCGGATATCGGTGCACGACAAACTCCCCATCTGGGTCTGACTGAGGCCCAAACCTGGCTGAATCTCTCCGGTGTTTCCTCTAACTCTGGAAATCTTGACGAGATTTCTAATCTTGACGAGTACCACTCTCTCGCCGCGGGTGTATGTCTCTCACTCGCATCCATGCTCTCACCGGCAACAGTCAACCTAACAATCCACAACGGGATTCAAAGTTAGGTCATTAATGTTAGTTCACATTAAAAGCATTCAACCGCCAAAACATGGTGTGGCTTTTTGTTTTATTTTTATGAAGCAGTAACAGTAAATGTAACGTATTTGTCACCAAGGTTAGTGTTGCCCGCGATCGATCATCAAAAATGCATTTACTAACCAAGATTTGGTCATTTGAGGTATTTCAGACAGTGGATCAGTTTTAAATATCGCAAGGAGTAATGAACAACGCAGTGATCTGCAGGCGATGGGCCGCAGGCCTTCAACTCCTCACCAAACTCTTATTGCTGTGCACTGCTGTATTGTGGAAAACTCCTCACGTCGTGCACAGCATAACATCAGATCACAGTTGCCCATGGAATGATGGAAAAAGGCCATTATTGACTGACGTCTTTATTAAAACAACACAAGTGTGTGTGGTTGCACTGTAAACAGATACACCAGTTGCTCTTCTATTGTATGTTTGACAAAATAACTGCTTAATGAGTGTTTACTGCCACCAATATTGTGGGACCTGTGGTATGAAGCCGCACTTGCTGTTTCAAGATTTTGTCAAATGGGACCCAAATCTTAAGGACTATACCTTTAAAGCCTGGCTTGGTCAGTGGTCCATTTCATCCCAGTGGTGTTGGGACGGGGGTGAGGTCAGGGCTCTGTGCAGGCCAGTCCGCACCAAACTGGGAAAAGCAATTTCTTTATGGAGCTGGCTTTGTGCACCGGGGCAGAAAGCATGCATGTACCCTCATCAGCACAGGAGAGGAGGTTCCTCTCCTCTTTGTTGCCTGACGACCCGCTGATGTGATTTGAGAGACTGCGACAGGTCACGGTAACCCTGATGGAGCCTTCTTTGTGCACGGCCGATGAGCTTCAGCTGTCTCATGCTAACAATGGAAAGAGAAGCCAGACCGAAACTGCATCTGTTCCTAGCGGGAGACAATCCTGTGGCAATTTATTCGGAGGCTCCATCGAGAAAACCACTATCCTGAAATTCCGATTGTAATCTCTGAGCAATGTAATTGAGCATGCCTCTGAGGAGGAATATTGACATATCAACACATTTAATATGGAACAGTACAAAACAGGTACAGGTACAATAAGTCAGATCCTCATATAGTGAACCATTTTCCAAAGTGAACTTTCCAGACACATTTATTGGGCTGATAACATTACTCAAACACAGTGTATGACCATTGTAAACAATAAAACAGAAAAAAAAAGGCATCGGCTCAGACTTAGAACTGCTCCAGAATTCAAAGTGCACCAAGCTTTTTAAAATTGTCAACTTTTGGTCTCTTTTTTTTTTTTAAATCCTCTTAATATATCTTTTGAATGTTAACTCATTACTTTTTTTATTTTTTTATTTTTTTATTTTTTTAACATATTCACTTTTCTGCAGTATTGATAATTATAATATGTACAAACGAGGCCAAGACACTGGTAGCTCCGAGGCCGTACGAAAAGCCTGTAAATATTTGCTCGTCTTCCATGACATGACTCTAGTTTTGGACAATGACATGGTAAGGCTGAGCTCCCTCTCTGTTGGTTTTGCTGCTTGCATGCCTTGTTGGTGACTGTAATGAAGGAGTCTGTGTGAGTCTCGGGGACCACTTCGTCTCGACTGGAGGGGTGGGGGGCAGTGACTTAGTCCTTGGATTTTCCCGCTGATGGCAACATCTTTATGTACAAAGGCTTTAAAGTCCCAAAATTGTCCTATTGGTTGGGAGGCTATCAAATAAATGCTTCCAAGTTATTTTTTAGCTTGTTTCCAAGTGGGGTTTTTTTTCTCCTTTTTTCTCCCAAAAAAGTATTGGTATCAAAATGTCTGTATAGATATAGTTGTACAGTGGGGGAAAGGGCTTGTTAGCATGTGTTAGATCGAGGGTTCAAACTGTCTCAATGTATGAAAAGAAGAATCTCTTCGCTTGCGATGCAAAGTTCCTTAATTTGTATAATGTCCAGTGTTGTTTGTCTTTATACAATGCCGTGAAATACTCTCCGATGAGAAGCAGCCTCATGCCCGGTTTCGCATCTTTCCATCCTCCCCCCCCCCCTGCCCCCGCCCCCGCCCCCCCCCCCCTCCCGCCCTCCCTCTCTCACCCCCCCCCCCCTTCCCCTC
>CM022492.1:4537982-4622386 GCA_011952105.1 Coreoperca whiteheadi | reverse complement strand
CTCCCCTGCCCCCGCCCCTGCCCCTCGCCTCGTCCCGCTCTCCATCTCTGACACTCATCTCCATGCTCATCCAAGGGAGGCTACTTTAGCAACCACTCGTTCACTGGAAGAGAGGAGAAGGACAGGAGTGAGAATACTGATTTATATATGTGGCGCTCTCCACAGTTCAACTCTTCGCCGGCATCATTCACCCCCACCCTCCCCCTACACCATATTTCATCTTTAGCGATAACATACAATTTAAAAAGGAACGGCACTCACGGAGTGAATGGAATGAATGTGCCCTGGGTGTGTGGTGGTAATGGTGGGGGGGGGGGGTGAATTGGTGCCGTTATGATTTGAGTGGCAGCCTTGACAGGAAATTATACCCGAAACAAGGAGGTGCCGAGAACACGAGTAAACATTCAAATTAGATTTAAACAAAACAAAAAAGGAAAAAGCGAAAGAAGGAATTTAATGGAGCGTGTTGTGTCATAAACATATTTCCTTTCATCAGGTGTTGACTGCAAAAAAGTAAACACTCACATATGCACGGCACACATGCATTAGCTCCCAAAGCTTCCTGATTTCCCGTTCAGTTACCCCTGATGATCACCTCTCTGAGGGAGGGAGGGAGGAGCGCGCCTTGTTGCTCCCGCGCTAAAGGCTGACCTTACACAAATCACCGAGCAGATGTATTTTCCCTTTCAATGAGACCCCCACCCCCACCCCCCTTCATTGTGAAGGTCTTTAAATCGCTGAACAGTACACTGCTTTTGTGTTTTACAATTTTCGCTTTTTGGTTTGCTCTCTAGTGAGTGTGTTTGTTTGGCAAATCAGGAGGGTCTGAGGTGGGTGGGGAGGGTTGAAATCGCGACTGCTGCACAGAATTAGAATTTCAACTTTTAAGGGGGGGGGGTTAATCATGTCGGTCATGTCTCGGGCCAGAGTACAGCAAATCCTGAGCAACAAAGAAAATAACGCAATGACTAGCAGGGACTGGGGCTACCTCTCGCCTTGAATGCATTTGCGCTTCAGGAGTGAAAACTCAGCATTCTGTGCAGCTCTTGCCCAGATAACGTTGGCTGAAACAGGGGAGAGGAGGTGACAGACTGCAGCAACACCTCCCAGGTTGCAGTGAGCTGTGACAAGCCAGTTTCAAGCCTCCCAACTGCCAAATCTGTCAGTCAGGCCAAACAGGTGTTCTGACTGTCCAGCCATCTGACTTTCTACTGACTGCCCGCCTGCAACCCCCCCCCCCTTCTCTTAAAAACATCACATCAATCTGCAGTTTACATGTTATCGACCATCAACTGAGTCCCAGGTCAGCGCTCAATTTTGATATTAGTTTAGTTTCTTAATTCTAATGGTGAGCGCAGAGCAAGCAATAATCCCCTGGAATTGATGTGGACGTCATATCTAAAGCAGATCCCCTCAGGGCCATTCGGGAGCAATAGTCCCACCTGAAGCTCAGAGTAAAGCTGAGAAATCATTTATCACGCTTGCTGACCAAAAATGACATGTTGTAAGTTGCTTTTCAGAAGTTCACAGGATGTAAATTGTGCAAAATAATGTTATCTGCCGGGACTACTACAGCTTTGAGTTTAGTAAATTGAGAAGCTGGGGTGAGGCGCTCCGCTGCACTGCATTTTAAAAAGTTTTTCCAGACGTTCAGACAGGTTTCGAATTGCTACTTTTACAGAAGTATTTCACAGTGGGAGCAATACGCAGTGCGGTACATGGACAATTAACATTATTTGCAATGGCCGATGTAATTTTTATTTTCATGGCAGTTAGGTAGCTAGCTCAAAACAATGATGCTCAGTGCTTTTTGCTGCTAGTGTTCTCAGGTAAGCTAGCTAGCTTCCCCTTTTGACCAATTGTTTGCAGGTTAAAGGAAAAGTATAAAGCTTTATATTTCTTTTGACACCACATGTTAATGATTTAACTAAATGTAACTCGCTAATAAGGGGGTAATACATTGGGAACAACAGGGTTTACTCGTTGTTAGTGCGACGATATTACCTTGTGATTAGCTATGTGATTAGCATGGTATTACCCCAGTGTTGCCCTGTTGTTCCTCAGATATTAACACCTAATCCCTTTGTTATTACTGAACTGTAATGTTCAGTGCTACCTAAACGGAAGGGGTAGAAATATTCTGGCTATACTGTTCTTTACAGCCTACCTGTTCAACTGACTCCACTACTACTGACATATATGGCTACATGTCCCTTTGCCCCATTGGGGCCCCTAAAACACACTTGTAGTGACGTTGCTGTGCAAACACTTTGCGGAGTGCAAAGTTATCATAACTCAACAAAATGAGGGCCAACTACGAATGTAAGACCCAAGCTGTCATAAACCAGAATTTTCCCTTGAAGTAAAACTTTGTGAAAACTTGTAAGTGTGCTTATATTATGAGCAATATGGCATTGGAAGCACAAATATACCTGCACGATTAGATTCAAGGTGGAATTCTTAGGTCAAAAATAACTAAATATGAAAATATAAATGTCGGAGATGGAGAGAGGGAGATAACAAGCAACGTGAATTATATTACGCTTTCTACCTCGGTATTGGAGCTTCTGAGCCCTGTTGTTGGGGCAGTCTTTGCCCTGCATGCTGAAGTTGATATTGGTGCGGATGCAGCGGTTGTTCAGCGGCTGGACCGGGCGAACGTTGTCACTCATGCTCAGGAAGATCTGAGACGGCTGGTTCTGGCTCAGCAGTCGCAAGGAGTGCATCTTAGATGAAGACAGAGACAGGGAGAGAAAAAGGCAGCCGTTGAGAAAATGTTGGCCGAAGCGTCGCAGAAATGGGAGCCAGTCATTGGGGTGCACTGCATTATTGTCCAGGCAGGACTGTATGGGGGGGGGGGGATTAGCCAAAACAAGGGCTGAGAAAGTTTTGGAATAAAAAGCCTCAGTGCTGACATGTTTCATGGGCAGAACAATAGTTAGAGAGAAAATCCTCGGCTGAGACAGACAATCCCCGGTGAATTTTGGGGATGTTGTCCGTCAGGTCCGGCTGGGCGGCTGAGGCTCACCTGCATGCGGGTGAGGTACACCGGCTTGTTCATCAGGATCCATGTGGCCGTCTCAAAGCACGGAGGGATGGTCATCGATCCATCATATGTGATGAAACTACTTGTCTCCGGGTAAATCTCCTCTATGTTCAGGCCGGTTAGTAGATAGGCATCATCTGCAGAAAGAAAGGCAACAAAACAAACACAAGAGGGGACTTTTAATTCTTCGCCACAGGATGATGTACTGGTATCAGTATTTTTGTTAAACGACAAATGATTTGTTATCGGATTACTAAACGGATTTTCTTCAGAGCCATTTTCCCTCAGATTGTTCTTCTTCGGGTCTGAAGAGACAAAAGTGTGCAGTATTTCACAAAATTAGAGAAAAGTCAGAAAAAAAACAACATAATTTTGTGTATCAAAAATACTTTTTTGTTGTTGTTGTTTTTGATCCTTTCTCTAATCGTCTTGTGACCACTTAGATTTAACACGGGATGGCTTTCGGGCCCCCTGCCCCCCCCCCCTTTACTAAAGCATCAGCTAGTCCCAAGCTAGGACTGTCATGTTACTTATCACGCTCATACATGGCCATCGGAGGGAACCTGGATATTCAAATCACTCATAATTGTGACATGAAGACTGTTGAAAAAAACAGTGCTAATTTACTTATGTACAAATTTGAGTTACTTTACTTGATTAGTTCCATTTGATGCTACTTTATAGTTTATAGCTACCTCATAGCTAATTAGTTAAAATAAAATACCTATTAACGTCTTTATATTCCATTATATTCAGAGGGAAATATTGTACTTGTACTTACTATCTGGCAGCTATATTTACTAGTTTCTTTTCCTTTCTTAAGATTTTACACAAAAACACATGTTTGCTTCTAAAACATAATTTGTTAGAATACACCACGCAGCACTGTATGAAGAATTAGCTTCGCCTCAGCCAGGTGAATAGCCACATTCATGTTCAATGCAATGATCTGTGCTCCACCGTTAAAAGTCGCCACACATGTAAATCAAACACTTCAGTAATTAATTCTGGTGGTCTATGTTTACAATCATCTCAGAATCATGAACTCTATGCAACGATTACAAAATGTGTTCATTAAAAGTTGTTGGTAGAAATATATACTGCCCAAAAAGGGGCTGTCTTCCACTTTTTTTACATTTTAGGTACATTTTATTGGCAACTCTTCTGTACTTTACAGTCCAGCAGTTAAGTTAAATTTTCAATGCATTTTACTTGTAATGGTGTATTATTATGGAACTATCCATTTTTTTTGTTTTGGCCTCTTGGGGGCAGCGGAAAACATCTTCACCTATTAAGTGGATATGGTGAACTGGTTAGCCAACAGCTGCCTGGTTACACATTCAGCCGTCACGGAGCGACGAGTACGTGATAACCATTCAGGACTCTGATTCATACTGTTCTGCATCAAGGTTAAGCATCAGCACGCATAGCAGATATCTCCCAGACTGTGTCTCCAGCCACTCCCTTCTTCACTATTTCCCTGCATGGCAAACACTTAATATTTCTGCTATAATGAGTAGTAAACTGGGATTTCAATCTCACATCGACATCACCGAAAGGCGTGTTTACACATTAATGTGGGATATTTAGCAAAAAGCAATACATGCTATATACACTACTTTTTTAGTCCCATTGTGGGAATTTTAGAGGGCAATATACGGAGCGAACATTTCTCACACATTTGCGAAAAACGCTGGCATTGGGCCATTTTGGTGAGAGAGTAAAGGGGTTACCCAAAAGTATATCTAATACATCCTCTAATACACCCCCCGCTCCTCATCAAGCACTGAGCTCATCTTTCATAACACATTTTTCTCACTTCTTATTCCACATATCATTTACTGTGCTGTGAATGACAGGCTGTTGGTGTTGCAGCACAAAACCTCTTTCATCCAAACTGTCTCAACTGTCAGGACGCTCATTAGACAGACTGCAACTCTCTCCCTCTTTCTCGTCACACCCCAAAAGCACGCTATCAATGACTTGTCATCTGTTGGGCCGCTGACAAATGGACTGCCTATTGGGACGAGGTCACTGCGGTGGACCACTGCAGCTTTAATGCTAATTCAGCTGTGCTTTGCATCCCCATTAAATACCGCAACTTGTAAACGGTAGGAATCAAAAGAATACAGTATGAATCTATTAAAAAGTAATTACAATGATAGGCTTATTATGAAAAAAGAGTCCCCGAAAAAAAAAAATTCTCTGATGCTTGCTATGTGCTATTATATTCCACCTACAACGTGAGCATGTGAAGAGTAGCTCTGCTGCTGATCTTTGTTCGTGTGGTTGAAATAATGAATTCTCTTTGAATGGTGTGTATGCCTCTGTGTACATGTGGGCATTAAAAAAACCCGTTAGGCCGGCAGCATTACTGGCTGGGAGGAGGATATGCCTCAGGACTCATGAGCGGGGGGGGGGGCACGGGGGGGGGACTGTGTATCTGAGGGACTTTTGACAGATGTCAGAATCCCTGCTCCTCTCCAACCCCCCCCTACACACACACACACACACCGTGCCTCTGAGACTCCTCCCAGCCACAAGGGGTCAGTGCGTTTACCCAGCAACTCACGGCTCCCCCCATTAATCCAATTATTTGTCTCTTTTTTCAAGCTAGCCCTGGGCGATCTCTGTGCTGATGCCGCCTCTCCAGTATGGCAGGCTGGCAGAGGGAAACCTCTGGAGTGCAGAGCGCCTGCTGCCTGACATGCTGCCTCACCGGCAGCCTCCTCCAGCTAGCAGGAATCTCACCATCCCCACGGACTGTGTAGCATTTCCCCACAATGTGTGAGCCTTTCCTGGATGCCACTTTATCAGAGTTATCAGTGTCCTGCTCGCTTGAGTTTGGGCAGGTTTGCGCTCCAACAACCCCAGCCAAACGCCTTATCTCAAATAGCATTACATCACCACACACACACACACACACACACACACACACACACACACACACACACACACTGGTTAATCCTCATCCTAAAACTCTTGTAATGATAGAACATACTGAAACATAGTGTTCCAGTTTTAACAAACAATAAAGCATGAATCTAACCTCTGTCTTGCTTGTCCAAGTATGTCAGCTAAGCAGCAAAACAGGATTATGTTGTTGTTGGTAAAGTAAGTTTTCCCTATCATAATTATAATACTGGGACTAGTTAACTAGCTCCACACTGCAATACAAGAACAATGCTGTTTCTTTATTTCCATGTCTCTGCTACATGGATCATAAGTGGTGAGGAACGCTGGCCAAAACGGCCATCGCAGGCTAGAAATGAGAAGCTGCTTTCGTCTACCTCTGTCTGAAATCGAGGATCCATTGTTTCAAAATTGACTAAGAATTTCAAGTGTTAAATCTGTCACCATTAGCACCGTAAACTGCATACGTGTGTATGGAAAGTTTGACACGTCTAGCAGCAGTAACTAAAGGGGGCCAGGCTTAGCGAAAGGTTCATTTGTGTTTCGAACCTGACTAGTACAGATGTTTAGACATAGCCACTTACTTTTATATGTTATTCTTGTGATGGTGTCTCTGTTCAGCATTCGATTCAGGAACGAGTTTGAGGTCTCAGCGATCTGGATTAAAAGAGAGAAAGAGAGCGTGAGAAAGGGTGAGGTTGAATTAAAAAACAAACAAAAAGGACTGATCATGTAAAGATTTGAGAGCCCATCAGAAATTAAACAAAATTGCAATCTACTCAGTTCAGTACTTTCAAAGGATAATGCAAGTGCATTTCTTAATCTATCACCTTTAAAGCACATGGAATGTTTAAATCCACTGATGTGTTTTGCACAGTCGGAAGATCCTAGACTCTCCTGTACTGCTGCTGTGTCTTCTGGAAAACAAAGGCTCCCACTGTTTTCAAGAAACCATTAAAACCAGACACACACTGCTGCCATGACAAAACAGAATCCATCTTTTTCGGTAGCAGATGCATTTAATTCGTGTCCTAACATTACTTTACGATCGACCAAAACACGTTTTATTCTATCAGGGGTGAATGTTCCAGTTCCAGGAAGTAATTCTCCCTAAAACCACAAATTGTTGGGTTTTTTTTACATTTATTTGTGTTAAAAAACAAGATACAATGTGTTACAATTTTATTTTTACTTTGTACAGAGTCTGGGTAGCTGTTTCCCCTGCTTCCAGTCTTACTGCTAAGCTAATCGCCGCCCGTCTATATCGCCATACCTAAAGGTATAGTTTGGGTAGCACTCATGTGTTTTGTATTACGCCAAAGATCAGCTGTTTGGGTTAGAAAGCTGCGAGATCAGACTGAAATCAAGCTTCACGTTTCTAAAGATTTCAAAGATGGTGCGTGCTTGTGTTTTTGTGAGCTGTGTCGCTGTAACTCTGATCCAAACAGCTGATCTGTGGCATAATACAAGGGCATGGCGCAGTTGGGCTTATGCATAGGAATACGGACGTTCTACGGTTAGTGCCAAAGAAAAAGGCTGTCTGACAGCAAGCTAAAGTGGTGAAAATACTCTTAATATAGCGTACAATTAAACTGATATTGATCTTTTGAGGTGGGCCTTTTGTATGTAGCTAATAAACATTTTTCTGCTGACCCCGTCCACAGCAGTGCATTGCTCTGCTTCCCTGCCGGGACTTCTGTCTGCTTCTCCAAACTGGGGGCGAGCTGACTGCTGGCTACTGTAGATACATTGACAATGCATAAGTACCTCATACAACCTCACTTCAAAATACCTGAACTATCCCTTTCACGCAGTGACATGATAGTGGTATTGAGCTTCTCATCTGAATTAATAAACAAGAAAGGCCACAGTTCTGATAAACATAATATATATGAGTTGTTGATTTGGCGTTTTCCTATAAATAAAGATACATTTCAGTAGAATAGGAGTTCAGTCTATAGCTCATGGAAACTGTAATTTCCATTGTAGTCCAACTGTTCCAGTTCCTGCCTGTTCTCTGGACTCTGTGTCTGCCTGTTCTGATAACCTGCCAACTGTTTGTGACCTGCCTCCTTCCTAACCTCTATCAGACTTTTTTTCCTCTTTGGACTGCCTTCATGATGCTGTAACTGTAAGCATGTTTTTTGACCATTGATACAAGTCAAGTTCCTGCATTCTACTTGCTCTGCCTCTGTGTTTGCCTTTGGGTCCTCTTCCTTGTTGTCAAGAACCTGAATTGTGACAAACCCTATTTAATTCTTTTCATTCAACCCTTTCTCCCAGAAATAACATTTAAAGACTACTAATGTCCAAATACTATTTTAGGGAAAGCGAGATGCTGTCTGAATTATGTTTAGTGGCAACATATTTTTGTGTCAAGGAAGTGCCACATTACTGTAGGTTGTAAGTCGTAGGGAAGTGAATGGGGTAAATGGTGGCCTGATGCAAAGCACAACGGCCAACTTAAATAAACTTGACTAGTTTTTGTGATTTTTGCATAAATTTTGCATACATACAGTACATTAGACAAAAAATATTCTCATTCATATTGTGATAATGATTTTGAACCATATCGCCAAGTCCTATTCATAAGTGTTGGTGTTGATGACAGAGTAATTAAACGGAATTCACGTTACACCACAGCGACTCTTGGAATCAGCCATCTGGCTCACCGGCGTACAAATGGTTTCCTGCATGCTTGTAACCAGTTGTACAACATTTTACAGTTTCCCCAACAGTGGATGCTTGAAAGAACAGCAGATACGCATTAAGATGACATTTCTTTCCAACAGCTGTGCAGGGTATAAGGACACTAATGGCGCTTTTCCATTACCAGTACCAGCTCAACTCGACTCGACTCGTCTCGACTTGCCTCGGCTCGCTTTTCGTTCCGTTTTCCGTTGCAAAAAGTACCTCCACAATATTATCTGGTCGTCATAGCGACGCCACAGGAAACTGCCGCCACACACACCCGGGACAATGGAAGAAATCGACTGTGTGCTGTTTTTGATCGTCGGGACGTGGCTGTTTCTCACAGCAAGAAGACAAACGTTGTTTCGTTTGACCGCGACGTATTCTCCCGAGTTGCCATAATAGTAATCGGTGTTTCATGCAATCTCTGGCTAAACTATTTAAAAATGGCGGGGTTACTCAGGATACTCCGTCTGGCGCTTGCAATCATGACGCAGTGAATGGTGATGATTCTGTCTGACCAATCAGCAGTCTGCCGTGTTTTCACGTGACATTTTAGTATTGCCTCAGCTCGCTTGGAACCTCGCCGGAAGTGGTACGAAAAAAAGTACCTGGAAGCAGGTACAAGTACAATTTTAGGCAGTGGAAAAACAAAACGGGTCGAGTCGAGCTGAGGCGAGCTAGTACTGTGTGATGGAAAAGCGCCATAAGGCTGTTACAGAGCATGCAGCTACAGTAAGCATGCAGCTAACTGGTGAAAAAGGTGGTGGTGACAATGCAAGGACCCTGAACGGACAATATACGAACTGCTCTTGGGTGCAATTGTTTGGGAGCTGTTTATTGTGTGGATTTTCCATGAGTTGCCCTGGTCACACATGTTACTAATGACAAACAACAAAAAACCATCCAGTCGTTAATGATAGAAATCACATTGCACCCTTTTTTCACCCTGAACATGATAATAAATCTACATGATGCAAATCAGCGGATTTCAATCACACATTGACTTTGGACCGGTGAAATCAACTCTGGATTAGTTCAATGACAACGTCTTTTAATGCCCAATGCCAGCATTTTTTTTTTTTAATTCTCACTTCTGCAATATCTGCACGTGGCAACTACACTACGGTCACGGTTAAGGAAAGATTGTGGTTACTAATCGTAATCAAAAGGTAAATGCTAATTGCAGGTCAGTGACGGGACAAAGTCAGATGTCCTGCATGAAAGTCACACTCGCTTTCGACTTTCAGTTACCTGCCGTGGCCTCCACACCCTTACTTTCCACCTCGCTACATAAAGGGCAAACTACTTCTTACACTGGCACTGAATGTTGGCATTGGATGGAAATTGTGAGGTGCGGAATCGTCCAATATTGACGTAATTCCTTGGATACTGGGCTGGCTAAAATATAGCAGACATTAGATTGTTAAACCTTGCCACCATGACGATTCGGTGATCTTGGTCAAAGACCGCGGAGACTTGAGTCAAAATCCGCTGAAACTAGTCACTTAACCGCAACACATTAACTGCCCCCAAAAGCCGTAGAGCCACTTTTAATTCCTATGTCCGCGCTTTCTCTGCTTGACCGACTCCATTGTTCAGTGAAGACTGAGAAGTGAATAGCTGGAGGAAGCACCTCACAGTTCATGTCGCGTCCTTCTTTGATTCCTCTCTGCCTTCCTCTCCACTCCATCTATCCCTCACTCATCCTAGTGGAACTTCACAACTCTTAATTGTCGAGATGTCTTTGGGCGCAGTGATTAAAAAGAGATGTGCTCGTCCTCCCCCTCCCCCTCGCTGCAGCTGAAATTACTTAGTCTTTGACCTGTTCTCTGTGCTCTTGAGGCAGGCATTTTGCCTTTACCAGCTACTCATGCTGTTCACTAGTTTTCCTACTTTCTGTCTCTCTCATTTTCATCGTTTTCCTAGAAAGGCACCTGAGGGGATTCAGTCAACCTGTCTCTTCCATTCCAGGAATGTCTGCACATTAGGTGTGAGAAAAGTACAGATTTCACATCGCATGGCTGAATGTCAATCAGATACAAGATAACCACGAGACACGTCTTGAAGACTCACATATTTCTTGCCGTTCCATCTATCGACAATCAAATGAACGAATCAGTGAGTGAAATGGCCTTGCATTCACAGTAAAAGCCCGCCCCGGTGTCTCTCTATTGTGTGCCTGGTTGCCTCACGCCTCCACGCTTAGAATGAGGGCCCTACCTGCCATTCTGAGGCACAGCGGTGGGATCAGAAATCTGACAAGGCCTTGGAATGCATGAGTCACTGAAAAGCGACAAAAATTAGCTTTTGCTCTGAGAAAGATGTGGCTAATTACCACCTGACAGCTCAGCGCTACTACTGAAGAGTGTGACCTGGTGAAACACGTCTAAGACAGTGGGAGCGGAGAGACATTAGCAGAAAACCAGTTGGAGTGCAGTTGAGAGGGTGTGTGAGTGGGTGGCAGATGAGTGCATGTGTGTGAGCGTGATTTGCTAATCTCTTTGGATATTACGGAAACTTTTTTTTTGACATGTGGGCATTAACAAAATTGTCTTCCCTGGACTTCACTACTTCTGAATTGGCACTGCTGCAAATGACTTTTAAAGAATGTCATGCTAGAGTATTTATCCAAAGCTTAACAAAAAGGGATCAGCGTAGTACTGGAAAATGGTTCGGAAACCTTTTTGGTAAAATATGAATTCTTTCACAAAGGTTTAATCTTAAAGCTGTGCTGGGCAGCTTTGCAGGTTGTTGACCACGAGCACCACTACTACTTTTAAGGCTGTTAGTGGGCGGCTCGACCTTGAAATCAAAAGATAGGTGGTTCAACCTCCCCCAGCCCACATGTCAAAGTGTCAATGGGCAAGAGACTGAACCCCAAATTGCATGAATGAGTTAGTTTCTTTGTTCATGAATGTGTCTAATATAGTATAAAGTGCTTTGAGTGGTCGGACTACTAGCAAGGCGCTGTACAAGTACAATCCATTTACAACGTGAAGAAGGCAAATTGGTGAGACCAAGCTGGAAGAAAGATTTTCCCCTTAAGACTGATAATGACACCACAATTAAATTTGGGAAAATTTGACATACAATCACTGAGTTTAAAAATCAACAACAATGCTAACAATGAATGGGAGCTTGAGATTACACTTTTTAGAAAATTGATCAAGGGTGTTGAATTCACTACAGCTTTGATTCTTGACTCTGACTGGCTTCTAATCCATAGCAACGATGTTGATGGGTTTTAAAGTATTTTGAGCCATCCCCCATGCCAGACTGATGGAACATGTTTTTTTTCCTGAAACTAAGCTGGCGTCCATAACATAAACCTATACTATCGTTATATTATCCAAGCGACTCCTGTGTCACGCCGTTGAAGTACATTGAGGCGAACAGCAAATAAAAACAGGAATTTATAATGGGGGAAAATGCTAAGGGAACCTGCAAATTAAGAGCTAGAAAGTCCTCCCATCTGGAGTTGCGAAGATGAAGACGCTCCATGTTCCCTGTGAATTCCTATTTGAAAGTTTTCATTCGAGGAAGGAATGTTCCTCAACATAGAAACACAGGAGTCTCCAAATGTTTGCATCATTAGGTTTTAATTATTTCAACTTTGCTTCTGAGAAAACATTTAAGGCACCCATTAGCCTTAGCTGCTGTTGCTACAGAGAAGAGGCCCGCCAGAGGCTGGAATCGGAGCTCTAGACAATTCTAAACGCTTTTTTTGTTGCAATCGGTAACAAAACACCGCACCACCATCTAACATTGGCCGAGAATGTGACAGTGAAGTGATTAAAACTACTGAATGTATTATCAGGTTTCAGCAAATCTGAAGCTAATGTTTAGCTATAGCTTGCGTTAGCGACGCAGGCAACAGAATAAAACTCAGCGATGGGATGTGACCAGAACATGGTGGGAGTTGTAGTCTCATTCTCTCCTTACATTTTGTTTTTTTACGCAGGCTTGTACCTTTGGGTTTTTATTAAACAACCGCATATTTTCTAACACAGTTTTTCATCTTTTGTACTGATGATTCAACTGAGTTGAATGTCTGCTGAGGTCTTGGGAGTGCTCCAGCTGTCAGAAACTGAACAGGACCTTTTATTTCTGAAACCATGGACCACTGTGCTCATAATATGTGTGGCACCTTTAAAGGTGCAATGAACACGTTGCTAAATAGCTACACATTCAATTCAATTCAATTTTATTTATATAGCCCAGTATCACAAATCACATTTGCCTCAAAGGCACACATGTGTGCTATCATCACATTTTAAATATTTTCTGTGGCAGCTAAGCCTAACAGCAGAGCTGCATGGTGCAGTTAGGGCCATTTCCTCAGACTGTCGGTTCTGAAATCCACACCTGCAGCACTCCACGTCCACAGCCCAGCTCCTCTCTGATATGTCTTTCGACACACTCTCCTGCTGGTTAGAGGGGGGAGTCGAGGAGGGCTGACCTAGGTCAGCGTCTCCTCTGTCTCTTCAAGACTAAATGAGGATCCCATTGACATTGGGGAGCTAATTAGCAGTTAGCAGCTGAACTTTTCAGCCTCAGTGCGCGCAGTGCTGAGGACGTCGGCGGCCCCTCTGATCTCTGAGCCTCTCATTCAGTTTGGAGCCCTCTCGTAGACAACAAAGAGACAGGGGAGTACTGCCACCACCGCTGACACAAAGCCAAGAAGCACAATGCTTCGCGCTGTAGGATAATTGGATTGCAAATTGTTTGTGAGTCGTAAGTTGAACATTTAGAAGATTGCAGGCGATGACACAGAGGAAGCAGGAGAGTGGAGGCCTCGGAGCTCTGAGACCGTCGGGTTTAAGGATAATTCAGCTCCTGACAGATTTCTTTTAAACCAATACGTGGCTACCAGATACAAACACAGGTAATCAGCCTATTTTGGGTCTTAAAGGTACATGAGATCAGAATACTAACAAAGTAGAAAGAACCATGATACAATTTGACATCGAATGACACTTTGACACGTTTGTGAAATGAGAACCATACAAAATCCCGTCTAGATCGCATCTGTATTTGACATAATTTGACTCTACCTCATTCAAAGCTTTCATTGTGACTCTTTTTGCTCTGTTTTCACTCGCTTTATGTACAGGCATGTGGCACGGACACTACATGTCTTGGCGAGGCTGTACATGGCTATTTTCAGAATGAGGCTAGAAATGGCTTCATTTGGCAAGTGAGTGGGACATGTCCTGGGACACGTTTTATGTAGAGACATCGTTACACAGTTTTAGATTGTTTTGTATGCAGAGGAATTAGTGTTGCCAGATTGGGTGGAACATTTTCTGCTACTTTTTATTTGATTAAAAATATCAATGGGCGGTGACGGCCGGTTGCCCCCAGCAAAGAAAACGTAGGCCGTATTCCTTCGACCATTGTTTTTGTCCTCAGAGTTCAACTGTCTTGACACGCAGAAAGCCAACTAGTCCAACTATTTTACCAACCGGGTCCAGGAGCAGTAACAGGACACCTGTGTCTGCCCTCAGTCCCTTCTCTCAGCGCTCTCCAACGAGGAAAAGCTAAAGCTGCACCAGTGGCCACCCGTGTTTGTCCTCGCCATCGATCGCTTTCTTTCTATCGGCTGTAATCCTGCCTCCGAACGCTGAGTTTCTTTTTAATCTGGAGCATCAGAAACGTTTCTTGGCCGCTTCTTCGGTTTCACTCCTAGTTGCTGTAGCCTGCGGACGGTTCATTTATGTGTGAAAGTGAATTCTTTTCCACGCTCAGTGTAAAAGATGGTGGAGTCTTTCGAGGTATACGCAGACCCTGCGCATTTTGTTTCCGTGGCTGAATATGAGTCCTAAGACATGCCTCACTCATCTGGTTCATTAGTGTAATTAATACAATAACACAATAATGTTATTAACAATAATATAATAATCTTATACTTTTTAGAAGCTGGTGGAGGTGGGGGGGTTACACCCTGGACAGGTCGCCAGTCAACCACAGGGCTGACACATAGAGACAGACAACCATTTATGCTCACATTCACATCTACGGGCAATTTTTAGAGTCACCGATCCTAAGCTGCATGGGCTGTGGGAGGAAACCAATGCAGGCAGCAGGCATGGGGAGAACATGCAATATATATATCTATATGTATATACAAACCCCCCCCCCCCGCCCGCTGCTTTTATGATTGGGTGGCTTTGAGGCTCAGATTGGGCTACTTAGTGTCAAATATGTAAGAGAGTGTCTGGCATTATATAAGTGAAATAAAAGTACTAATGTGTACATTTTCATGGAATTTGTCACTCCTAAATGGCACACAGAAGACACTTTGACATGTCACAGTAGAAAAGCACAGGTGTAAATAACAAAATGAATGATGTCTGAATCCCATTAAGCTGCTTTTCCCTGGCAGACAGTTTGACATGTCGTAACAGGAATAGCAGAGCCAGAGCCAGGAGAAAGACCCATTGTTGTTCTTTTGCTTACTTTCCTTCGGAATGAACAGGACTTCAGTTTTTGCCACCAGGCTTCCCGTCATACTTTGCATCATGCAAACCGGAAGTGTAATGTTGGAGTCAGCCAGCTACAACCGAGCACTGTTTGCCCCCCCCGCCACCACCACCACTAAATTTGATATGCAAACAACAATCTGCTGGATTACTTTTGATACTGAAGAAAATGTCTAAATCGGATGATTGTGAGGCAAGACCTCCTTTGTACAATTGTCCAACAGCATTGTCGAAACTGCTGTCACTGGAATGAGGCGTGCTGATTCCAGCAGCATGTGTGACACCTGCTGTTCCCTTTTAACCGAGTAATGGCTCCGTCTCGGGAAGAACGTTGCGAGATGAGGCCAACATTGCATCAGCTGGGTACAATCACTTAAATCTAAGCACTTTTTTTCAGACGATTTTACAGCCTGAGTAGGAATAAAATCATGAGGGAAAACCATGTCAGTTAAGGTACACGGAAACAATTGAACGAAAACCTACACCACCTTTAACGGAGTCTCGTCTGTCCTGAACACGATGTCGATGTTAAGTCCCGTTCCCTTTTGCTCTACACGTTCCATCTGTGTATTGTATACTGTAGCTGTCCTGTAATGCTTAAACACTGATTAAACCGGGTCAAGTTCCTTGTACAGCCATTGTAGCTGGTGACTCAAATACAGCATCCATAGAGGAATGTAGAAAATTCATGTCCAATGCAATGATTGGTATTCTGCCGGATTTCCAAGCTCCAACCCATTACAAAATGTCATCATAGCAGCTGCCGGGTCATGATGTCAAAACAACATTCAATGCTTGTGAGTGAATACAGCCTACACATTGGCAGTCCAACACATGTATGGGTCTTACCTTCATGAATATGGACACTATGACCAGTCCATTGGGGCTTTTAGCAGCTTCTGTATAATTTGTGTACAGCTCATGATTGTAGTGGATCAGTTGAACCTGGAACATACAGAGAAGCACATGTGGAGAGTTACTGCAATGAAATCCTGATCCGACATTTCTGGCCAGACACCTTAAACATTATGATAATGAGACACAAGGCCGATCTCCACAGTGAGTACAAAACAGTGGAAGCCTCGGAGTTGTAAACCCTAGATAATCTATAGCTCAGTTGCTTCAAGTCAAGAGTCCCTCATTCCCCTAAATCCCTCCTCCCTGCTACATCATGTCAGCTGATTTAAAAGGGAAAATCAATACAGGATCAAATCTCTCCCATGGATTAACAGAGACACTCAATGTAATGTAAGGAGCTGGTGTTCAGAACATTTTTACACTCAAAATAGATGCGGCTAGAACTAATGAGAGGGACATAAAAGAGATGAGGAGTCTGTCATCATTTGATCCAAGGCCAGCCTGCTCTCACAGGCTGAGGTGAGCGCAGCTAAACCATCTCCCAGTATGAGGTTAATGTTTCACTGACGCAGATGCTTCATCCGCTCCAGCTGTTCAATATTCCTGCCTTTTAATGACGTGGGCAGGCGCTCAACTTCCGACTCGTAAAAGTGGAAAAAGCTGAAAGAGGAGCCCACAGTTTTAAAACCTCTTCTGACAAAGAGGACATGAATAGGAATTTTAAAGACAGCAATGTTGAATCCATATATATATACTGTATATTTATTTTTAAATAGAGATGGGTGAGTGACATGAACTGGGATGTTGCAGTTCATGGTCAGTGACTTAACCCCTAGGCCTGGTAATAGTGGTTGGTCAGTTCCTGGGTCTTTGGTCTGGTTGGGGTGCTAGGCCCCGGGGGGTTGGTTCCAAATGAACTCGTTTGTACAAAGTGTTGTCTGACTTCGTCTGAAGGTAAAAGTGTACCTGTTCTGAATGAGCCACACTCAAAGGCTGGGCAAAATGTCTCTGACCGAACTGTCGGCACTCAAGTTGCATTGTGAGTAATGTAGGCGCCAGGTTTTGACCAGATAGAAGAATGTATGGAATAAACCCAGCCCCCCCCCCCCCCGGGATATCTCTGGTTCTCCGTTTTTGGTCCTTGAGTCTGACAATATTGTGGGAGTACAATTTAAAAATTGGTGGAGCGCTGTTGTATTCAGACTGACCTTAGCGCTGCATGATAAAACACAGCCTCCTCATTCAGTTCAGTGAGATCGCTTCATTTTACGTTTTGTCACAAACCAAAAGATACCACCCAGCAAGGCGCTTTCACCACTAGCCCCTAGAATTGGTTTCATGCTGGATGGCTGGGTCAAACAAGCACAGGCCTTTGACCCGAAAGGCCGGGGGTTCGTGTCCCCGTGCGAAACCAAAAGGACACGTACCTTTAATTCTGCATATACCTCCAGTACTATTGCAGAGTCCTGATGTTTAAATGGTTGTTACAAAAATGATAAACTCGCCACTCCTCATTACCTAAATCAGCAAAACTTACTACTATAACCGTCAGCTCCTAATTTATTGCCTTTGGGCTGTACTACTTCTAAATTTTAATAGTAAGATACACAATGAACTGCTATGAATATAAAGGCGGTAAAGCACTTATTTCGAGCACAAAGGGGTGGAAATGATTTTCAGATCTCTCCCAAAGGCTTACTGTTTCTCTCTCCACCTCTCCATAACGTTCTCATCCTCGCTCATTGGCAGAGGGCTCGGCGCATACTGTACTGGAGGATATAAATAAACAAATGTAAGAGGAGAGTAATTATGAAATGCTCGATTAGGGGAGCACAGAGCGACAGAACGTCTATAAATGCAATCAAGGCGAGAGAGGAAGTGATTAGGGCCCCACAATGATCTGATTAGATTTTTAGGTGAGAGCGGCATAGGCAGCCAAAAGAAATCATCCCAACTCCCTCGGTGACAAATTGCACAGAGTTTGCTGCTGGTGGTGGGCAATAAAAGGCCAGTGGAAAGTGAGAATGTCGGCCAAATGGAGGAGGAGGAAAAAGAGGGAGAAGCCGAGCAAAAGTGGGAGAAAAGAGAGGTCGTAATTAGATACAGAAACGGTTGAAGAGAGAGCATAAGAGAAGAGCTACTGCATTTTGGCCCGGCCAGTGACACTGCAGCACTGCATCATTTATCACAGCGTTCCTCTGTTCAAACACAGGCTCACACTAACCACTGGATACAGCAACACCGCCACCCATCTCACAGGTACAGTCTATTGAGATTCAGCCCTAACACTAATTCCCGGTGTAAACAGAATCTAGTATTGAATCTGATTATCAAATCCAAATATATCGAGGTTCAGATTTTCAAAATTTGGAGGTAACTAAAGTTAGAAACTCAAAGATTCAGTTGAGATCTTTATTCAGCTTTTAGTTTGATGAGAAACTTGGTCACGTGATAGCAAGTGGTCATATATGGCGGGAAGATGGTAACCCCTGTTTTTGGCATCGGATGTGGACGCCCTCCTTGAACGCCCTCCACACTTAGGTCACGTGTAGGCGTCTGAGACAGCTCCATTAACTGAGGAAGGCTGAAATGAGACGGAAAGCTCCGAAAAGCTAGTTAAGAGAGTTTACATTATTATTATTATTTTTTTTTTTTTATTACATACCATTCCAAAAGTCACATAGACCACATTAATATTCATTCACCCATTCCCACACACACTCGCAATCACACCCTAGCAGCGAGCTACCATGCAAGGCGCTGGCCTAACCATTGAGAGCAATATGGGATTCAGTGTTCAAGGACACTTCGACGGTTGGACAGAAGGTGCTGAGGATCAAACCTCCAACCTGCTCTACGTTAGTGGCGTAGCGCTTGAGATGGAAATGTTGGCCAGTCGGCCCACCACTTTGGTCCGGACTGAAATATCTCAACAACTGCTGATTGACCGCTCGCCCTGACGTTTTGTACAGACATTCGCGGTCCCCACAGGACATCCCCAGACTTTTCCTCTGTTCCCACCACGAGGGCAACATTTGTGGTTTTGAGTTATGCATCTTAACGTTCACATGGGTTGCCTTGAAACTTGGTGCATTGATGAAATTCATGTATAATGAGGACGAACTGTCACTTTGATGAAACCTCTGGCCCTTCGTCTAGCGCCATCATCAGGTCATAATTTCAGTTTGTCCAGTTTGGTTTATGACATTCCCATGAGTCTAAGCTGTTCACGCTTATTACCAAATGTTAACATGCCAACATGCTAAACTAGGATGATGAACATGGTGGGAAACAAAAGAGCTTAACATCAGCATGTTGACATTAGCATTGTGAATATGTTAGCCTGCTGATGTTAGCATTTAGCAACTTCAGTGTTTTGTCCTTTGCTCTTTACTGATAAAACAGAAAAAGAAAGTTTGATAGAGGATTCGGTTTGCCAACCTGGAATGGGATCCAAAATGGAAACTTAGTATTGGCACAAATACGTTCATTGATGCCATTTTAATGCTCATGTTGAACATTAAATTTGATCATTTTGCCAGTATTAAAAAGGGTTCTATGTGTCAAAGAGCGTCCGAAACAAGAAAAGCCCAACACCGCCGCATTAGAACTTCACGTTGAACACAATACGAATGGCTCTTTAGTGTGTCGGCGGCTCCGTTGGCAGTGCCACATGTCTTTAGGCTTCAGGGGTTTCACTTTGTTAAGCCTTCAATAAAACCTGCATGGGGAGCCACACTGAGCGGGTCACTTTTGCTTGGCTGGCCGGTGCTCTCTGCGGTGTGTGTGTGAGTGTGTGTGTGTGTGTGTGTGTGTGTGTCTCGGGGGTCATGACAGCCTCTTTATGGCATGATGGCTGGCCTGGCCCCAGGGGTAGGGAAATATGAAGACAGCAAGTCGATAGCGGAAGAGAGGTGTTCGGCGCTAACGGCGAGAGGGGGTTTAAAAGCACTGGGCTGGAAATGATGCTCTCCATCGCAACTCCTATCCATCCGTCCGCCCTCCTTCAGATTAACTGGAGCGTAGATCCATAAAACCAACAAACGGACAAGGCCTGCACACCACACACTCAAGTCGCACTCCGTTTATGCACACGGCTCTACAAAGCTACCTGTTGTTTTTGTTTGATCTGTGTTAATACTCATCGCGCTACATTGGCAATTGAACATAATCCCAAATTTAGTTCTCTTTCTTCCGTCATATTTATGTCTGCATGCTTGTTTGCCTCAGAACAAGCCGCGCAGCGATGTTCTGGTGTGATTCTAAGCCAAGATGCACGCGCAATTAAGATGCCGCGGCGTAGATGTGGGCGAAATGTGCCGTTTAATAGTGATTAATGATAATTAGGGGAAGAGAAAAATAAAACAGAACAAGCTTCCCCATCAAAAGCTCTGTGACCGATAATCTTAGCTCAATGTGATTTCCCATGTGCGTGACTGTGTTTGAAAGAGGACATACGAGGCGTGTGTCTGTGATTGATGGGGGTTTAAAGTGTTTGGATCAGCTGCCTATGGCGAATCCTTCTCAGACACCTAACAAGATTTGTATTAAATATAGCTGGATCCTCTCTTTAGCAACGCGCGGCGTCTCCTTCACTTTTCAGGGGCTAACCCTCTGTTGACTTTATTAGGTCTAATCCTAATCTAATATTCTTACACTAATAGTATTTGAATGCATCATAATATGTTTTTTGTCCATCATCCCTGCAGAGTCTGACTGGATGCTTGTGAATAGCGAATGAAAATGAGAGAATAGAAAGTCCAGTGTTCTCTCCTGTGGTATGGCAGTGTTATAACAAGTTACAATTTTTTTTCTCACTTATGGTCTATTGTCTGTTGAAAGATGACCGCTCCTTACAAAGATGACAGCTCACAGATTTTTCTTGTTCCATCTTTTTCTTGATGCCCCTTAGAATGTATGTAATTCACCTGTGTTGTTCTTCAACTACATGTTAGCAGGTGGTGGTTACAGCGTACGAGGTCAATTCACACCTCAGTTCCCCTGTCTTGCTGGTGCTGGCGTTGGGGGCTTCTCCACCAGAGCAGAGTCTACATGGCGCGGGTCGGAAACCCCGGTGTCGGTCACTTTGTCTCGCCAGGGTACGCCCAGGATGTGGCAGAGACTTCTCAAATGGAAGGCAAGCAATAACCCGTCAGCTTGGTGTTTCCCCCACGCTCGTTTGGTGAGACGGGCACCTTTTGCTGCTGCCTTCCCAACCCCCCGACCGATTTCTGCGTCCAAGGAGAGGTTGTCGCTGGTGGTCAGCCTGAGGTAGGTGAACTGGTGGACAACGTCCAGTTCATAGCTGACGATGGCGATGGCCTGTCCCAGGAACGTTCGTCTTCCTCAGGCCGATGGTCAGTCCAAAGTCTTTGCAAGCCTGTGAAAAGCGATTTGTCGGTGTCTGGAGTTCTTGCTGGGTGTGGGTCGCAACTGCTGCGTCACCGGCGAACAGCATGTCTCTGATGAGGGCTTCACAGTCTTTGGTTCGTGCTCTGAGAGCGGCAAGGTCGGAAAAGCCTGACGTCTGGTCTTGGATGGATGGCCATGAAAGACGTTAGCTAACAAGCGAAATTGAGATGGTTACTATGGCAAACATTATCGGTTGTATGTTAGCATGCTGATGTTAGCATTTAGCTCATAGCCTAGCTGTGCAGCCTCACAGAGCCCCTGACGTGGTTGCTGACTTTTCATCCATTTCGCTACAATACCAAAATAAACTTGCAGAGACGCTTTAAACTCTCACGTCACTTCCATTTTTTGGCAATGATTTTGTCTGTGTGTAGCGACGCAGTTGGGAACGGGAACCACATCTAAAGTCACCTTGGCAATTCCTGCCGTGCCAAAGAATCTCATTCATTTACTGGTTATTAGGTGCAAAATCATATAACGTTTGTTGGCGTACTTTCACTCTGCTCCAGCAAGCAGCTTGCCAAAAAGCTAAAAAAAAAAAAAAAAAAAAAAAAAGTACAGCAATTTGAATGATTTCTTTTTCAAGATAGCTTTCCAGACAACTCCTGAAAATAAGAGAAACTGCAGTGAGGTCAAGTGATTCTACAGTCGCACCTCGAGAACAGATTGGGATTTTGGTGAAAGGCACAAATGCACTTTATTTTCAGAGAGGCCCATCCAGGGATGTGAACTGCAAATCGCAAAAAATCCATATGGAAGGCCAACTCTAAACTCGGTCCAGTCACCAGCCGTGACACCAGCTGGTATTGTTTTCCCCTTGTGGAGTCATCGTGGCAAAATGTGGTCCGTGAGACACCTACTGTAGAGTGGGAACTACCACAGAGGCGGTTTGGAGCACTTTGCCTGGTGTTTCTGTCTGTCTGTGGATAGATCTTGTCAACGCGATAGCGCAGTAACGAACCTTTACAGGTGTGTAGTTGATCTCAGCCACACACTCGCTTCCCACATGGCACGTGTTTCACTGCACCGTACACACCCATCCGGCGTCTCTAGTTTGTTGCATTGACTTTTGAGTCAGCTCCCTCAAATGTCCTTCAATGCACCGCCTGCAAGTGTTTTCAATGTAGTCCCCTTACGTCAACATATCTTTGACAGAAAACAAAAGACATGAATTCTCCCCTGTGATGGATCACCTACATTTCAAGTCTGTACAGTGGACTAAAACATACACAAAGAAGTAGCTGCTTGGAAAGAAGGCAATCAGTCAAACACTTACCGCATACTTTAGAAAATGATTGTCAGTATTGTATAGAAAAATATTGGCATTAGAAGTTGATCAGCTTTTGTATGGGTTAAAATGGGTGCCTGTGTAAATAAAACATTTTTTAAAAAGCAGTGTTGACCTGACTTATTCTGAGTCTGAAGGCTTGTTTTTTTTTTAATCAGAGTATAATAGGATGGCTGAGTGTTCTCTGAGTGTATAAAACACGAGCCAGCCTGGTGGAGGAATAATATTTGGAATATTTTAGCACTTATTAAAAGACCGAGGTGTTTCATTTTCAGATTAGACGGTGGAGCAGCTCCAGGGGAGCCGAGCTGAACATGCCACACACGCACACGCACACACACACACAGCAACCCCCGCATAAATTAACCCCCAGATACTGGAATGTTTTGTATGGTAGAAGCCAGCCAGCCAATACATAGCACAACATCAATCTGTCTCTCTCAAACACACATACACAGACACTACATCGAGGCAGGAGAGCGGGCCTGCATACTGACGCCGCGTCTGCAACAACACACAAACAGTGTTTTTGGCAATCTCATAATTAATGAAAGCGGCGTGCAATGATGAACGGGCCCTCGCAACCTCCCGCATGTCGGGGTGCGCCGCATCCACGGCGTCGTTACTGGCGCTCGGTCGATGGCGGCTCTGAATTTGCATCTCTTTTGGAGTTAAATGTCAGCTCCTCTGTCCACTGTGTGGCGCTAGAGAACACCCACCAATTATACTTTATGTTCCAGTATATCAAGTGTACACTACACCGTGGAAATTCCATGTAAATCAGTAGGTGCCAGGAGGTGGAGCAATGACTATAACTCCTGATTGGCCGGAAAATGTCCTCAGGCCGGGATTCTTTCATGTGAAAACTGAGGCAGATTCGACAAAGTACACTCAAGTTACACTCGAGTAACTTCCAGTTTCATGGTGAATAATGAGCCATCATGGAAACAGCGTTTGATGAAAACTCCCAAGCTTCCTACTTCGTGTCATCAAGGTCTTAAGACTTTGCTGACATCGTATGAGGAGGATCTGGTGAACCTGCTAGGAGTCATTTGTATAGTATTGGACCTGTCACTTCCTGTTGCCAGTAGGTGGCGTTATGACTATGATTCAGTATTGGCCTGTACGTGTCTCCTGGCCGGGGATTCTTATCAAACGTGTGAAATTTGGAAAAAAGATCTGACGACGTGGCGTCGAGTTGCGGCAGTTTTTTTTTTTTTTTTTGCACGTCAAAACATAGAAATGTGCCACGTCGCCGCGGCAACGGCGTTCGACGAAAACTCACAATCTTCACAATGGAGCATCGTCATGGGATCATAAGGCTTTTCTGACCACATTCGAGGGGGATCTGGTCAACCCGGCTCGGAGGAGTATATCAAACTATAAAACATGTAATTTCCTGTTGCCAGTAGGTGGCGCTATGACTACGACTGAACAGTGGCACGCAGATGTCTTCGGGCCCAGCACGCTTATCAAACATGTGACGTTTGAGGCGGATTTGACCATGTACACTGAAGTTATAACAACTTCCTGTTTTCATGGCGATACATGGAAATGTGACACCACAGATGACTGTACTCTACAGGATAATTCTGATTTCATACAACTCGGGTCTTTAGATTCACAGTTTCGACCGGGATTGCTATCACTGATAATAGTATTGTATGAAGAGGTGGTCTCGGTACGCTTTCAAACGAACTCTGGAGCGGTTCGTTTGTGGTGAGAACGCGATCTGCAAAAAATACTGATCATTTTTGGACTGCATTAAAATCACCTCAGGACACCACACTTCACGAAGGGAAAATGATAGCCGATTCATTTGTTCAGTCTCATCAAATATACTAAACTATCAATTTGGGACTCTGATGATTAATTAAATTAATAACTACAACCAAAATCACCATCAATGGCTAGTAAAACGTTTTTGGAGCTCTGAATAGTAGAGGTCGGCAGCATTCACTCTTGTGCAACATGAAATAGACCATTCCAAGATAATGCAAGTAAAATGCACAATATGAAATCTAACTAAATGTAAACAATAGGGCTGTCAAAATTAACGCGTTAATAGCGCGTTAACGCAAATTCATTTTAACGGCACTACGTTTATTAACGCGCGATTAACGCAGCGCGCATTTTCTGTCTGACCCGTGGCCCAGCCCGTGGTTGGAGAGATCGAGAGCTGCCACAGACGTAAAGGATGCAGCAGCAAACAGACATGGGGAAAGAAAAGGGCTGACATTAACATTGCTATTCTGAAACAAGTGACGTTACATAGCCGACATAAGCCAATATTAGACTCCAGGTCGAAATAGAAGAAAAGGGCGTTTTTACACCGAGCACGTTCGCTGCAGTCCGAGCGCGATAGTTTCTCAGTTTCCCCCGCAGCGCCGGTAACCTCGATTCTTTTCTGAGCCCTGGTGCATTTGTGTGCATCCTACATAATCCCAAACATCCACAGGGTCTGATAGGAAACAGAACAGTCAATATATTCGATGATTTTTGTTGAGGAGACTGCAGAATACACTGCCAGCTCGCTCTCGCTCATATCCGAGGTGAATCACTCACACCGTCACCGCGTCCGTGTTTTATTGAACTATACGTTGCGATCGGCTGAAACGCATGCGCAGGCTACTTTTCCGAACGAGAGCGCTCCCGAGTCCGTGTTTCTTCACACTGTTCACGTGAGGCGCGGCACAGTTCGAGTGCCACCGAACTCAGAGCAGCTCCTCCAGGTGGTCTCGGGTTCGGTACCCTGGTGCGCTCCCAGGTCCACGTGACAGCTTTCACATGACCAGTTTTTCATGACGAACTGGGCCCCGTTCTGAGCTGAACTGCCTTTATTTCTATTCTTAAAATGAGAGAAATCCCTGCTTATTCTGGATTTTTAAGCTTAGGCTTAAGCGATGTGAACAAGTTCTTTGAAAAACATCTCTGACCTTTGATACATGTCTAGTCTTCATGCTCTGATGGTTTCACTAATAATAAACGTGCATTTGCATAAAGCATGCATATTTGTCCAAACCCATGTTGATTAGAGTATTAAAAACTTGAAAACTATTAATTTAAGGTACATTTAGAACTGATGAAAAGGTGCGATTAAGTTGCCATTAATCGGGCGTGCGCCTCCGTATGTTAAACGTGCACGAGCGCGAACCCACGTGGTTAGGTCAGAAACAAGCAAAAGGACGTGAAGCGGTTCCCTCTCCGCGTGTGTGTTTAAGGCCCATTCAAGGTATACGTATGTGATCTGTGTAGGATAGCGGCGCCATGTTAGAGAAGGCTCCGTTTGCATGCAAGACCCTGCGTCGGTGTGAAGCGACACTAACATCAACTTAGCGCTGCAGGATAACCTAACCCTGTAAAAGATCAGAACAATAAACCTCAGAAAAGCCAAATCACGTCAGGGTTATAAAAGTTAAGCAGCCCTGTTTTTAGCTAGTCATGCACATTGAAGGACGTGGCCACTTTGAGTGACAGGTGGGTGCCCTCTCAGGTGGCTTGCCGCTGGGTGGTTTCATCAACCAGACTTCGTTCGGCCCACCTCAGCTCCACCTTTTTGCCCATATTGGGATTTGCCGGGGTCGGGCACTGCCAAGATGGCGATGGCCAGAGTCACTCGCTTTGAGCTTCACAAGGGCACTTTAAAAACCTATGGGTGACGCCTCGGACATGTCCATTTTTTTTTTTTATACGGTCTATGGTTCCGATGCGGTCTTTGCTGTGCAGTGTTCCGACTGTGCAGGGCGATAGCCAAGGGGAAATCCGGTGACAGGGCCAGAGGAGAGGCCGCGACTGTAAACGTAATGGCTTTCAAAATAAAGTTTAAATCACACAATGACTGAATTGATCTATGGAATCCAGGGCACTCAGATGATGAGGCGGGGTTGTGCCCAAACCCCCAAGTGGGCCAAACGTATTTAGGAGAGAAAGCTATGGCGAACAGGAAAATTATTACTGGAGATGTCCCGATGAAGTTTATTTGGTCCCCATCCTGACGCGACATTAGGCAGACTGATCATCTGCCTGTACCGAGTCCAATCCGATACTTACCGGAGCACTAAATGTTGATCAAATATGTATCCGACACACGAAATAACAGCCTACTAAATGTGGTATTCCTTATTTTTCACGAGCCACTTGATCCAAATGCTGCATGTTCTGATTCCAAACTAGGACGTTTAGAAGCTTGAATGGTTGATCCGACCCGAATGACAGCTTGACTGGCGGATGTGACTCCTGAAACTGACGCGACGCACTCAGCTAGAGAGAAGACGCCGCACTCTGTTGGAGGTGTTGGGAACACAGAAACACCCGGGGTCCGCTCGCGGTTGTACAGTTGTGCTGCAGAGCGGCGCTTCTTCCCTCACAAAATGATCTTTGGCAGGCCACAGACAGCGACTGCAGCGAGCACGCGAACCAGCCAAGGTTGATTTTGGCCTGTTATCAAGTTACCCACCGAATTAAAGCTAATTAGCGGCAGCTGATGTGGCCTGCCGCCGGCGACATTTGTCATTTCAACCTGTAAGAGTGACGCTCACAAGCAGCTCAAAACAAGGAAGCTGCTGCCTGAATGTTTTGCACACTGCTCTTTGCTAATGAGAGAGGAGAGGAAAACACATTTGTTACCGCTGGAGCTTATCGAATCTGCGTATTTTGCCAAACCGGGCGCAAATCGATCACCGGTGCGACCACGTGATCTTTCCACTTTCCGCTCGAATATGGAGAAAAATGCTTCCACACTAGCAGGCTGAGGTGGACAAAACATTGCAGAGTACAGTGAAGATTTAACTAAGCTGATACCAATCCGTTAAAGTTTGCACAGGCCGGTCCCGAAACCGAATTTCAGGATCGGCCCGGGATATCTCTAAATGTTCCCCAAACTGTCGATTTTAAACATCTACAGACAGACTTCCTGGTTCAACTTACACCTACGGTTCTGTACCTACGCAGTCTTGTGCACTCACAGATGGCCTGTGCATTGAACTGAACTGAACACACACACACGCATACACACACACACAGTCAGGCGAAATGGAAGGCAAAGGAAAAAGGCACGATGAGTTAGGAGATATAAAGGGCTGATTTAAAGACGACAGCGCTGGAGTGTTAATATACCTGCACACACACACACACACACACACACACACACACACACACACACACACGTACGTCACCATACACCCCCCCCTCCCACAGGCCGTTTCAGAAGGATGCTTTTCTTTAAAAAGTTTTGATGTTTCTCTCTTTGTTCACGTTTCAAGGACACGCACAGCCACCACTCATCTGCAGATGGGGGCGAGAGGGAGCCCGACAGAGGGAGAGAGCGAGGGAAAGAGAGAGAGAGAGAGAGAGCACTTTTCTGCATTTTTCGATTATGAAACATCTTGTTGGGGCCTTGAAGTCGCGGCTTTGGCTCAGAGAAAGGCTGGGGGTGGGCTAGCCGGGGGGGGGGTTGTGGAGGATGTTTTCTTGCTGCCATTTCACTCAGTTGCTCGAGTGAGGAGAACAAAAAATAAAAAATAAAATAAAAACATCGGTTGGGAACCTTTCCTGGCCTTGTTTTCCCTGCAGTTTGGCAGCTCTTACATAGCTACAACGATCTCTCTATTTGAGCAGCGCTGCCAGTTATTCTACTGAACCCCCCCCCCATGTAGAGTGAACTATGTAGATTTGTTTTCATAAGTCGGGAAGGGGACAATCAATAAAAAAGCAGAAATTAGAATAAAATTGATCACTGAGCCTTCCGTAAGTCTAACTAAATCATTTGTGATTGTGTCACTTTGTTATTACTGCGCTAACTCGAGCCCTGAAAATCACAATGAAATTTATGTAAGAGGACTGAGATAATTTGACCACAAACTACCAAAAATGTGATACAGCAGGACTTTAACAAGGCAAAATATATAGTTTCCGTCACCCAAACTCAATCCATTTCTCAAGGATCTATGGACGCGGCACAAAAAGGAAAAGTCCACTTTACATGACATTGCTCAACGTGCTTTGTTTGTCAGACTGGGTCTCTCTTGGTTTGACCTCTGTCTGTAATGTAATGCGGTTTTACATTCGGCGTGTTAAATTGCTTACGCTGACCGCCTGCGTGACGTGATTTTGTATGAACTGTTTGCATCACTTCCTGCGTCCGGCTTTGCATGTTGCTTGCCTCACTCCTCTCAGCCTCTGTTCAGCTGAATCATGCTTGGCCAGCTTCCTTCTGTTCTGATTTTAAACGTTGCTTGTTCTCTTGTTGTTTCAACGGCATCTAACCTAACATCCAGCCAAGGAACAACAGCTGAAGATGAGCCTTTTGGCTAAATGCTGGCAGGTCTACAGTGATGCCGATTAATGTGCGTCGTCCCGGTAAAATATATATAAATAAATGTGTGGAAAATGAATTGGCAGGCAAATTGCACGGTGGATGTCCTGTTTTTGGGTCATTTCTAATTAAAATAAAATGTAAATGGCCTTTTTCATGCTAATGACTGATTTTGACAGATTTAAAAGAAAAAGAGGTCTAGGAGAATTTTCCCACTATTCAATTTTATTTATATAGCCCAATATCACAACTCGAAAAACTACCCAAAAAAAACCTTGTACACTGGGAAAAAGAATGATAGAAACCTATGAAAAATGTCTTTTCAAATGGAAAATGAAATTTGATTGATATTCACTAATGTGTTTTTACTGGAATAATGCAATTACACATCACCTGTGAGCCAAAATGTTTATTAAAACATTTGTTTTCCCAAAAAAGCGACAGGAAGGCGGCGATTTTTTCAATTTTTTCCAATTTAACCAGGTTAAAACTCATTGAGATTAAAAATCTCTTTTGCAAGAGTGTCCTGGCCATTTATTTATTTTAGCCCTGACTGAAGACATTTCTGTCAGGCTGTATCCAGCCACGACAAACCCTACCAATTACGATAAAAAAATAAAAATAAAAACCACCCCTTTACTTTCCTTAGCTTTGTACACTGTGCTGGGCTTTAACAGACTAGTTTTTGATGCACTTTTGCTTTTTGTTACCTTGTGTTGTTATAATTGCTTCCATTGTCTTCCTCCTATGTAAGTCGCTTTGGATAAAAGCGGCTGCTGAATGACTAAATGTAAATGTAGATAGGCAGTATATGAGCCTCATAGGCAAAACCCAGGGCAAAAGATATTCCACGAAACGCTCGGGCGAAGCGACCAGTGAAGACACAGTTGTCATGTCTTTCTTTCTTTTCTGGAAATCTGGGATGTTAGCAACCTTCGGGGGGGCTTTACGGTCTAGAATCAAAAACGTACTGCACACATACATGGCGAGCTTTTTAATGGCACGTCCCGCCCCCATCCCCAGTGGAAACTACTTGCCGTCAGCACAACCTTTCCCCCCTCGGTGGCCTGCCTCAGGGACGGTGTGTGCAACGTGGCAACAGCGTGACATCACATTTCAGGTATCAGCGGCAAATCTCTTCAGAGCTCGGAAGTGAACTCCTCCAACACAGCGTCAACCCGCAAAGGACAAACCGGTGACTGAAGGCAGGGGTGAAATAAAACATGAAGCCCTAGAGGGAGCCACGATATACACCACTGTGTGTGTGTGTGTGTGTGTGTGTGTGTGTGTGTGTGTGGGGAGGTGTCCTTTCACACTTGGGTTACAGCTCTCTTCACCCCAAAGGACGCAGTAAACACTTGTTTTATTATGATTTGAATATCAGCTCTCAGACTCTGCGGGAGGAGAAATGATTATCATTAATTATAATACTGCAGCCTGTCAAGACCGCAATTATTTTGTTGCCACACAAATTGGTTATTCATATAATGGAATGCAGCGGCGTGACTGACTCATGATTTTGTTGAACAATCAAACCAGGGAGGCTAATTGTTTCACTCGTCAAAATCTTTAAAAGGCAGCGTGTGTGTGTGTGTGTGTGTGTGTGTGTGTGTGTGTGTGTGTGTTCAATGTGCGAGTGCGTGCGGGGACAGAGCGTGGGGGGGTTAAATGCCTAACTGTCATCTCCAAGACAAGTTTGTTCCTGCTGAAAGCACCGATGGCACAGAGCAGCCGTCATGCGAAAGCGCTTTTAGAACGTCACATGGTCCTCCGCCGGTTGGGGGCGATTCTGACTCGATCGTGCTGGTCGCGATTTCCGTCCAGGAAAGATGCGTGTCATTTTTCACCCTTCCCTCCCAGGTTACAGCCTGTGATGGGACACGAGATGCGGCCTCCCGCTTTTGGATGTGCTTCACTTTGCTATACAAAGAAAAGGGGCACACCGCCATCCTGCTATGGCAAGGAGTGCTGCCAGTGAACGTACATTGTGAGGTGTGGTACTGTTTGCTATTGACACACAGCCAATACTGGCATGCCAATTGAAGAGGTCACAGTTTCCTAAGCTGATCAGATGTTTTTCGCATGAACGTTCAGTCAACCCATACAACGAAGGAAAAACATTACGAGAGCAAGACCTCACAAGATCATCAAACGGGAAGTTGGGATGTCATCTGATTTATTTATGTAGTGAGCTAAATATATTAAACCGTTACTGTTTCTGTACCGTTCAAATGACTGTTGGGGGCTTTTCCATTACCAGTACCAGCTCGACTCGACTCGCTCTTCGCTCCATTTTCCATTGCAGATAGTCCCTCCACAACAGTAACTGGTTGTCAGAGTGACGCCGCAGGAAACTGCCGCGACACAAACGCGCTACCCACACACACGGGACAGTGGAGGAAATCGAGTGTGTGCTGTTTTTGATCCTTGGGATGTGGCTGTTTCTCACAGCAAGAAGACAAACGTCGTTTCATTTGACCACGGCGTATTGCACCCGAGTTGCCATAATAGTAATGGGTGTATCACACCATCTCTGGCCAAACTATTTAAAAATGGCGGGGTTATTCAGGATACTCCGTCTGGCGCGTGCAATGATGACGCAGTGAATAGTGGGGATTCTCTCCGACCAATAAGCAGTCTCGCCTCAGGACCTCGCCGGAGGTGGTACGAAAACTTTTACACAGTGGAGAACCAAACAAAGGCGAGTCGAGTCGAGGCGAGCTGGTACTGTGTAGTGGAAAAGCGCCATAAGTGTGATAGTAAAGTCTTGTACTTTTCAGTTACGAACCCACGGAGAATTATCACCAACTCTGCAGTTCCCTTCAGCGCTACAGAGCATTTTAGCGCGTTTCAGGTCATTGTTTTGGTGGTGTCTCGCCGCTCTCACTCACCCCGCTTACCGCAATAAAGCTACACAGCCGGTACACTGGCCGCCCTACCTTGCTCCTGCAAATGAATGCTAATGTCGCTCTGTGTCGGCAGGATGAGCAAGTGGGCAACTGCGTGCTCACATGTTAAAAACAACAACTTTACAAAGGTGATCACTCGTTAATGTGGTTCTTAACTTGTTCCACTGCCCCCCAGTGGCCAAACTACCAATTGTCACTTTATTTATGCTAATATTAATTGAAAATTAGATAATTTGATAAGCCTGCTGCTGATAAGGGTCATGGCTAAAATGCAGTTCGGAAAAAGGTTTAATTTAATTACCAAGGAGCAGGGCAGATACGTTATTACACACCTGCCCCAGTAACATTAATACTGTCCAAATGGGACAAAGGAAACCTGTCAATAGGGCATATTTTGGAGTTGCCTATTTACTGTAATGCTACCCAGTGATAAGGGGATGGCACTGTAACCTTAACTTAGCTTTGAGTAAAAGCGTTTTGGTATGTCCGTAACCGCGGAATACGCGCAATTGACGCAACTACCAAAACGACTTCACCGTGAGGTTTTGGAACAATCCGGTCTGGCAGAGGTACGGCTTCTGCTGAGGTGAATACCGGAGTGTCTGTCCTCTCCACGCGCTTGCACGCACACGCCTCGACGGAGTTTGTGTCTGTCTGGCGACGACCTCTTGGCCGATCACACCGCAATCCACACATCGTGTACGCACCTCTCCGGAGAAGGCCTGCCCGTTGAGAAGGTGTTCGGAGCCCTGGCCGTCCTCGCTGCCGAAATGTAGCCGGATCTCCTCCAGACGGTGGCTGTACGTCATCGGCCCTCCAGAGATGTTAACCAGATGCTCCTTGTCCAGCCGCAGAGAGACGTGGCGGCCCGTGTTGTACATCGTCCCTCCCACCTGCAGGGGAGCAGACGAGGCGCATGGCATTACACAAGAAAATGTCACATCCCCAGGACGAAACATATACACATTCAAACCAGCAAATCTCAGAATGGACCTCAAATTAAAGACCTCACACACCGAGGACAGAAATGACCCATCGTTGCCTTTTAGTTCCGGGTTGACTTGTGTTTTCCCACTGGCTCATCACATACAAATCACCCAAAAGAACAGAAAACTTATGTGTTCATTTAACTTATGCAGTGTCACAAAGAGATCAAGAACACACAGTTGATGAGCACTGCTACTCCTGACTGCAACGATGACAAACAGACAAGCAGAGCGAGGGAGAGAAAGAGGCGTGGGCGTTGTGGTATACTAACTTTGCGGCTGCCATATTTCACTCGCTTTTTAATGAGAAACTTCTAAAATACACAGTTGAAGACACGAGCACACACTGCTTGTAAATTTCTTATATATATAAAAATTTAAAATTCAAGTGCCGACCTGCATACGTGTTGCCACGGTTACCCCATTATCTTGCATAAATAAATGCGTTGTGTTAGCAGATTGGGTTGTGTTTAAAAAGTGAGCTGGATAGCAACCACAGGGTAGTGGCAAATGCTAACCCAGCGTGACTCTCCTCTACTTGGGCTATTTTTACTGGACAAGGATGCATTTCATTGCTTATGACTTAGCTTTTTATTTATAAAACAGAATGAATATGCTATTTCTTCTTCCATAAGTTATATCAACTTGCTTTTAATGAGTGCCGAATGAAAGTTGGACTTTTCCCACAAGCCACAAACGCAGCAACAGTTGCGACCAAACGTGAGCTAACTGCAGACCTTCGGGCCGTGGATCACGCCACCAAAAGGGGAATAACCGACCCAACCCACCGTTTATTTTAGATTTCAAGCTATCAACGAGCTGAAGCACACGGAGGAGATCTAACCCTGTCTCCAGAAAATTCCATGCAACGGTTTTGCCACATTAGATTTGGAGGGCACAGGCGACTCATTGCTCAAATAATATATATATAGATGTGTAAAATAATATGTTTATACAAAACAATCCGTTTGACGGTAGGTTTATTTCTAAAAAAAAACAAAGAAAAGAAAAAAGAAATTTGACACGATCTCCAAAATTATGCAAGAAAACTCCGCCACAAAAACTTACACCAGACAACTTGAAGGAATGTCTGCTATTTTGTGAAATCGCTTAAAACCTGAAGTTGTGGAACAAAGGCCATTGGTGTATCTTCAAGTCTTCTGGCTGACTTTGACAGAGCAGCGGATCATTTGTTTAGCGAGAGCTTTAAAAAAGGGAGGCAAATGGGGTTCTCTTGAAGTCTTTTTTCAGCTACGTGAGCTTTGGTTCCAGTAACAAGGAAACGCTGTTGTCTTGCATTTTTTGACAGCTTAGGAATTCAAGTCTTCGTTGAAGCCCGTATCGTCAACGGAGCTTATGCGGGAAAAAGTCCTGGGGGCTTTATTTAATTAGGCAGCAATCTGAGCGGGAGGGAGCGGCGATGATGGAAACTGCAGCAGCACTTCATCAGACAGAGGAGAGAGAGCGGAGCCTCGAGGAAAACGAAAGGACAGGTAAAGAGAGAGAGAGAGGAGAAAAAGGAGAACTTTGGGAACGCATTCTGATTATTTCCGCCTTAGAAGCCAAATCGATGCATTGGGAGGTTTTAGGGGAACGCAGTATAACAAGAGTCATGAATACCGATCTCTATCGGTCGCCTGGTTTATTTATAATCAGGAGTTGTTTCAAAGCGAAGCATTGATATTCACGCCACGGCTTTGGGTGGACATCCATCCCTCTTGTCTGCTTCTCGCTCTCTCTCTCTCTCTTTCCTCTTTCCCTTCCCTCCTCTCCCGCTCTCTCCTTCCTTTAACCACGCGCTTTCCAAATGGTCACCCCCGCCCCTCTCCGAATTCCCAGAGAAAGAAGTCTGCCCACACATTGTAAATATTTTATAGAAGCGCCGGGGAAAAAAAAAAAAAAAAAAGTAAATGCTTTGAAAGGAGAAAGAGAGAGGGAGAGGGAGCGATGCAAAGTGGAGGTAAGTACGGGGAGCGGGAGGAGAGAGGTGTGTTGGGTTTAGGGCCCAAAAGAGGAAAAGAGAGCAGCGAGTGGAGGGAAGTCTTTGAGGTTTCCTGGCAAGGCGACGAGGGTGAGGTGAGACCCCTGAAAAAGGCCAGAAAAATCTCATCTCGCTCAAGACCTCCTCTGGCTATTATTCATGGGCTGGAGACGAGGCGAGAGGCCTGTGGACTCCCCTAAATCATCACAAGTGATGGATGTCCAGCAGCCTGGTAACGAAGGACACTCTGAGATGATAAGCCGCGGCCTCGGACACACTACGCGGCCCAAAGGATGTGTATACCCGAACATTATGCCCATTATGTCATTGCTAAACATCTCCTTCCAGAAGCTATAACTATAACAGTCCTCCAAACGAAGCAACAAAACAGTTTGTCACATGCGCGCTAAAATAAACCAAAATGACTGTTTTGTGACCACCTCGCAGGTCGACGTCACTTTGTTGTCCCATCCATCCATTCAGTCTTATTTTGAAGTGTCTAACCGCTGTCTCTGATTTCAGATTCTCTTCCTGCCCCCGTGTTCCCCTCCTCTGGGATTGTGTGCTCCGCCCCAATATGTCCCACCTGTGTCTCGTTGTCTCCCCTACTTAGTCCGGCGTGTTCCCCCTGTTCTGTCTCTACCCTCGTGTGAGCTTTCCGGATGTGATGCAAAACAGACCAAAGCTGTACAAACGTATGTGGACACTTTTGCCACACAGCCTAATTGCGAAGCGCTAAAAAGAGACAGAACAGCTGGGATATTGAGCGTCTCCTGCCTCATGCCCTCCAACTATTGTTTCATGTGACTGTTGCATATAGCAAAGGGCCACATGATGACAGGCCCTCCCACCCCCCCCAGCCAATATGTGTTGTTCAGGCTGATTGCACATGTCAGGGTAAATGGCTAGAGGCTTGCTGGGAGGCGCGAGTAGTGAAGTGTGGTGGGAATGACAGAGGCGAGCAGAGTAATCGTGTTTGTCTTGCAGTGGCAAAGAGGCAAGCGGCGGCCGCTAAGAGCGCACGTACAGTCAAAAGCAGCTCCTTCTCTAATTGGTAATTCTTTCACCGCCCCCCCCACCCCCCAGGATCGATAATCCCCAGCTAGTGCAGTGAAGTACTCACAACAGCGGAACACAAGGGAATATCATGGTAGAAACTCTGCTGCAGATACTGGGGGGTGGGGGTTCGGGGGGGGACGACTAAGAAGCTGTATGTGATGCAATCTCAGCTATGCCAGGGATCTACTTTATAAAATGGGGATTTTGAAAGGAAAAACTAAACTCTGCCGGAGCACAAACGAGGAAGAGAATGAAAACTTAAAACCATTCATATTTTGAGGGAAATTTTGAACCTTGCGACATTGGGATGGAAGACGTCACATTTAGTTACATTTAGCCAGCTGGTGGGAGCCAGAGTTGAAGAATAAATGGACAAAAACTTGCGTACTTCATTTGTCATGTGTCTGCTGCAAAAATGACCAGGCAAAGTCAATGCGGTGGGAAGGTTGCAACCAAAGCAAAGGCACTCTACTCCAATCTGCTCTCTCATTATTCTCTGGAGTCTCAACACTTCTGCGAGTAGTGAGGTATTTATTACAAGCGGGTTGTGGAGTTCATATTTTCGTTCCCAGCGCTGAATGTGTTTCTAAAGATCACTGGCTTATGTGCTCTCTTCATGAAAATAAAGCCAGCCTGTCAGATAAGCAGAGGGCTATGCGTCGCTCGTATACTGCCAAACACGACTCTACGGCAATCAACAAAAACACTCGCAGCCGTCCAACTCATCCCATGTCTCAACATTACTGTCTCTGCTTTTATACTAATGGCTTCAAAATTACATTTGTGCACGCCACTCCTTTGTTGAGAGTACCTCCATGTATAGCATACAAATTCTGTGGTTCAACTCATGACACTATGCTGCACGTAAACATTCATATGGCCTGGAACGGAGGCTTTTTGGTCTTTCAAGCTGTGTCACAGAGCTCCACTGTTGTCCAAAGACTAGTAACACTCGAACCGCCAACGGGTAAAACCTACACGCAGCTGTTTTTCGATGATCTGTAACTTTGCGTCAATACAGTATTCTAGTTCCCCAGTCTTTGACTTTTCCTAAAAGGGTGTTATGTAGCACCCCATATTGTGGGGCGACTGTGGCTTGGTGGAAGAGCGGGTCGTCCACCGATCGGAAAGGTCGGTGGTTTCGATCCCGGCTTCCCCTGGCCCACGTGTCGAAGTGTCCTTGAGCAAGATACTGAACCCTAAGTTGCTCCCGAGGGCTGTGCCATCAGTATATGAAGCGTGAAAGCGCTTTGAGTAGTCGGAAGACTAGAAAGGCGCTGTACAAGTGCAGTCCATTTACCATCGTTCAAATTTGTCAAGATAAAGCCAGATTTAAAAATGGGCATTTATACATATAAGCGACCATTTTTTGACCCCGATAGAAAACGCAGTCCCTTTCGCCCTATGAATTTCGCACGTTTAGATAAACATTCTATTGGCGCCTTTGCTGTCCTTCAATTTGGATAAGAGAAGGGAGAGTTTTGAATGCAAAACAGGCATTAGGTTTGCTCAGTGCATTGAGTGAAGGAGAGTTTGATGGTGGGGAGCGACGTGTCATGGGTTCATCATCGGACAGCGATCCAGAGCCTTCACGAAAAGTGAGCCAAAACTATTTTACTAATATTATCAAATGTGGCCTATAAACATTCATGAAATAGACTTAGTCTGAAGTAGGGTTAGGGTCTTTCCCTCTGACACAGGTGTGTTTTGCTGTACGTTCAGTCAGGTGGTGCGCAGCTTCCTCATTATGTGTTTTTTGACCTGCGGAGAGTAGGCCCATTGTTTAGCAAATGTGATCATTATACATTTTTATTGCTGGGTAAAAATCTACTTTGAATTTTGGAATTGATCAGAATTGTTTCTTTTCAATAAATATATGTGTATGCCTAATCGTGTGGCTGCGCGCCAGTCAGAAACAAACAAGCAGGAAGAACACCTTAGATTCTTATTTTACATCATTATTATCATCATCATCATCATGTAGGCCTATATAAGCACTGCAATCATTTTTTTTCTACATTGTATGCTGCGTTTAAATTCACACTGTTTAGAAGATAACTACAACAGCGCAGAGTGGCTGGCATCATGCATGTGGACATGCCCTTCACTGGTGCAGAAGAGGTGCATTCTACGTGGGTACATTTTACCCGTTGGTGGTTTTAGGTATACGGAGACTCCTGCTAGCTCTAGTTCTAAAAACACACCGATGAGCCACACTGTCGGACCGGGTGACATGTTTCTTCATCCCCATAAACACACACACTGTAGTTTATTTTGACTCAGTCCCACATACACTGTCCTGCTGCCCCAAATACTCACTAGAGCATCGAATGTTGATTAATCCGCTGCTGAAAAAGCTCCCCAACAAATGCACTTTTTATTCCTGTTTGAGCATTTGTTTTGGTAATAACAAGGTTTAGTAAAAACTAGTGTCCAGCTGTCTTAGGAAATTACTCAGCCTTTAAAAAACAAACTATATATTTTTAAAGATTCACATCTATACATGTCACTGACATTGTACGGAACTTCTGAAAGTATTGAGAGACGGCCAAACTTGTTTTTGGCTTTCTAATGGGATTTTTGAAAGTAAAACAAAAATTAAGCCTTATCTCTTAAGTCAACACCCTGATTATGTTTCTGGGTTATAAGAATTTTTTTTTCATGCTGGAATTCATACTCAGTATTGTCCCTTTAAACAGACACAGATCTTCACCCCTGTGATCTAACTGGCAACCCCGTGTGCCCCCCCCCCCAGTTTTCTTTGGCTCTTAGTGATGTCAATCATTGCATGCTTCGGACGCCAGAGAACACGCAAGCCTTCGAATTTGGACAATTGTCTTTGAAGAAGACAGTTCTGCCGCAATATGCACCTTTTGAGGAAGGTAACAACACTTAATTTCGAAGTTCTTTAGAATTGCATGCATGTATGAGTCACAACAACGTTTTGCAAACTAGTGTTACAATTAATTTGGTTCTGTTTGCATGGGAAAATGTTCTTGTGGTTGGCCATGTGGTTCATATGCATTAATTAACGTTATCTAGCTCCATGAAACCCAACCTGTTGACAATCACTGCTTTGTTATAAATTAAGGCTCTTTCCTTTGTCCTTTTGTTTAAGGTATTTTTGTTTAAGGTTTAGTTTGTGTGCACTGAATTAACAGTAGCTACAAGTAGTCTGCTTTTTATTGTGTGTGTAGCAGCTAGCTCTCTAGCTAGCTAGCTGGCTTGTATTAGAGACAGGGCTTTATTTCTAATTCTCTCTGTTTGATAAGTATAATTGGTCATATTTTAGCACGAAGCCTTAAAGTTACTGCATTACACTGTTAATACAAACTCAACACTTCCTGTATTTGTTTCAACTGAAAAGCCCTCTAGCGTTTCAGTGGACAGAAACCATTTCTTAACAACTTATTGTGAAACATGTGCAGGGACGAGTTGTTGAAAACTCATGGACTTGCAAGGTTCTTCATTCATTCGTGTTTACCACGCTTGCGGCCATTTTTTAAAACCAGGCCTCTATTTGAGTACTGGTTTTTATTTGAGGAAATACGGTAGTTTTACGGCAACTTAGCTTACCCAAGTGTTTGTTGTTCTACGTTAAATCAACAATAAACGTCGAGGAAAGTCTAATTTTTAACCACTTAAATTGAAGTCGGGCATAATAAAATAACTGCTTTGTAAGGGTTCTGTGTGTTATATTGTACGTATTCCCTAACCCTAACTAACAATGAAACGGAGAAAAGAAGATATTCAAGAATTCTTCATTAAGAAACCTCGGGCTTAGAACAGGGACAGTGGAGGTCAGGCTGAGAGCACTGACAGCAACAGTGAAGCTCAGGGTCAGCCTGAACGCAGCCAGGGACCATCATGCGTTGAACAGAACTTCCAGGGCCAGACCAGCACCCATGGACCTCCGGGTGAAAATACAGATATGAGTCAAATGATTTTAAAATGTTGTCATATGTATACCACATATTACATAGTTTGTTGTTCTGCAGGATGTTACAGTTCAGTGAATAGTGTGACTAAATTACTTTAAATAATTAAATTAAACTCATGGCATTGTGCCGTGGCATTGAGCATGCCTTTTTAAACATCTGCACTTTATGCTATGGTAAAAAGTATAGTTTACATTTCAATGAAATTTGAAATATAGTTAATGAAGTGTTAAGTATGTCAAACAATACTTTTAGATGCACCCAGGGAGGAGACCGCTGACGTGAGGATGACTGTGCAGATTAGGATGACAGCAGCAGCAACAGGAACCTCCCAGGTCAACCATTGCCTACGTTTGGTAGAATATCTCAAAATGTTATTAACCCACCATGTAGCAATGGCCACTAACTCCCTCATAGCACACTCGAAAACCTTACATGCACGCGTTCCCTGAATTGAGCTGCATCTCCCGGTATAGGCCACGGCCATTTCCGCCATAATTTTTCTTTTACCCTCACAAAATGGCGAAATATGCATAACCTACTTTTTCGAACTCCTCCTAGGCCGTGTGTCCGATCTGCATGAAACTTTGCATTTAGTACACCCTGACGATCAAAAATTATTATAAGCATTTTAATACTCCAATTGCAGGTCTAGTCTCATTTGTTTCTCTACTTCCTGACCACACAGTCTACTTAAAAGCCCAGCACACTGTGGGTCCATCCACACCGGTGTTTCCAACTAGTTAGACCTATTCTGAGGAACATGTGGGTGTTTACAGACTGGGCTTGATTGACATCTCCCCGGCTTGCTTTTTGTTGCCTTTTAGTGCGGGACAACTTGCACCATCATCATTATAGTTCTCATTTCACAGCAGACATTTTGACTTGTCGCCGCAGGAAAAAGCGCCGGTGTTACTGATAACACAAGTGATGGCTCGGTTCTCTTCAAGTGTACCAGTTAGCCAGGACAAAGTGACAGTGAGCCAGCAGGAACACTATTCGGACCCTGAAAGTGAAACAGATACATTCAAATTAAGCTTCCGTTCGTTTTTATTATTTACAGCTGTGCTTTTCTTACTGTGACATGTCGAAATGTCCTCCGTGGGAAAAAAAAAAAAGGCCTATCATAATGTGTGTCCCTGCCTTTAAAGGCCCTATGCACCGCTGGTCCACCCACACAGGTGTTTTAATTTAATTTGCCTGATTAGACCTGCGTGGGTGTGTACAAACCGGGCTTGATTGATATCTCCCTTGTTCTCGTTAGTTTTGCCGTACCTGTTGGTGTGAGACAACGTCTTTATCGTCTTTTATATAATACATGCACAGTTTGGTGATGTTATATAACTCCCAGCACACAACCTGAGCAGAGGTCTAATCAGCCAGGTCCAGGGCCAATTCTGTACGTACTCTTATTTGTGTTTTGCTTAATTGTCGACTCCATCATCCTAAAGCAGGGGTTTTTAAACTCTGGGGGCGCCTCCCCAGGAGCGTGGGGCAAGGAAGCAAGGATGCTAAAAAGCAAGGAAGTTAGTTATTGTAGTGTGGCCCATGCGGCAGCGGCTGCGACAAATTGAGGCCATTTAAGCTACTTTAATTAACCCGATTGCTGCAATTTGCATCAATATCATGCTCCTTCTTGGAGTCAACACTTCTTACAACTGCAGAACTTGTCTGATTTTGACGTATTGACTTCTTCAGTGAATGGTTGTCTGTCTATGTGTCAGCCCTGCGACGAGTTGGCCACTGTCCTCCCCGTGTTACCGTGGGTTCTCTGGCTTCTCCCACCGTCCAAAGACATGCTTGTGTAGGTTAATTGATAACTCTAAAATTGCCCCTAATGGATGATTGTGAGAGTGAATGGTTGTCTGTCTATGTGTCAGCCCTGCGACGAGTTGCCCACAGTCCAGGGTGTACCCCGCCTAAGGCCCAAAGTCACTGGGATAGGCTCCAGTCCCCCGCGACCCCCAACGGGAACAAGCGGTACAAAATGACTGACTGACTGACTTCTTCAGTTACAAAGTAACCCAGTGATAACGGTCTGTATATCCATGGGTGCATTGTAAACAGGAGCTGCACATACACAAATGCCTGTATGATGACACACATGCATGCCTGTTGCTCTATCTTCTTGAGATGCCAAGGTTTATTTTGGAGCCAAACCCTTTCAACATTCCCCTATCCCTCAAACCTTTTCCTTGACCTGTGATCCCCAACTCTGACACAAACTCTGGTACCTCACACCTGACCGTGAGCCTAACTGTAACCCTGCAGGCCTTAGCCCATAAATCACCCACTTAACTTGTTTAAAATGAGGACCAACCAAAATGTCCTCACTTTGGAACTTTCCTGACAATCTGACAGTCGCAAAGACAGAGGATTTTGCTGCCAACACGGTTTTATTTAGATAGAGACTGAAATCAAGCAAACAGCATCAGTGCCGAGCCTGACAGCTGACACAATATTTCACACACAGACATTGGTTACAACACTGTTCCAATAAATAGAAGCACAGTAGTGAGAAGAGATCACAGCCATCAGCAATATATAGGAGCGCACTGTTGGCCTGTGCGTGCTTGTGTAAAATGTATATTGTGGCTTTCTGTGTTCATTAGTGTAAATTACAAAGGGCCACCTTTTTGCCACAGTATCTCATGTCATATGTCACTGCTGTGCGCATCCTGTAACCCCCCCCCCCCAATACACCTCATTTTGTTCAAGCAGCCTAAGCATGCTTTTAATTTGTTCCGAGAAGCTTCCAGGAACGATGGAGCCAGAAAGGACAATTGCACCGCGCGCTGGTCCTCCCTTAACAGATAGTGATGATCACAACACACTACCACATTAGAGGTAATAGCTTGGCGAACGTAAACAAGTCATAAACGAGATTGTTGACTGTCTGGGGCAGACTCGGTGGTAGCGGGGAGGTACGGTAATAGAAAACATCAGTAGCATGCAGCTAATAAGAAAACACAAGGAACATCATCATTATCTGAGCACATACTACATCAATAGAGTAGATTACCCCTTGTTACAAGAAGAAGTCCTCACTAACTACCGTCTATGTTCAGCTATTAGGCTGCGCTATTGCTCTGTTATAGAACATTTTAAATATAAAAGCCACCATTACTTAAAGAAAAAGGTTTTTAGCTGAAAGAAAAAGCCTATACCTAAACAAAAAGGAACAAGCTTTAATATGTCAGAGTATTGTGCGTGCCACCAGGCAGGGTAAAATAGCTAAGTAGTGGAAATGGTGATAAGCTACATTAGACAGTGACAGAGTAATGCATACATGCTTTAGCAACCATTAGATGGACTTTAATATATTCTCTAAATGCCTGCAGCCGTGAGCACGGCGAAGCATAATGTATTTGATTAAAATACAAGATGACTGGTGCTCTTTCATTGAAGGTGTGCAGATATGGAGAGTAAATGGAATGGATAGAGATAGAGGGTATGTACAGAACACAGGGGGGGGGCAGGATGGAAAGAAATAAGAGAAAATGGGGGGGAGAAAGACTATCCCTGGTGAATTGAATGCAAGCACGGCTGTGTGGGTTGCAGCTCAGCGAAGTTATGGACGCACATAACAGTACAGCAGTTCCAGTAATGCTACATGATGAGAGAGATTCTAAACTGATCTGAGGCATTTGGAAAGAGATTTCAAGAGACTGTGCTGTCCTTGCCAGAAAAACAGCAACATCTGTAGTTTGTTCAAATCAAACCATTCACCAGGCAAGATGGCTGATACTGGGCAATTCTGAAAATCCCCAGATTATGTTCGTTGACAATGTGTTTTAGTGTTCAGCACTAATATTTTGAAAATTCTTTCTTTCTGCAAAAACTATTCGACGTACAGTCAAAGCCAGGATACGCTTGAAACAAACCAGGTTGCACAAAGTCGATGGGAAAAGTACTTGCACCTTTTCCCGGATGGCCAAACTCAAAGGTGGGGCATAAAAAATGAAATCGCACAAAGGGAGATAACAGCGAATGCTTTTGGACAGTCTCTCCTCGAAGGCATTCATGGTGTTTCACAGATGAAAAGTGAGAGAAGTAGTTGTGTGAAAAAGAGGGAAAAAATAAAAAGAGAGCTTGAGAGAGGAGCTCAAACCCTGCCTACTTTCACACTCCGCACACCTGGCCAACTGTTGCGTGAAGTGGGCCTGCTTGTAGAATCGTCAATTTCAGAAAGTTTCAAAAATGGCCAGCTACAGCCCCAGCATAGGAAAGGTGTGGGTGGGTGGGCATTTAAATGCCGATGATCCAACAAGCACTTTGAAGCCAGCCTGTTCTCGTTCCCCCCAGCATAACACACCGACGTCTCGTCACGCCCCTCTGCGTTGCATACGGACGCACAAGGTGCCCTTTAGCGTTTGTATGGAACGCACAGGGCTGCCAGAAAGCCTTCAGGAAGTCAGGTGGCGTAGTATAATGAGCAACATAAAGAGCGAAGAAAGTCTGCCTGTGGAGGTGGCGATGGATGGGTCAAACAAGCACAGGACTTTCCCCCAGGACACCGGGCTTCGTGTGAAACCAAAAGTTACCGTTATCTAAAGTTATGTTATACTAGACGTCAGGTCACGTGTCTTACAAGCTTACATGTCACGTGACTTATGTCACTTACGTCATGTGACTTCCTGCTACCTAACCAGGTGGTTTCTGAAGGTGTCTCCTACAGAGGGTACCATGTGCGTCTGTAAACAACGTTGTTGAAGCATACTGACACCTTTAAGGTTAGGATCCTGGTTAAGGCAATCTCACTGCTATGGTTAAGATTAAGCGACTAAAACGCTTGGTTAAGTTTAAGGAAAGATTTTGGTTATAGACTGGGAAGAAAAAGAACAGTGATTGTCTGTGACAGCAAACTTCGGTTTCCCACATGAAATTCACACTTATTTCTCACCTCACAACATCAAGGGTGCACAGTTTCCTGCATTAGTACTATTAATAATTCCTGGGGATACCAGGCTGGTTCAAATGCTTTAAACAACTTACGTTTAAGGCCTATAGCACCACACAACTTCTTAGGGACAACATGGGGGTGGGTGGTTGGTGTAGAACGTGTCTGACTTTGACACCGGAGGCTTCGGTTGGCATCCTGTTTCCTACCAACAGTCAACATTAGTTTAAAAAAAAAAAAAAAAAAATCAGGGCCACAATCTTTCCCCAACTGTAATGAAATAGGTTTAGCTGCCTTAACGTCACCAAGCCCTGACCGTAGAGCTGGCTGATTGGAAAATGCTCATAGGACACACTTTGGTAAGGCTCATATGAGTCATTCTGGAAGACCCTGACAAACAACTTGTTGTTTAGATATGTTCTGTCGTTGGGGTGCTACATGCTTATATGGGTCACTTTGGAAGGCAAAGATCAGTCACTCATTTTCTACCACTTGTTCCCTTTTAGGGGTCGCGGGGGACTGGAGCCTATCCCAGTGGCTTTGGGCCTTAGGCGGGGTACACCCTGGACAGTGGGCAACTCGTCGCAGGGCTGACACATAGACAGACAACCATTCACACTCACAATCATCCACTAGGGGCAATTTTAGAGTTATCAATTAACCTACACAAGCATGTCTTTGGACAGTGGGAGAACCCGGAGAGAACCCACGGTAACACGGGGAGGACATGCAAACTCCACCCAGAGAGATCGTGTGACGTTGGTCTGGTCCGAGATTTGAACCCTCGATCTCCTTGTTGGTAGGCAGGAGCTCTAACTGCTCTGCCACCGTGCACCCGGAAGGCAGAGATAACCAGCCTATTTTTGTTGTTTAAGGTATGAGGATTTGTCAAGCAATGGGGCAGCTACGTCCATGCACGAAGAACCAATAAATGATTTATAACTGCATTATTCTCCTAATGGAACGCCTCCAAAATATTGTATAGTCAGTAGGCAATAGTCAATTTACAAATAATAATCTAAGTCAGTAAAATCAAACAAATCATTAAAAACATTACATTCATCACTGTCACATGATTTGTGTGCAGTCGGGTTCTTGAGCTAATAGATGCTCAGAGAACAGCAAGAAATGGGCTAGGTTTACTGACACCATGGGACAATACTGGAATATTATGAGAAAACGTTGGTTCATACTTGTGTGCTGGAGTATGAAGCAGACTCGATGTCCAAGCAAGCAGAGTCTCTGAACAGTCGAAATAAGCTGTTAAACTAAATGGGTGGTGTGAGCAGCAATTAATTAGACCCTGTATAACATTAGGAAACCAATCAGGCTCCAGTACCTCAGGGACCTCATTTAAAAAATGCACTTGGATTCCATTTTCAACTCGATGGAGAGACCGACTGCATACTGATGCACATCATGTACAAAAACAACTGTGCTTTTTTCAGACCGCTGTATAATTGTACATTCACACTCGCACTTCACAGTAAATCACTACAATTAAATATATAAATTCAAGGTATAAATGACAAAACTTGTGCATAAACGTCACCGTATATCGTGTATAGACGCCAAAAGAAAACAACATAACACATATTTGGAGATCATAGCTCCCATGAGCCAGAAATTCCTCTTTTCCACATCCAGGAAGGCCCTATATCAGCACTAGCCTGGGAAGAAGAGCTGCGGATTCCTTGACAGTCTCTGTGTATTCACACTGGCATAATCACATTTGATTGTAGGATTTCTCCAGAGTAACAATGGGCAGTGGCAAAAGTAAACCCACACCACTTTGAATCAAACTGCCACGAAAGCACAAAATGCCCAAAATCCAGATAATACATTTCTCCTTTCAGTAATTCTCTAAATTATTGACTGTTGAGAAAAGAAGGCTCTGCTGCAGAGGCTTCTTGAATGTGACAGCCTAACAGCCTCCTTGAAAACAGGGGACTATCCTTCGCCCTTTAATCACATTACAAGAAAGTGGTCAGGGGAACATGTGTGGTTTTACAAAGTGATTATGTTACATTTTTAATTCTGAATACCTCTCTGAGCCTTTAAAGCTGCGAGCAGATTCTTTTCATTCTCAGGCTGAGAGCATATGTTTGTCTTTGTGTCCGCGATTATCTGGAGATGTCTGATGTGCCAGAGTAGTGAATTTCAAACGAGCCGTTGGAGCGTCTCCCGGATCTGGCCATCGAGATGATGGCATTTTAAGATAACGTCTCGTGTCACCAAAACAAGCAAAATAAAAGGCACTGGGACCGGACATAAAAGAGGCGTTTGATTGAGCACACACTTTAAGAACCCGCCTGAAACTATCTGTTTAAACTATGGTTGTCGGGCTCATCACTTAAAGTCCATTCTGAAAGACTCAGAATCACTTTGGAAAGGTGTAGTAACCCTAGTTCTGCAGTTCTTTCCTCCCCCTCTTTTCTTTGGTCCTGGTGTGTTTCAACTTTTCCTAAATCCTGCACCTAAGTTTTTTTTTTTTTAGGGCAGTTACTTTGAACCCTGAAGCAGTTTCTCCCTTTGTTGGGTTTGTTTGGACTTCTGAGAACACAGCAATTCACAGCAGCCCAAATCAATTGGATTGGGCTCGTGTTGACAACGTTTTCTTGGTACATTTCCAAACCATGCTGGGAGCGTCGTTTGGACTGCGAACGTGATCTGAATGCGATACCGCCATCGTTGGTCCCGCACAGTTTTGTGACATTTGAATGTTGTCTTAAAACACAAACGATGGGCTCCATGTTTGAACCCTCATCCTCACGAAAGGAGATGTGAGTAAAACTGGCAGTAGGCCTGAGGGTGTGAAGGTCAGGGGGTGGATGAGTTTGCACGTTTACTTTCGAACTCTCACAGCTCAGGTTTAATTCCCAATTGATACGGAGAAGTTTTTCAATATGAGTCAAGCTTTCATTTGAAGAAAAAGTTTTTACCAACCATGTCCAGAAGTACCGTGAATCCAGACATTTTTTGTAGCTGAAGAAAAGTTAACAACAATATAAAAAGGAATAGATCAACCTTTTTCGGAAATACACTTATTTGATTTCTTTAAGAAAACAAGATGAAATGACGTGAATCGATCTCATGTCTGTGCATTAAACATGGAGCTGGAATAAGGAGTTTTGCCTAGCTTAGCATAATGACTGGAGTGAAACGGGGAAAGAGCTAGCTTGGCTCTGTCCATAGTTCAAATATATGCCTACCAACACATCTGAAGCTCACGAACTCTTTCCAAACACAATTTCACTCGAACTACTCTCTAGCGAAGAAATAGTCCCCATGAGTACTGTTGACAGTGTGTTCTGTGGATTATCCAGAGTAAAGGGAACACTGTGTCTAGATAAAGATGTTATTGACATTTTAAAATGCAACTTTTCAGTGCTATGAGAACTACAGCTGAAATTGCTCTCGCCTCCACTGTTTTGGGGTTGAGGCAGGAATCTCAGAGCGATATCTCAAAACCTGGACAAATAAAGCCTAAACTGTATGGTTAGATATCAACAACAGGCAAGTGGTAAAATATGTTCTTTTTGTAATTTGGGTGAACAGCCCTTAAAACTCTAACCTCAACCATAACTCAAAACTTTACCGCTAAATAACCTTTTCATGTGAACTTACACCCTGAATCACTCTATTATTGTAGCCCAGAATACATTCTCACCTGCACCAAATTTGTAACTAATGGAGTGGATTTCTCCCATATGGCTTTTGTTGGTGAATTATAAGTTGCCTTAATTTGTATCCATACCAGTCGGTCTGACACTTTGGTCCAGACTGAAATATCCTAACAAATATTGGAAGGATTGCCATGACATTTTGCACAGTTATTCATGGTCTTCAGGACATGAATCCCAATAAATCTGGTGACGCTCTGCCTTTTTCATATAATGCCACCAGCAGGTAAAGGTTTTCACTTTTTCATTGAAATATCTTGACATCTATTGTATTGACTGGCATCAAATTTGAAACAGACGTTAATGGTTTATTGACTTTGGTGAACCCCTTGACTTTTCCTCTCGTGCCATAAGCAGGTTGACATTTTTGACAACTATTGGATGGATTGCAATGAAATTTGGTATAGTAATAATAACTTTATTTATTTAGCCCCTTTCAAAACAAAGTTACAAAGTGCTTTACAATAAAAGCAAATAAGATCCAGAATTTAAGATATAAACATGATAAAATAAATAATTACAACAAATACCCTCAGATTAAGAAAAGGCCATACGAAAAGCAAGTCTTAAGAAGAGATTTAAAGGAGGATACTTTGTTTGCGGGTCTGAGATCTCCAGGCAGGGAGTTCCGCAGCTGAGGGACCGCAGAAGCCCGGTCTCCTTTAGTGACAAGTGGAGATTTTGAGTAGGGCCCTGCCAGTATGGAGGACTAAAAGTGCCAAAATGAAATAAATAAATACACCATTAAATAATTACTTAAATGTGTCATTAAATAATTAAAATACCAATTATTTCAATATTTCCATTTCATGATTTACATTTACATTTCACGGTTTAACATTTACATTTCATAGTCCTGTGTTGCAGTGCTTCATGAATTGTCAAACTGTCAAACTCGCCCATCAAAGTTGGTAGGCGGATCCTGAACCCTGATTGGTTACCCTGCGCGTCAAGTCAAGACAAATCAATTCCAGATAATGGATCGATGCAGAGCCACTTCCAATACACTGGGTGGCGCTCTTCGCCTCTAATGTTGGTTTAGATAATTATTAAACTAAACTTTACCGCCAAGTCGAAACATGCTAACCCCTAACGTTGAGAACGCCAGAACAAAATGGCTAAAACTTGCCCGGAGCTGTTGCGAGAAGCAGCTAATTTAATAGAAGAAGCTCTGAGCAGAACTCCTCCAGCTCCGGCAGCTCAGTAACAGCAGAACCCTGCCGCTTCAGCGTCAGCTAGTAGTGGCACTTCCTAGTGAGGCTGCCAGGCAACTGTTGCTGTTATCGATGAGGATGGACAGCTCATGTTAGATGTTTCGGAGATAAAGCCAGAGAGGCCAGACTGAGGTGGTTTGGACATGTTCAGAGGAGAGACTGTGAATATATTGGTAGAAGGATGCTGAGGCTGGAGCTGCCAAGCAGGAGGTCTAGAGGAAGACCAAAAAGGAGATTTATTGATGTAGTGAGAGGACATGAAGTTAATTGGTGTGAGTGAAGAGAATGCAGAGGACAGGGTTAGATGGAGGCACATGATTCGCTGTGGCGACCCCTGAAAGTGAACAGCCCAAAGGAAAGAGACTTCAGACCAAAGCAATGGATCAGACTAGATTAGCGTTAGCCCCACCCACTGACTTTGATGGTGAGTTTGACAGTTTGACAATTCATGAAGCACTGCAACACAGGACCATGAAATGTAAATGTAAATATTGAAATAATTGGTATTTTAATTATTTAATGAGACATTTAAGTAATTATTTAATGGTGTATTTATTTATTTCATTCTGGCACTTTCAGTCCTCCATATGCCAGAGGATCTCAAACAGTGATCAGGCTCATAGGGAGTTCGCACATCACAGATAAAGGCAGGGTCCTGACAATTCAAGGCTTTAAAAACAAGCAGTAAAATCTTAAAATCAATTCTAAAACTCACAGGTAACCAGTCAAGGGCAGCAAGGCTCGGTGTGATGTGGTTGCATCGCTTAGTGCGTGTTAAAACCCTGGCGGCAGCAGTTTTGTATCAGCTGCACTCTTTGGATGTTTTGCCTGCTGATACCAGAATAAAGTGCATGGCAATAGTCAAGTCTGGAAGAGATAGAGGCATGGATGAACTTTTCTAAGTCTGCAGAGGAAAGGAATGACTTGATCTTGATTAGCTGTCTCAGTTGTGCAAAGTGGAACTGCACCACTTTAGTCACATGAGCATAAAAGGACAATTCTGAATCAAAAATAACACCTAGGTTGGGTGCCTCTTTTCAAACATCATTAGATATGGTACCCAGACTAGAGGAGGGATTATTAATGCTGCTAGTACTGGGGCCACATGGGGCAATAATAACTACCTCTGATTTGGAGTCAATTTCAGTAACTTTGGCAGGACATGATGCAGGATGCATCTGTGGTACCAGGCTTTATAGGGACATACAATTGGGTGTCATCTGCTCAGCAATGGAAGTCAATGACATGACTACGACCCAGGGGTAGCATGTATATGGTAAACAGGAGGGGACCAGAATAGACCCTTGGGGAACCCCACAAAATAGAGGAGCATGAGAGGAGGAGGCATCTCCAAGCACTACAGAGAAGGAGCGGTTCAATAGATATGAGATGAACCAATCCAGAGCCACATCACCGATAGCAACATAGCTCTTCAGACGGTTGATTAAGATATTATGGTTCACTTTGTCGAAGTCTAAGCTGAGGTGAAGGAGAATTAAAACAGAGAACATGCCAGTGTTGGCTGCAAGCAGTAGGTCATTGGTGATCTTGACCAGAGCAGTTTCAGTGCTGTGTCGGGGTTGGAAACCAGATTGAATTTTTTTCAAAGATTAGATTGTTATTCATAAAAGAAATCAGTTGAGTGGACTTTTTCTAAAATCTTTTATAAAAATGGTAGCTTGGAGATGGGTCTAAAATGACTTAAAACAGAGGGATCTAGAGAGGGCTTCTTTTAAGGTGGTAAACAGTGGCATGTTTAAAATTGGAGGGGAAAATGCCAGAAGACAGAGAGCAGTTAATAATGTCTCAAATATCTCGACCAACCGTCTGAAATACATCTTTTAAAAACCAAGTGGGAATGCAGTTTGAATGGCAGGTGCATGATTTTGAAAGTCCAGGGTTGACAGAGAGATTTCATTGAAGTGGGTTAATGTTGAAGGTGTGCAAGACTCAACATCACGTGCTCTGAGATCAGTGTTGCAGAATGTCCATATTATAAATGCAATTAAGAAAATCTTCACCGCTCTCTGGAGTGCATTCAACTGGCTGCCTAGGCAGTTGACCAATGATAGAATTTTGAAAATTGTGACCCTGTCTAACGATCAGGTCTGAAAAACAAGTGTTTTTTTGTTTCTTTGATTTTATACTTATAAGTGGACATCAGGTTTTTAAGAGAAGCAAGCGAGGCACTGAGTTTATCCTTTTTCCACATTCGTTCTGCCTTGCTGCACTGTCTCTTCAAGTTTTTTAGTTCTTCACTTAACCACGGCAGAGAAGAAGGTTTCATCTTTTTTAATCTGACTGGGGCTACAGGAACGAAAATCCTTCTGCAAGAGCTGTTAAAAACGCTGACAAGCTCCTCTACGGAGAGGCCGTGTTGTTCACTGGTTTTTAAAAAGGTATATTTGAGGTAATAAAAGCTTGACAGAAGCAAGGGACAGAGAGTATAGACACAGATGAAATGTAATAACTGATCCCCTGACTTTTGATTTAGCGCCTTCATCAGGTCAAATCTAATGACATTCCCCATCAGCCTCGATCAGCTGAACTTTGTATTCAGTGCTAACATGTTGAACATTAGAAACATAACTAAAAATCATTGCTAGACTGCTTAACATCAGCTTGTTAAAATTGTTGTTGTGAGCATTTTAGCATGCTGATACTAGCCTTTAGCTCAAAGAGCTGCTAGCGTGGCGGTAGACTAAGCGTTTTGTTGCTCTGTGAAGCCTGTATGCCAAAGTGACAACATGTCCACTGATTTTGAACCGAAGCAAACAAACAGACTTAACATTTGAATATTCAGCTCTCAGCAGATCAGTTCTGTCCTCCCTGGCTCACCCTGGTTATTGCTCCTCAACTCACTGCTGGATTTCTCACCAGAGGTCCCCTCTTCTTACCAAACCTAATTGCTTGATGAAGAGTGGCCACTGATTCTACTCCACAGGCCCGCCGATGGGTCCAACTCTCCTCCCGAGCTTACCGTTCTTTGTCATTCCTACCATGGCGCTAGCCGGGCCGGCCAGATTAGCTGTCTGTAACCACAGCTTGAAATCAAATAACAGCTGATAAGGCCGAATGGGGAAAGACAAAAAAACCCAAAACCTGAACATAATGCCATAGCTTTGGTATCCGAGAAGTGGATTACAATCAAAATAATGTTTAAGGGTTCTGTTTTGGAATTCAATACAAGAGAGTTCCGCTTGTTCCCAAATTCAAAAGTTCTCTCAGCCCTGGCAAGGTCATATATACGGATAACGTGTACAAGTATCAAGAGGGTGAATAAAAATAATAGACTTTTTCTTCACTCCCACTTTTCTGACATTGTAGTGCTTACCTCAGGGCAAAGACAGGCGAAGGCAGCCAATAGCTTTGATGGAAGACAGGTACGACGATAAATATTTGATGCTATTGACGGGTTGTTGTGCTCAGAATGAGAGTTATGGATCTAGTACACCCTAACATAATAAAAGGTAGTCTCTTGCCAGCAGACTGACTCTGCATCTGTGTTTACAGTAATCATTGGAAGAGGTGATATCAGGTCTAAAAGCTGATATTGATTCAATACTTTGATCCAGAAATGCTTGGGAAACGTGCTGAGTCAGTTAATAAAAAGAGCCTTTTAAATGCAATTAGCTCGGAACGTCACGGTATGAGTTCTGACAGATGCTGCAGAGCATGTAGAAGTGAATTCACATACAGAAGAGAACCTTATTTACATAAAAATGTAACCTGCCATTAAAATAAATGGAACAACAAACATAATTCAAAAGTGGTTATTTAACCTTCATGTATAACAAATATGGAAACAGAAATAGGAAAATAAGCCCCCCAACAGTTTCTGAAGCCATCTGGCTACTTTGATTCTCTTCCCGCAGACTTTTGGACGCCGTTTCTCTCCTCCAAGCAAGTCTTGCTGGAGAAAACAGAAGAGAAGAGGGGAAGGATGAGGCATTCCTAGCCTTCTGTTCCTAGCATTAACTCCATCGGAGTCAGCGCGTTCTGGCTGAGGGACAGTGGGCAGGTGTGAAGTGGCATCCGTCGGGCCCCTGATTAAGACCGAGGCTGTGCCAGCGAGATGACAGCACTGCAGAGGCCCGCTAGGAAGTGGCGCTCTGGAACCTGTCCCACAATGACCATCTGTTTTCTCACGAGCCGCGTCATGGAGGGTAAACGGAGGGAGAGCGGCAGGGAGGCTCACACGCACGCGATGGAAACAGAAACACACCCAATGCTTACACAAACACGAGAATGTGCAGAGGACATTACGTTTTACAGTTGCAGTACGGCATATCGCTTCCAATACCCGAAACATTCTGCCTTCCTCTTTGCTACTTGGATTATAAGAGTGTCAAAAAGGCAAAATTTGCTCGATTACTGCCACACGGATAATTGCAGTGGTGGAAAGTGACTGTACTAAAATGCTATATAATCAAATGTGCTCTAATTATCAGCTGACTCTGAGTCAATGCTCCTCACGTGTTAAAACATGAGCAGTAACAATCCAATAATGTGATCCATACAGTATGTGATAATGCATTGTAAGTACTTCATACCTAAGTATATTTTGCTAAACAAATTTCTGTACTTTTACTGCAGAACATTTTCTGAAGCAGGAGGGCTTGCAGTATGGTTGCTTTTAATTAAGTAATGACCTTGAATCCCACTTCCACCGGTGGCTGAATTTGGCCACTCAATTTAGCAATTCACAAGAACTTTCCTGGTCATCAGGAACACTGTTTTTGTCTGCACCGCCGATCGCTGCTGGAGCTCTGGAGGCTGCCCTGATTGTTCCCGGCATCCTCATTTGCATTCAGACAGGGAGAGGGGCTGCAAAGCTACTGTCGGCCTACTTATCATTGTAGCGTGGTTAAAAAGCAGAGCCATATGTATGCGTCAGCCTGCATGGAGTACTGTATCTCATCTCTCTGCGAAGATCTGGATTCATACCACAGCCCCAGCTGCTCTACTGCGGGGAAACGCAGAGGCCATTTTTCAAGTGGAAAGCCCTGTATTTGTGTTTTGCTCAGTGGTTGGTGCTCTGAGTGGTTTAGAAAGCACTTAAGCAGAACAAAGCCCAACAGCAACTATTGTCATGATTGAACTTGGGAGGCTTTAATTTAAAAATCACTTTAGCAACTTAGCAAACACGTTTGAAGATGAGGACATTAAACCCAGAAAGATTATGGCACTGACATACCGCACTGTCATGCTTTCTGGGATTTAACTTGATACACAAAGTGCCTCAGCCGGAGAGCTTTATGAGTAATCACAAATTACATGAAATGAAGAAACAACGTTATTATTTTGCTCTGCTGCAATTTCAGTGAGAAGACAGAGAGCTAAAGTGGAAAAGGGGGGGATGAGTACAGAGGAAAATGGTGAGGGTGGGGATGGAAAGTGAACCAAAGAGATGGAGAAAAAACCGACGTGTTCTCATGATGTGTCTTAAAATAGGGTAGGTCGCCCACGCAGACACTCCTGCGTACTTGGCTGATTTATTTATTTTGTTTGTGGTAAGGAGCGATCCACTGGGCATTGTATGAGGGGAAAGCCTTATATCTGACCCTCAGGCTCTCTTTAAGCAGCTAAGGCAGCAGTAACTCTAAATTTAAACCCCCCCAATTTTTCACATCGTTATCACTGTGCCTTTTTTTCTGAGAACGACTGCAGAGTTGGTTTCCTAGCGGAGTGCGTTTCAAAGCTCCGATGCACAGAGAAACCTTGTGATCTGAGTTGTGTGAAGCCCCTGAACAGTAAAGGCCTGTGGGACTGCACTGCGGACAATAAGTTCCAGCGTGATTTGTATCCGATTCACAGTTAGTGTTCACGTCTCGGGGCTACAAACAGAAAAAGACAAGCAGGCTGGCAAGGTTAGGATCATCGACAAGAAGAAACAAGAGGAAAAAGAAGCCAGATAGACTCTGAAATGAGTGTGTGCTAAGTGGCGGAGAGATGAAAGATGAGGTTCGGGGAGGCTGCTCAATTCGCTTTAAACAGCTCAAAAACATCATGAATCAAAGACTTCGAACTGAACCAGTGAAATAAAGGGAGGAAGAAAGCGAGGAAGGCAGGAAAGCAGAGGCCTTCTATTGTTTTTAAGCTTTTCCGCTTCATCGGTTGTCGATTGAAGTCGGGACACTGACGTTGAAGGGCTCGTTGCAGAGTCCTTGACTCATTAACACTAGAAACAACAGTGGCAAAGGGCCAGGTAGTTCTTTCCAACTGTTTCAAAGTTAATTCTGTAGACGCTATGCTGTGGTCCTGTTTGAATACTGATTTAATATTTAAATATTCTAGTCGCATTTCTCTTTTGCCAGGATCACACTACAAAACATTTGTGTCCCAAGTCAAGCCTGCATCAAGACCAAAAAGTCCCATGGAAAGTCCAAGTCAAGACCATCAAGTCCCTAGTCAAGCCGGTCCAAATCCAAACAATCTCTGTCACATTGATTCAAAGTATCTGTATCTGTTGTCAGGCAAATGAAGTGGATCGCTACACACTTTTATATAAACATCACTTTCAATATTTGAGCTTGAGACTATAAAATCATTCCAAGTCAAAAAGACTTGAGTCCAAGTGAAGTCACAAGTCTTAAACTCAAGGCTGAGTTGCAAGTCTTTTCGATTTTGTCAAGTGAAGTTTAAAGTCTTAACATTTGTGAGTTGAGTCAGAGTCCACGTCGCCTGTCTCCCTTATAAACTGATATTCCATTGGTTTACATTTTAGAATCGTCCCTTGACAGGTGTGGAAGTAGCGGTTTACGTACATTGTGTACATTGACTACTTTCACTTTGGTATTTTTTACCTAAAGTACTGTGCTTCGCTCCATTTCAAGTCGCACACGTTAGTAAGAACAAGTAAAGTAAGAACAAAAGACACTTCTCAAAAAACACTTGAGAATGGAACAAAATAATAACAAAGAATTATGTCATTATGGGTTAAGGTTAGAATTATTGTACCTTGGCATAGGTTAAAAAAAAGCTCATTCAGGCCAAAATGTTTGAAGTTGTAGTTTGTAGTTGTTTGTAGCGGGCCAGAGGCTAAGCGGACCGGTTGTAGCGGGCCAGAGGCTAAGCGGACCGGTTGTAGCGGGACAGGGGGGCTGAGTGGACCGGTTGTAGCGGGATAGGGGGGCTGAGCAGACCGGTTGTAGCGGGACAGAGGCTGAGCGGACTGGTTATATTACGCCTTGAGAACGAACGAACAGAGAAGTTGAAACTAGAGCAGATGGTCGAGGACTTCGCAGTGCTCAAGACTCACAGAATGTCGTTCAGACAGGTGAGTACAACAACATGCTCATTGATGGATGTAAGCCTCTCTCCTGAGGAGAATGAAAATGTTGCTAGGCAACATAATGTGTGTGTCTGTGTGTCTGTGCGCACTACACATTGTGCAAAAACTGTGCAGCTCTCTTTTTGCTTTATTGTGTTTGTGGCTGCAGCCTCTGTGGAGTTCATATTGTCTATACAGCTCCGTGTTGTCTGCCTTGGTGATGGTTTATGCTGCTGTTCATGCCATCAGAAAGTGTCAGGTTATCACATTTCTGCCGTTTAATAATTCTTGTTGCATCCACTGTGGGGTCCACTTTTGATTTACTGTTGGTCACTTTTGTCCTCTTTTCTGGTTAATTATAGCAAGGCTACACCGAGGAAGGCTGTTGTATCATTAATACTCAGCTGAACGCACAGTGCTGTCTATAAAAAAAGGACTTTATTGTCGGTTTGGACTTATAGGGGCTTCTGTGGTGTGATGTGTATACATTGACAAGTTAAGGCATTTTATTTTGTAGCCTAAATGTGTTCTCTAATTACTGTACATCATCATCTTCAGCAATTTCTTTCCTCTAATCCCCCGCCCCTTATAGAAATGTAACGCAGTACATTTAGTTTTAGTGAGAGCACATGTTAACTGACCAACTTTTTACTTTTCTCTAAGTAATTTTACTTGTACTTGAGTAAAACATTTTAGTACTCCTTCCAGCCCTACACGGCAATGTTGTGTACCACCCCAGGAAACTGACTGTGCTTTTAAATTTGCACCAAGTTGTCTCTGATTCCGATTCTCTATTCACCTTATGCTGCCCGGTCCATTTTCTCTCTTCCGGTTCGAAACGCTTTTGTATTTGTTCTTCCGGTTTAGCGCTAGCGTTGTTTGCTAGCTAATCGCGCTGTCAACAATGAATGAAATTTGGGAACATTCAGCAGCTACACCGCGGCGATCGGGTGCTTTTACGGTACCACATCCAACAGCCATCAATGACCGGGGAGGACGACATGCGAAAACGACATGGCCTGAAATCACTTATGAGGACATTTTTAATTACTTCGGAGTGTCTCTTGGTGTAGATGGCTCCGCGATGAAGAACTACAAAAGTACCGAAGCTTATCGTTACCTCCCCAGCGGTAAAGTAGGCAAGGACCTACACCACGAAGATGAAAGTGAAACGGTATTTTTGAAAGCCGATGTCCAGCCGGGACCATCAAGCTCTTCATGTCGCAGAGAATGGGTCCTGGTCAGTAGCCTGGGTACAGTGGAGACAGGTGGCTGTTCCTGCATCGCTGGTCGGGGGGGGGGGGTCATGTAGCCATGCCGACGCATGGCTGGGGGATCGAGCCGCCAACCTTCCGATTGGCGGGCGACCGCTCTGCCACCAAGCCACAGACGCCCCCATTATCACATCACATTTAATGTATATGTGCGGTATATATGCCGATTTTTATTATCCACTGCCCACACTTGCAGTAGATACAGTACATAATCAGACCCCGGGGAGGTTTATTAACAGTGAAGAACCACACATTAGCCACTGCATCAGTATTACCTCACTACCTCGGTCTACCTCCTTGCCAGTTCTTGATTAGTGATTCCTTTTCAACTCGTCCTCTCGCGGACTGGCATCCCCAGTTACCTGGGATTCTGTGCTGCAGCCAAGAACAATGTGAGTAATATGGCGCCAGAATCTGAAAAAAAAAACTGAAAGGAAAATAGGAATATTCACCCAAATGAATCCCTGGATTTCCACGTAGACAGCAGGCTTATATTTCTAGATATATTATATTTCTACATGAAAACCCCCGCAGCCGCACCAGGATATAATAACAACCTGGATTTATAGAGCTGTGTAGGTGTACCTTGAAAAAACTGCAAAGACTGGTGGCACATTACTCTGGTGCAGCCCTATTTGAAATAGGTTGGAGGGGCTTATGATTGCAGCACTAATATAGTCCCAAAACCTCTGGCTGCAGTAGTAACACATGCAGAAAATATAGTCTGTCACAAAAACCCTCATACTAGTGAAAGGCTTGATGGAAGATGTAGCTTCACAGATTGTCACATTTTTTGCAGTGAAAGCTCAGAGATGCACTGCTGTCAGGAAGCATGTTGGGTGTATGTTAAAAGCTCAAATCTAAGCTGTGCTTTGTCACCCGACTGAGGGAAACTTGTCAGTGTCACAGAATGAAAAGAGATGAGACGAAGCAGACACGTGAACCACCTCATTCTCCTTCATTTTACACACATTCCTCCCATGTTGCTGTGCAGCATGCAGCCCACAAACAAAACGGAGTGTAATTTTTAACCCCAGTGGCTTTTGTTGCAGCAGCCATGTTACACACCGAAATCACAAAATGAAACTGTGTCAAGATACTTGACGGGGTAATTTATGGTATAAAATACAACAAAAAATGGAAAAAACATTTAAGGCTCCACTACTCAGTATATATATATATTTTTTTTTGTTTTTCATTAACAAATGATCAAATGACTGTGAGTAATGTGAAAGGGGTCATTTATGGTGACAAACCCCCAGACGATAATCGCCAACTCGGCAGGTGCCCTCATCTCTTCAGAGCTTTAAGACCTCTTTTAGCTTGCTGTTTTGATTTTCAGGCCGGCAAAACTCCACGGCACGACACTGTTGTTTTGCCTAAAAGGCCTTGGTAAACCCAACGTATGTTACCTTCCCAGCACTGAATGGCACACAGAGAAAGTCAGCGACAAGCGAGTGAACAGAGTAGTTGGTTGAGACCAAAACAAAGCTAAAAGGAGAGGGAATATTGGACTTATGTGTATTAAATAGCCAGAAACACAACACAAATGAATGCTAATGTTGGTCCGTGTCCTGCTGGCGAAGATACATTGGCATAATAGGCTTGGCAAGGCGCTTCATTAAATCTGTATTTTTGTCAATTACCGATGGCTGCGATGACTGGAATGTGAAAGGGGGCCGCTTTTAGTGACAAACCCACCGAGAATCAGCCCCTAACTCTGGAGTTTTTCTCACATTGCCGATTGTTTTAGTTCCTTTCAGCTCGCTGGTTTGGTTTACATAGCCCACAACTTCACTGTCTTCACCGTTCCAGTCTCACCACTCTAATTAACCTCATTTCCATCTGCAGCAGGCAGCTGTTGAGAAAAAGCTCTGATAAGCCCCATGTACGCCACCAAACTGTAGACAGTTAGTTCTATTTCTATGACTTATTATTTATTCATTGGACAACCCAGTGTTGTAAAAAGATCAATACATCTATCGTGTATCTTGTATTGGTGAACATAGTGGAGCATTTAGCAGCTGAAGGGCCAGGTACCCGTTTCTTCGCAGGAGTTTGTGGAGACCAAAAGAGAACAAAAGGCAGAGTGATTATTGGACTTAAACAGGGAGCCAGAAAGACAGTGCCAAATGAATGCTAATGTTGCTCCAGGTCTGCTGGATGCATAATGGAATTGTATCCTAACATATCAACTGTTGACACCTTCAGAAAAGGTGATTCGATGTCAGTGTTGTGTTTACAGCTTGAACTGCTGCCCTCAATTGCCCCACGATTCAATTAATGCTGCTTTAAAATTGTGTGGATTAGTAATTTAAATAACTGTACATATACAATATATACACTTGTATGTACAGATATCTATGTATTTATACAGGAATATGAGGTATCGGATTACTACATACATGCAATAATAACAATAATAATAATGGAATAATCATAAATGGTAACAGAATCAAGGTGCCCTGTGCATAGTATAAAAGCATGTCAGAGAGTGTTAATGTTACAGCCACAGACTAATAGCGATGTAGACCGAAATGTCTTCGCTCTCATGGATTCCTGATACTGTCAGACTGTTGCTGGGTGACTGAGACATCAACATGCCGGTCATACTGCATTTCCAGCAGCCCGAGGCCACTGACCACTGATCCATGGGACACACTGAGATGGTCAGGGTCAATATCTCTTAGCGGTTACGCTAATGCCGGATCGATACCCAGTGGCATCCCTAGCTTCCTTGAGAGCCAGCACTAATCGATCGCGGCAATTGAGCCGCGTTGACTTGCGGCGCTAATGTCAGTCAATGGGGATAGTTGGGGCGGCGGCTGTATCGAGGTAATCACTTCGACGTATCGGCAATGTGGAAACGATGGCCGTCATTAGGCATGTCTGGTCAGCGGCTGCGATGTAGCGCAGCCCCGTGCTGCTGCATTTAAGTGATTCCAGTGCAGCGAGGAGGAAACTGGGTTGTCCAAACAGGTAAGATAACTCGGACACATCTGACAGCACATTTTTCATCCTGCTGCAGCCGCTGCTGTGCGTGCCAAACTTATTTAGATAGTAGTGACATCATTATGCAGGGCCCCCGCCGTCAACTTGGAGGCTGTGAAGAAGTGACTTGCTTCAAATTCATTCAAAGTGGAGCGAAGTGTGCTTTGGAGAGTATTGAGCTATATCTCTGTCTATCCTCTCAAATCCATTATGGTAAAACTCCCTCCACTCCTCCAATGTATTGGCGTTCTAATGGCAAAGCATCCTTTTTGGCACACCTCTACCTCCTCCTTTTTTCGCCTTTATTCCAAAACAACTCATTGGAAAGCGAAACATCAATGTCTTGTCTTTGGGGAGAGCACAGAGCGAGCACCAGAGCAAGCTTTGAACCTTTAAAACCTCCCTGTGAATTACACTGAGATCTATCCCCACGCACACGCACACACACACACGGGAAGCCACATCCATACACAAATGCACACCCGATCATACCCTTGGGATCCACAGGCTTACTAGGATGCTAAACCTGCTGCTAGATGCTCACGACGGCGGGATAAAACCAAACCATTACCACACTTTCAGCCTGCGCACACACGCGCGAAGGCACGCAACCTGAAAGACACACGGGAAGGCACGCATCCGCCATTTTGTGGAACCATTTCTCTTGTGAGCAAGAAAGAAACAAAGAAAGAGAGTGATTTCCTTTGTGAAAATGAATTTCTGCCGCGCATTATTCACACACATTTGATCACTAGACTCTTTTGCAGTCTGTTATTTTTTTGCCCCAAACAGGCAGTATACTTACTTTACACATGTTAGCTTTAGCTAGTAGGCTTGGGCGGTATATATTTATTCCTACCTTCCTGACATTTCACCTGTATAAGCGGAATATGGCGTAAAATCTGAGCTGCTGGTGATAGAAGTCATTGTAGCATGTATGACATTGTCTAGCCTACAATGCTGTGTGTCTAATATGCAATTAGCTTACTTAGACAAGTCTTGCTGGGTTTAAATACTTATGGCCCATAGAATAATGAACAGATAAGAAATAAGCGCCATTCTTTCAGTTTTGACAGTCTTGAAAATCATCTCTTCGGGATTTCTAAACACCCTGGTATACCGTAATACCTTGATGCCGCTCAAGCTAGCTAGCAACATACCGTGTCCATGCGAATAGGGCTCGTGTGACGGCTCAGCCTCTGAACTCCTGTTTTATCTGTTTCTTCCAGTCTATCTTTTTTCCCTCTCGTCTCTATGTGTATGCCGTGATGCCCTGGAAGACATGCAAAGTTTTTGCTCGACTACATTTTTTAATCGGAGGACGGGTCTTTGCCTCAGTTTGAGCTGCCCAGGGCAAATTTGCATCTAGTCGTGCCCACTCCCGTCCTTCAAGTGACTCTGTATGCCATCATGCCACACCTAAAATTCAGTTTATGGTCTTTCTGAATGTATCTTAAAGCTCAGTAATTAACATGTTTAACCTGTAGATGAACAGAAATGTGAAAATGACTCAACCCCAAACTGGCGCATTGGTTTACAAACTTCCTGCAGGATAAAAACATGTTGTGTTTGAAGGGGATCTATTTAAGCTGTTTATTCTATTTATCCTTTAGTTTATATGTAAAATTTTTTTTTTTTGGTTACTACCACAAACTTGGTATTGAGTTTGTGATTATTTGGCTAAAGGTTATTCTATCTATCTTTTATATGTGTTAAGGTGATATCTCCCTCACTGCAACCCGACAGAAACCACTAAGAATTATGCAGATTAATATGTCATGATGTAATCAGTATGCAAATCAGCATATGATATCTTCTGGCGGCTTTTAGCGACTTTTGGAGTTAGTGCTAGCTACTTTCATTGGAAAAGAGTTGGCAACACTGCTAGTGAGTCGCTATATCTAGTTATCTTTATACATCCAGTGCTGTGAGCCCGAACACCACATCACTGTGCTAATGGTGAGCTTGAGGGCTATGACGGCTACAGAAACATAGCGATATGGGGCACTGAATTGGATGAATTTACTGTTTATCAGACCAGAAATAAGACATGAATTAGGTTGCAAAACACAATGACCCCGCCCGCTAGAGCGGAGTGTTTCTGGGGGCCGGGCCTCACTGCTTACGCAACTTTTATGTATTTATTCACAGATTGCGGTGAAACTGGATCATATTTTATGGAGAAAGTATTTTCTGGTTTTCCCTCTGATGTCCTTTGGCTTATCTGCCTCAACTCTCAGTGATTTATTTATTTATTGTAGTTCTTGTTGGCTAGTTAGCTCAGTTAGCCATGCAGCTAGTGGTCCTTTTAGCTTAGTTGACTGCCCAGACTGGGAGCTCGGAGCCCCGAGTGAGTGTTGGTGTTTACACCGCTAGCATACGAGCTTTGGGATGACTGTTACATTGTTTACGTCATTATTTGAAACTTTGGCCAAGTTTAACATCAACATCCGACATTGTGACATTATATACTGATTATATGACAGAAAATAAGGAAAAGCAGAACCCTTCATTGGTTCAAAGTCTAACAATATTGTTTACACAGGACAGGAATCCCATAGAGCTGTGCCTCATCTCCCATTCTGTTTCCCATCTCACAAGAAAACATGAACTGCAACACTGACAAACTGACAATTTTTAAGTACGCAGATGACATGGCCCTAGTGGCCCACCTCACTGATATGAATTCTTGTCAGCATATCGCCAGTATGTGGACTGATGTGGACTCTGGAGCTAAACATCTCTACGAGACCAAAGAGCTGTGCTGAGGGAGGAGACAAAGATCTGGTGATGCTACACACCCATGTTTTAAACGCCTGGAATGTAAAATGGCAGGTAGCGGAGCAGGTGGGGGGATTCGCATACCTGGGGCACTGGAATAGACAGAATTCCTGTTCCTTTTTTTGCTCCATTTATAAATGCAATGTACAAGAAGGCCCGAGCAGTGCCTCTTTTTGCTCAAGAGTTTTAATGTCAGGAAAGACATTTTAACAGCTGTCAACAAGTCACTCTTTGAGTCAGTCCTCACTGTCAAACGTCACATCTTGGTAGGTACAACTTTCTCTGTTAAAAACAAATCAAAACTTTCTTCACCAACCATGCAAGTAAAATAACAGGCACCTCACGGTCCTCACTATCAGATCTCTACACCCAGGCAATAAACAAGCTATGATGGAATTAGTACTCTAACACGTGCACAATTGCACTTACTTTTACAACTGTTCTAAACTCTGTGTTAGTACTTTATTTTAACTCTATGTGCATAATTTTGCTACATACTGTATATGTTTTTATTCTATGTGTACCTGTTGTTTTTTTACTCATTTTTCTTAAAACAATCATCAGGTGCCCCTATGAACAAGTGAATGCTTAGCTAAGAAAAAAAATGTCCATACATAGTCATTGACTTGTCAATCATCTTTGAAATGAACTGGAATAAACGATTCAAATCAGCAAAGTGATTCATAATTTTCACCTCTAATGTATAAGCATATTGTCAAAAGTAAAGTCTTCCCTTTAAAACATGCCCACTAACTGCCAATCATTGTCAGCCACACTGTTTTAAAAATAAAATCCGGAAATGAAGAAAGAAAAATTGAACTGAATGAGGGAGGACATTGAAAGCAAGTCACACACACTGAAGCCTAAGGGAAATATGGTTCTGCTCCTGCAGATTTTGATCATTACCTTCTTTCTTTCTTTCTTTCCCTCTCTTGCTTACACACACACACACACACACACACACACACACGCACAGACACGCATGCTCACTCTCACACTAAAGTGGACTCTTGCACTAGTGGGATCAAGGGAGTTCTAAAGTATGACTCATGATTATGGAAGCGTATACACGACAATATTCAAATGATAATATAAACTTGAAAATGCAATATAAACAATGTAATCTGATTTTCTATTTATGCAAGAAATATTTAATTCAAAATGAAAATGAAAATGGAATTTTCTAACAATTTGAAAATGAAAATGCAATTTGACATTTCACTTTCAAAGACTTAACCTGCTGTACAGTGTGCAATATTCAAATGCAATGGGCAAAACAGCACCCCCATGGCATTTACATTTACATGTCACCACGCTCTATCATCATCATCAAGTTTCACCAAAATCAGTGAATACAGTTGTAAAAGTTGCGTGTTTTTATACAGTAATATGTGAGGCTCAGCCCCCAGAAACCACTGTACAGCAGGTAAAGTCTTTGAAAATGAAATGTCAAATGCAGTTTTCATTTTCAAATTGTGAAAAAATTGCATATGAATTTTGACTTTTATTGCTCGCATATATGGAAAATTAGGTCACATTGTTTTGTATTGCATTTTCATTGTTCAAATTTGAATAAACATTTGAATAGTGTTCACTGTACAGTGGGTTACAACTTTGAAAAATAAATGTCACACAGCATTTCCATTTTTAATTGAATATAGTATTTACAGAAGGCCAGTACAAGTAGCAAGTTCACATTATCATTTGAATATAGTCCGGTATATGCTTCCATACTCGATCACCTCTACATACACACATATCCGCCACTGCGATGTACCAATAGCAGCAGAGTCTTTCCACGACTGCCATCAAATCTTGAAAGATGTATACATTTGCACTCAGAGGAATCAGGCAGCATTCCAGTTTAACACGTCATCTTGATGCACACTCATGTACAGTATCAATGTGTCATTCATTCCCTCTTTACCGCAGCGACTATGTGTTTACATCTGTGTGTGCTCCGGACTCCAACTAGAGCATGTATATGGACGCATATTTTTTTTACACCCTTCCCAGCTACACTATCACCTCCCTCCCTGTGGCTTTGTAGCGCCCCACAGCAGCTTGCATTATGGAAGCTCCACTTGTGTATGTGTGAGACAGAGAGAGAGGGAGTTTATTGCCAAGGCACTTATCCCTGCATCGGTTGGCCTCTGTGTCAACCACCAGCCAGCTGTCACTGTCAGCTCTTCACACTCACACACACACACACACACACACACACACACACACACACAGTAGAAACATAAGCTGACCCTCTCACTCGCCAGATGTGTGCTACACTGCTCTCCAGGGCAGCCCAGATGATATGCATGGAATTGAGATATGGCACTCTGGGATTACAAAACCAAATGTGGTTTGACTTTAATGATAGTGTTTCATTTTTGATTAAAAAGATGAAGTGTGAGGTCCATACTGTATCTGTCCTGTAAGTCAGATGTTAGGACCACTGATGAATGAACCCTCACAGGATCTGATGCCAAGCAACTGGGGCTGTTCACGGTTACGCAGGCAGTACACGTGCACTAAGGAAGGACTGAAGTGCATGGCGTTCTATGGAATCAGCCAGGCCTCTAGTCATATTTTTGTTTGCATTTTATAGACAATGTTATGCGATCAACCCACTATGGCGACCAAGAAGAACAACAGGATCGGCCTTAACAGTTTTAGCCAGTGCCCCAAAAACAACGTCCGTTGACGTCCCAGTGACAAAGTCCTCCAGTAGTCCGGACCACGATCATTCCCTAACCTTAACCACGTGGTTATTATTGTAACGACAATGAAGGTCTCCTAACCTTAACGGAGTACTTACCTCAACCCAGACCATGAGCTTTCACCTAACCAAGCCAAGTCGTGTTTGAGCCTGAACATAACCAAACCTTAACCATAGCGCTGTCTCATGATAAAACTAATTTATTCTTCAACGCGGATTTGTAATGGTTTTGGAAGGCCCTGCCGATAGGGGCGTCACAGCAGAAAATGTTTCTGTGTTGTTCTAGGGGGCACGTATTTCGTTCCTCCCACTTCAACACTGTCTCTTTAAAATCAGTTAATATACAAGATTATTTTTTCTTAATCAACTAGTTGGGAGGGTAAATGTTTCAATAAACATCTGCAAAACTGCAACATGTTCAATTAAACTGACAACATATAGAATTTAGGGAAGAATTTGCTGTTTTTTTTTGCAAAATCTCGATTAAAATGTGCATATTTGGATGAAAACCTACCAAGAAAATACATGGGACTAGCATTGCAGAATCAAATTACTTGATGAAGGTGAATTATTACCCCGACAAGCGATCTGCATTAATGACTGAAGACAAAGCATTTTGAGCAGTAAAAACCGTGTTTTCTTGTGTTTCTGGGGTATAGAATCCTGTAAATCCCCAGTCGTATAAATGTCATTACATGTTTCCTTCCGCTCTGACAAATGAACACGGCTCTCATCCCACACGAAAAAACCCAAAATCATAAAAGTTACCGCTGAGGATATATATATTTTTTTGTGACTGGGGCTGACGTTCTCTCTCGCTTTGCTTCTCTCCCGCCTTGACTCGGTGGGGTTGGTCTCCATTGTGGCAGATCATGGATTAGTCTCTTAGCAGGGATTATAGAGTGGGCAGTAAAGATGATTAAAGACTCCTCCAATATTCTGCCTTTGGGGGGGGACAAGTGGTGAGAAAGGGAGAGTGATCCAGAGAGAATGTGTGAGATAGAAAGCACACAGAGACAGGACATATTTCAATGCCAGCTCTCGCTCGTTTGTATTGCTGACTGCCACTGGCTCTGGGAGTGTAAATCAGGGCAAATAACGGATGCAGATCCTCATGAAAGCGGTTTTTCATTGTTTTGCACCGACATGCACACTCTAAATGTTATTAACATTACTAACAGACAAACCCACTTGCGTGTTTTACTTTTTGTTTCCTCCAATGGTAACTTGATGAATTATTGGACTAATTGCACTTATGGCCTGGGAGTATTTTCAGTACTCTACCCACCACTGCCTCTCACTTTCTATTCATTCCTTTTCAAATCAAGTCCCGACTGCAGTCTCGGGAGTTGGTTGGGTTAGGGGTGGGTTTTTCCGACGGTATGTTACTCCTCTGTTGCGCCACAGTGACAGCTGTAACAGTGACTGTGGCTGTGGCAGAAATCCCCATGTTAGCAAGCTGTGAAATCGCATACATCACACTTAACATTTTAGTTTACATAACCCAAACCAGGCTGAAGAAAGCAGATCAGTGAGGTAAATAAAGACAGCGTAGCTGTGCTCGCTGATCTGGGGCTGGTGGCTTCAGAGTTTCACTTCACCGAGTGCGAGTGAAATGACAAAATACATTGTGCGTTCCAAAATGACCCGTATAGGGTATATACCTTTTGGCCTTTTTGACTCTATTTGATTTGACTTATTTAAACCGAAAACATCTTCAAATACGGGTCCACTTAATTTCTTTTTCTGGAGCTTTCAACCACATATTTTGTTCATCATTGGCTAGGTTGTCACGCCACGCCACGTCAACATTCAGGAGATCAAGAGGCACTCTGCGACAAGTGAGCAAAGTCCATCTGCTGATGAAGACTGTGAGATGCGGTTGAAAGCTGTGGAAAAAGGTTTCTTGAGGTTATGGGAAGATTGGTAGGAAACAGTACATTATACTATTATATATAGTAAGAATGACAACGATACATGGCGACTGACAAAACTCCATCCACTGATGAGGGCACTGAGATGCAGTTGAAAGCTCTGGAAAAAACTAGTAAGTGGTCCTTGATTTAAGTTTTTTTTTTTTGCTTTCCCGCAAGCAATTGTAAAATAAATGATTGGCACTTTTTATATGTATATTTTTTATTGTGATGTGCATTTAAATCTGCTCCATGTAAATATGTATGGTGGCTTGTCAAGGCAGAAGACAAAAGGCTGCCTCAGCCAACACGCCATAAGAATGTCTCTCTGTGAGGTGGTCAGAGCAGACGGAAATGCAAGTAAACGTAATCTCTTGACACACAAGGAGGCCACATTTGCCTCGGCAATGTGCATGCATCACTGTATTGTCGTCTCTCTTCCTCCCTCTGTCTCGGCCTCTCTCCCTGTACCCAAGCACCCCCAGCATCTCCCCATACTGCCAATGCCAGCAGCTGGCTCTGATTTGTATGTTTGTTTGCATGTTTCAGGTTGAATGGGGTGGGGGGGGCATCAATGCACGCAGCCGCCACTGGCAAAACCATCAAGAAAATGCCATGTAGCCGGGAAATTCAAGTGGACTTGCTTTGTGTTATCTCACTGCACTGGCAGACCTCTCAACAAAAGAACTCATGATAGTGGATTAAACAACATCATCTGGGAATTTTTGTGTTGCTTATGGTGAGGTCAATCCAGGACAGTGCTAGAAAATGTATGTACAGTAATACTACAGAGTTACTGTTGCAGGAAGCAGGCTGCAGTGGGTAAAAGACCCCCCAAAAAAACGATATTACCACGCTACATCTAGCCTGTTGAAGTTCTCTGACCAAATGGAAACCGCATACATGTCTCTTACAATGCAAGCCTGTTGTACTAAAAAATACCCATCCAGTAGTGAGAAAAGTACTCAGATATATTACTAAAGTTAAAGTACCAATGTCAAAATACTCCACTACAAGACAACGTCCTATTACTTAAGTAAAAATAGAGTAGCCTAGTATTATCAGCAAAATATACTTAAAGTATCAGAAGTAAAAGGACTTGTTCTGCAGAAAAATATTCCCGTCACTGATCCATCAATGTGTCTGCAGCATTGTACTGTTGCAGCTGCTCGAGGTAGAGCTAGTTTTAACTACTTTATGTACATACAGTTAAGTAGTTTAGTCCAGTGGTTCCCAACCTAGGGGACGAATCTGAGGGGTCGGGAAAGAAGGAGGTAGAAGACAAAACTAAATTCTGTTACACAAATTTGCATTGCTTTTTGGGACTTTGCTCTAATCTTTGCTTTTTTGTTTTTGTGAAATAATGGATAATCATCAGACTGTCCTCACCAGACAAAAACGTCCATGTAGGTCGCCTGTGCGAGCAGCTTATGGCGACCCATGTTTATGTTGATTTCAGGACGCGACCTCTGCTGGTCGTGGTAATTATGACCGGAGCAAACCAGGAAACCAGATGACGTAGTACAAAGAGTTGGAAAAGTGCGCGCGCGGAGTTGGTAGGGTGGAGGGATAGTACAAACAAACAAAAGACTTTCCCCCAGGAGACCGGGGGTTACGTAACGTTATGTACGTGACTCGCGTAACCTAACTTACATTAATTACATGACTTAACTGACGGTAGTTGTGTAACTTAAGTAACGTACTTATTTTAACCATGATCTTTTCCTGCCTAAGCCTTCACATTGTTAACCACGTGTTTAACGTGACGTCATGTATGTCATGTGATTTATGTAACGTATGCTCGCAGCCCCGCCCTTACCTTACACTCATTTAGGGAACGTACTGTGGGTCGTATTAGCGGGTAAGAATGGACGACCTGTGCGGTCGTATGGGTTGGGGGACTTGTTGATAATTATACCTCTTTGGGCCACAAACGTATTCAAATGAAATATCTGCAACAACTGACAACTCAGAAAATCTACCCGTTTTTATGCGCATTTTAATTTTGCAGTGGCGTAATGACGCTCGGCTGGAGAATCAGCTCCACCAGCTGTTTATCTCAATACACCCAGCTCCTAATATTCGCAGTATAACAGTAGTGGGTGGAAACCCGCATTCATTTGCAGTTTCTGTTGCAGATTTTGGGGAAATTCCATTAAAATCTGTTAAATTTAGATGGAGACCTGGATATAGACATAACAAATGTGACAAGGAGCCCCAACTAGACACGACCTTTGTGTAAAAGGTGACAAGGCAAAAAGTTTGAATCTTTAACAATGCATTTTTTAAGCCTATCTTTTGTCTTTTTTACTGTAAAATATTCATCTGCAAAGTAACTATAGCTGCTAAATGTAGTGGAGTAATGAGTTCAATGTTAAAATAGTTTTTACTGTTTTTTGCTCAAGAAGAAGTACCCTTAAAATTGTACATAAGTGCAGTACTTAAACATACTAAAAGTAGTTTTTAAGTGGTCATGAAAGAGTCTCAAATTAACACCTCTGTATGACCTACATAAGCAAACAGAGTCTGACTGGAGAAGACTGGCTCTTCCTTTAAAGTTATTCTTAATGCCCGATTCCCCTGCAAAATCAGAAGAGCTTACGATTACATTTCCCCCAGGCAAGGTTTCGCAGCGAGCGACACGTTGACCAGTTTAAACGGAGTCACGAGGAGAATTTTATTTTTGGCCTTCAAAGAGAAAAAGAGAAGAATTGAGCGAAGAAGAAAAATAAAAAAAGCTAAAGGGGACAGTGGTAGAGCATGGGGCGAAAACAACCTCGGCCGGTCATTCAACACATGGAGAGGATTGCGGGATTTGAAAGGATTCAGAACCGACCCTGAATTGGCCCTCTTCCTCCTAGACACGTATGTAATATGTCTATTTTTTTTGGCTGTGTACAGTCCACAGTGGACACCACTGTCATACAACTGGCTAATAATGTATCATGTTATGTTGGCCTTGCTACCCAGCTATATCTTGCTGTTGGATTATTATTATGAAGACATAACAGGGAATGTTAAAAACTTTAGCTTTCTCAACAAAAATCACTCCGACCGAGCAGATCTGTTAGTTGTGGGCTCACGTGGCACGTGAACCGTACTAAAACATCTTCTTTACTTGGTTTCACCATCGTTACATTGCACTGAAGTTATTAAACTTCCATAGCCACAAACAGATGCAATACCGCTTGGCTATGCAACCTGCAAACAGCTGTTTAAAAAAGAAAAATGGTATTAACAATGAGTTGCGTCATCTTTCAATGCACGCGCTGGCCAGGTCAAGGTCTTCTACGAAGCGCGGCGCCGGAAACACTTCCGCTTTTGTCCACGGGGGCCACCGAACTCAGCACAGACTGAAGGTTCCCTGTTGTCGCGTTACTTTAAGTAAACGCACTCAGCTCCTGCCCGCCCCCGTGCCCATCGGCTGTGTGCACGTATGTCTCGGGCTAAAGAGAGAGTCTGTGCGTTAACGCCGATAGTACTGCAGCCCTGGTTTCCAATGCGCGACGCCATATTAGAGGTTTTCTATAAATCAGATATTCATTTCAGCTTTAGCGAGAGGGGAGGACAAGAGAGCAACAAACAGAGGATCCGTGAGAATGAAGGCTCATCAGTATGCTGGTCTCAAAGTCCTCCAGAAGATTGATTTTAGCAGGGGGATATGTGGCCTCTTGCCCCCCCACCCTCGTGCCGAATAGGAATAATCACAGTGATGTTTTCTTCCACATGTGATGCTCGGCCTCCACCTGTCAGACGTGTGCTTCACTGGATCTGAATCTTACCACATCTAATCCATGGAAAAGGTAAAAAAAAAAAAAGGTGGCCCACGAATAAATAAATGATCAGAGGGACTGAAATCAGCGTCTCTTTGTGTGTTTCCCCTCCTGAATCTGCCAGTACACTGTGTGTGTGTGTGTGTGTGTGTGTGTGTGTGCGCGTGGTGCCGCATCATCCGTCCACGGATGAGCTTTTTTTTTTTTCTCCTTTTTCTTTTTTTCCCCCCTCGCTCTCAACCATTTCACTCCTCTTAGTTCCAAGAAGAAAATTGCCCGCTTAGATCAACAGCCCTGATAAAGCCAACTGCCTTGTTGACAATGGCTTTTAATTTAAATGGGCCGTTAAAAACACTGACTAATAGCTGAGGTGCCTCCATCTGTCTGACCGATGTGAAACTGCTGGTCAAAATGAGGCTGACACCGCTGGGCCCATATGTCTCACCGCGGTGCGACGGGGAAATACAGCCCCTGTGCTCACTTTTCCGCTCACCTCCTTGCGCGCCGGTATCTCGTTTTCTTGTAATTGAAATATAGCCCGTGTTGAGCCTGTTAAGATGTCACTTTGTTTTGGATTGGCCTGCTCGTTCTTATCTGTTAAATGAAGAACACGGATACAAAACTCCTCCTTGCTGGATGTTTTGCCGTGGCGCTCCCCGCCAACATTGATGTCATGCTGAGGGAGTTACATCCAAGGCAGAAAGCACACCTGATCGTATACAAGCAGTTTGGTTTTAGATGCGCACCAATCAATCATTTTTTTAATGTCAACAGTGGATCAGCGGCTAACACGTCAGCCTCATCAACTTTCTCAAAAGGTGCTAATATGCCAGTGTCGCTTTCTCCAGAAAGCGATAACGAACGCAGGTCCAACTGCAAGTAGTGATATTCTCCCTTGCCACATGTACCCCCCCCCCCCTCCCCCCCATCGCATTCCCATGATTCACGCCGATTCGTGCATTTTCTGCGTCAGTCATCCACCAGGTGTGCATGGCGGAGTTTGGGGTTCATGTTACAATCACTAGACGGAAGAGCCAGCCGATGAACGTTTTGCTCCCAGCCGACTCGGCTACAATACAATTGGTGACATATTATTTCTGATATTACACATGATCCCTTGCGAATGAAAATGATTTCAATGTCAATCGCTCCTCCTTCCAAACACGTCTCTTGCTGATTCTTACTGACTCTATCTAACCTGCTGGCGGTCTATTAAAGTCTGGTAAAGGATACTTGACGCCATTGTTCTGTTAGGAAACGTACATACAACACATGATTTTACAAACTTGTCACGAAGTGTTAAATCATCCAGAAACTCATCGGCATGTTTGCTGAGAATGTTGCTTAAATGGTCATTGTTGAGGATATGGTTTGCAGTGTTGCATTAGGTTGCATTATACTACAGTGTTTCTGCCCCCCCGCCCCTCAAAATTAGCTTGAAAAGCACTTGCTGTAAATGACATTGTTAATATTCAGCACTGCTGCATGATTTTGATAACAACTAATTCATCTCATAATCCACTGAGTCAGCTAATTTGGGATAATTAGGCGGTTGGATGCAGGGCCGGGTAAATTGGCCTTGGCGAAAGCTTTCAGCTTGGATTTACGTTCACTGGCTACGAGTTCACAGTGACAGTGCGCTATCCCGCTGGCACGATGGCGACGTCCCGTGTTGTTTCATTTGTCCTCTCATCGTGATCACAGGCCACGAGCTTCAGTCTCAAGGTCAGCCGCTCTTTGATGGATGCTTAAACGACTGAAAGGTGCCGATGTATGTGTCTACGTCCTGCGCGCGCGCGTGTGTGTTTGTGTGGGTGTTTTTTTTACAGCTGCGTGGAGTCCTCAGAGAGGCCGATATTTGCCCGTCAAACATTGTTTTTTTGCGCTTAGGGAGATTTTTGAAACTAGTGTTTTCATGGGACTTGAGTTACACAAGATGATCTTTTGTACTGATTGTACCAAGCTGAACATTTTCAGATTTTAAAAATCTGTTCCGATTTCAGATTTTTCTTTGAAATAAATTACAAAAGAAACTGTTTCCAGTTACTGTAAATCACCTGTACTATAATGGCTCACATAGCAAATTCAGTTTGATGACTTTTTCCACAGCACTGATTCTGAATCATCACTGCAACTACAGAGGCATTTCACACTCGCCCCTCTGCTGCTCTGACTTTCTCTTTTTACCACAAATATTGTTTTCCTTCACTATCCCCCCCCCCCAGTCACGTCTGCTTTCCATTGTTTTGCAATCACTATTAAAGCTAGGGTAGGCAATGTATTTCAGAAACAATTTTTCGTTATATTTTTTGAAATTCTCTTTACATCCCGGCAGCGATCAATACATCAAATGCCTGAAGGGAGGGCGTGGGATTTCTGCCTCTTGCTCGTTTCTCCATCGTTGCCTACCCTCGCTTTAAAACTACTGGCTGTGGAACCGAAACACTTACTGCATTTGTTTCAGATTAAAAGGGCCTTCTTGTGAAACATCTGTGCAGGAAATGTGCAGCTTCATTGACGGCAGCTTGACAAAGACAAAGAAAGGTTACACAACAGTCGGAGTTCAACAGTGTAAACAGCAAATTAAAACGGAAGCAGATAGGAAAGCAGCGAGGCTTCTAACTGAAAAACTGTAAAAGAGACGTAAAGGACAAATAATGTGATTTAAGGCTGTTTCAAATAAAGGGCTGTTTCTCTCTGACGTTGTGTAAAGTTGAGTTGAGTTCAAGTATAACAATTAACTACAAGTGTACTTTTACTAAACATCAGACTACAATTGTGGCATTAAAAGTCATCTACATAAAAAGGAAAGCATGTGGGCCTCCTGATGACGCAGCGTGACCTCCAGGCTGACGCCTCATTTAGCCTATTTTCCACACAATACGTTCTTTACAGCAGAGAAGATCCAGTCTCTGTTGAATCATTCGATTTATCATTGTACAAAATATAAAAAAAAAGAGCGAGGCTTTATTGGATGTCGCATTAAAGTTGACTCTCTGAGGGTAGACGTGTTGCCACAACTTTGATTTTACCCACTGAAATGTAGGCAGGAACAATAAATATAAGGCCACATTGACACATAGCCGGGTATTTAGAGAAACGAATATTTCCCATCCCCCTCCGTTTTCAAAAATAACATCGTGCACACAACACCGTTTTCAAAAAGGGTTGTCGTTTACATCAACCCGCAGAAATACGCCATCGAGCGTCATCATAACTGTGACAAAACCTATGGGCGGCAGCGTAGGGAGAAGGATAAATCCATGCAAGCCAATCAGAATCCTCAAAATCGACAACAACGAATAGCACGAGCGACTTCCTGTTCCTCTCAAGACAAAAGACATGGCGCCAGGTTCGTTTGTGTGGACAGACAGCGAGGCGGAGTTACTCCTTAATGTCGCGTTAGACTACAAGGCGAGTAAAGCAAATGCAAACAGGCCTAAAGCGTTTGCACAAAAGTTAAAATGAGTACCACCTAAACAGCATCCATGACCAAACAAACTCTAAACATAGGGCGCTCACATGAAGTAAGCATTTTCTGGCGCATAATGTGACGTTTGAGAACCTAAAACCCCGTTTCTCCCAGTTGACACGGCAATACATAACCTGCGTTTGCAGAAAACTCCACTTTGGCCGGAGTTCTTAGAAATAATCGTTTTCTGGGATAAAAACGGCGATTTCGTGTAAATGACAGGCCAAAACGCAGTTTTCCCATCGTGTAAACGGGGCCTAAATGCGTGCACATTAGAGGTTTGACAACTTAACTTGCCCCGAATTCCAATTGCCAGTGTTAATGTGGAGAGCGCTGCAGTTCGCTTGCATTTTATCTGATTTGTTCGTTCGCAAGCAGATGCAGAGTCACGTGGTTCACCTTAAAATGTTTCAACTTGAAAGGTCCAGTGTGGAACATTTAGGAGGTGCTATTGGAATATAATATTTTGTTAAAAATAAACGTGTGTTTTCATTAGCGTAGAATCCCCTGAAAATAGGGATCGCTGTGTTTTTATCTACAGAGGGAGCGGGTCCCCTTCCACGGAGGCCGCCATGTTGCGCCGCCATGTTTCTACCATAGCCCAGAACGGACAAACCAAACACATTGGTTTAGAAAGGGCCTTTGGAGTTTTTCTCCAAACGCTTGGAAACGGGAAGGGGGCGGCGAATGCTAGATGCCCCCGAACCCTTTAAGGAAAAAACGCGTGGCTCTGCTGAGTTACGTCAATCCGTCAATGTCAGACGCAGGAGCCCGAAGAAGATGGTCTGCAGGAAAATAACAGAAACTGGAGTTCTGCGCAGGTTTGGGAATCAGCGTGTCTGAGCTGGAACACACACACACACACACACACACAGCTGGCGCTTGTTGTCCCAGCAAACAACAGTCAGAGAACTCCACTGACTTTGAGTTGGGTCCATTGACAGGACAAGACGCAGACTGACAAGCCACTTGGAATAAGGCCACACTGAAAACTGATATGACTTATTAGATAATTAATAATAATCCGATTTGATATCATTTTTACGAGTCAACTTGAGCTCTGTTTTTGTATATATATAGAAAATCTATATAAAGATCAAGCCATGATTATTATTATTTTTTTAGCCCTGTTAGCAGCGTGGCTCTATGTCGGAACCGTTGGCCAGCGACTGAAACACCTACTGGACGGAATCGGCGCAAGGTTTCCTTGAGGCGTGCGCGGTTCCAAGATTGCGCCGGGTGAGCCGGCTCATGCGGCGTGTCAACCAACGGGCCGCCCCCGTTTGACGCCTGCGCTACGACTTCAATCCGCCCGCGACGCGCCGACGCCCCTGCCCAGGGGCCACAGGCGGTTTTGTGCCAAGGAGACGACGTGTTCTCACACTGCAGCGTGCGCTTCCGGGGGCACTCACCCAGGCCTCGCACACGCCATTACGCCCTGCATTGTCCCCTGCGTCCCCGCCTCATTACTCCTCATCTATTTTTAAAAGGGAATATGCCTTATTACAATTAGTCTGTTTAGAGGCCAATCTGTCGCGCTCATTACAGTGAGCTGCCCTCCCCTGCACATTTTCCTTTTGTCTCTTTCTTTTAACTCCCCGTGTGTCGCTGTCTTGCTACCTCTGCTGTACGTTGGCGACTACTTCTGGCACTTGAAGACATGGCGGGTGGAGGACGGGGGTGGGGGACGGGGGGTGTCTTGCATATTTATTTGGACTATGTGACAGAGGAGGAAACAGCAGGCTGAGATATTGAAAGACACTTAGAGGGTGTCGGACTCAAGGCAGGAAGGAAGAGGGCTCTAATTTGTTCCTCCCCCCTTTTTTTCTTATTGTAATGATTTAAACGAACAAGGAGGAATGTGCGGCAATCCAAAGTGCTGCCGCTGATGACAGCCACAGACATCCCTTCCTCTCCGACGCAGAGAGCGGAATTAGTCTCCTTCTGGGTCCGTGGAGGACCGCCGTTTACCAAGTCAGCCATTTCTCCCTCTAATTGTCCATGATCTGGTTTCAACCTGAAACGCATTACAGTCCGGGGGCCTCCGAGGACCACTCCCTCCGCCCCCCTCCATCCTTTTTCTTTTTACTCCTCTGCTTCTAGCGCTCTGTGAACGGGGGGAAATAATGCCAGTTTGGCTTTCCCCAAATCCCGAAAGGCAGAGAAGAGGCACTGCGGGGGGGGGGGGGGACTTTTTAGCCACTTTAAATCTGCCCGGTGAACTTCACAGCCCTTTCCCACGCCAACCTGGCGGGAAGGTGCGCGCCATGGGGAGTGTTGTGTGTGTGTGTGTGTGTGTGGGTGTTCAGGAGGAGAGGGGGCAAGCATCTCCTTGGGAACCCCCCCCCCTCCCCGAAAATGCTCCCACAATGTAGAGCACATCCGGAAAAAAAGCGAAGGAAGAACCCAGACGAGCGACTCTTTGACTTCATTACGCCGCTCTGTGCCGAGTGATTCTTCGCCCTCACCGCGAAATGCTCCTAACTGATCATAAAATCTTAATTAGCTGGACGTCCCTCTGTCCGTCCAAGCCTGCGAGAGAGTGTTTCTCCACCACTTTATTTATTACATTCTTAATTGCAATTTCACAGTGAGTGCACATGACATTTAAAGACCTTGCAGCAGTGGACGGAGCGGATTGAAGAAGAAGAGGAGCTACTAAGTTTCCACGGCTGTAATGACCACACACACACACAACAAACCAGTCTCCTAAAAAGTCAAAGTTTGCACGAGTGCTTATTGTAGGGAAAAATGCGCAGTGTGAACATTTAAGTTGGCAGTCAACAGTTTGCAGATACACTCACCTGAAATCTAAATGTCACAATAGGTTGATTCTCATCGGAGTGTTTTTTCTGATCCGCTGATGAGCCCCTTTTTGTTAGGGCAAATGCGTTTAATTTATACGACTGTTCTGATGTGGCATTCACTCCAAAACGTTACTGTCAAAGCAAATCCCCAGTACTAGTAAAACCTCTCTCGACACAAGGTGGCCCCCAAAACATACAAGCTGCGATGCGTTCCCACGGCAACAACGCACGCATGCGAGCATATGGCAGGGAAGAGACCCCGCCTGGCCTGATGCGGGCCCACTGCACGAACGCCGTCACAGTCGCCTATAAACTCAACCACTCACGCGAAGGCACGGGTTCAAAAGCCACTCGGCAGTGGCAAATAGCTTTCAATAAGCACGGCTGAACGAGTCGACCAAACGGCATTGGGGGTTGGGGTGCTGAGCAAATCTACGGAGGCGCCGCGCTCATCGGGGGGGGTGGATAAGTGTTTGCAAAATGCCTGCGAAAAGCAACAATTTGCACTAGTCTGGGGTCCTGGATGTGGCCTGCCTGTTGTCTCTGTATCTGATGCATAATTACAGCTGAAGAATGTGCCGGCAGGGGGGATTACGGGAGGATTTGGAGGGCGATCTCTTATGCTCTTCCCCGTTCCCTGCCTTGGCTCCAAAAAGTTTCAGCTGCTTATCGTCTCCCTCAAGGAGACAGAAGCAGAGAACGCAGAGCCTGATAGGCGGGGGGGGCCACAGGCCGTGAATATATGTTCACGCGGACACAAACACAGCCGCATCCAATTATACACGCAAACGGCAACACCATCGCTCGCTCGCACGCTCATAATCTCTTGCTTTCTCGCCCTCTCTCTCCCTCTGGTTGGCCTGTTACGTAAGCACAATGTACCTTCTTATTTCCTCATTGTTTTTTTCCTTTTTGTGGTTTTTGAAAATCACGCAACCCAGGACACCTGTTAAACTCCAAGGCTTTTGCATGGAAACGTGTGAAAGAGCAGCTTGGCTCGCCTAATGTGTGCGATCGAGCAAACCTTCCATGCGCGCGTCACCGCAAACATGTGGAATAAATAGACATAAATCAAGGGTCGGACACCCCCCCCCCGTGGTATCTAACTATGCAGGTATCATTTATTAGTCCATATTTAGCAGGGAGGTCAGGTCTAGGATCCAAAGGCTATCTAAGGTTGTAGGGTTGTCAATCTAAAAAAGATATCTTGATTTCAGAGGCGACAATCAAACATAAAGCTGTTTTTTTATTAGAACTACTTTCTAGAACACTCTGGATAATTGAGAAAATATGTTTTGTTTTATCAAGGGGAAACAAACCCTATTCGTGAGAATTAAATGTGTGTCATCGAACCCCATTTGGATGGGGGCAGCTTGGATATAATTAGGATAAAAGGAGCTTTTATGTAACTTTTCTCTATTTGGGAAGATTTGAAAAAAAGAAGTAGAATTTCCCTGTTGCCTGGGCCAAAAATTATCTATGTCATGCACGCCATTGATTTAACAGGTGAAGAGCAGCTTTTTCATCATAAGTAGTACTACTCAGCCTGTGAAAACAGTTGTATAACATCTTCTGTGGCTCTGGGGGAGCTTTGTCAAGAGCAGAAATGACCCTGATGATGTTGACCAAACATTTTCCACTCATAGTCCATGTTCTTGCTCGTTCTGGACCATATCACATGGTCATTATCAGCTGATCAGCTTTGCTCTGGTGTCATGGAACTGTAGATGCACAAACCTTCCGTGAGTTTGAGGACTTCTCGTCGATGTAGGCTTTAAAGTCGAGCTTGACGGTCAAAGGCATGCTCCGGGGGGGGGGGTAAGCGGACCTTGGGCAGAGATTGTTTTGTCAACGGATGTTTCCGAGGTCATGGGGTTGTCTTCGTCGCATGGGCTAGGAAACTACACATTTATAACAGAAACTTGCGTTACACAATGGTGGCGTGGCATTTGAAGGACGGAGGGGCTAATGAAATGTCAATTGAGCAGAATTATGGGAAATGTAGGCTCAAGTGTTTTTTGCCGCTTGACTCATACTACTGACTATAAACAGGACATATAAGACAACGCTGCTTCAATGATGGAGTACAATAAATTGCTGGAATACAACTTCAGACAAAGAGATGTTTTCCAACTAGGGTGTACTGATACAGTGGTATTGACGATAATCGTGAGATTTAAAAATTAAGTATTGCTGTCCGATTAATAATAGACAAATGGTAATATCGTGTAATCCAGTGCCTCTAAATTCGTTTCCTTTTCTTACCATTCTCGCGCTGTCATAGTAGGTGGCCGTAATGCTCCTTAACGCCGGTTGCCACCCGCCATAAAATGTAAAAAATGACGAGGCGGCACTCACTAGCTTTCTTTTAGCTAGCTAACTTTCTTTTCACATTTTCCCGAATATCGCGGCAATATCGTCATCGTGAAGCATTTCGGCTGATATCGTGACGAGCCCATTTCAAACCAAAAAAACTAAACTAAACAGAAAATAATGCTCATTAGCTGTCGCTCATCGGATATCTGTAGACAGGATAATTCCCATTACGCCGTGCATTTCCAAGTCGAGTCCTTTTTATTCTTTCAGCTCAAACTCAGTTTTCCCACGGACCTTAACAATCTTTGTCATTATTAGGTAAGGAAAAACTCCCAAAGTCTTTCCAGCCAGCCTGACCGGCATCGTAGACGTCAAAAGAGCACCAGACTTCAGTTTGTCTAATGTGCAGGAAATCCACATTCTCCTTACTCTTAATCCTGATATATAATATATTGTACTACAATCGTGCAACCACACGGGTGCAATGACAGTTGTCTCGCGCAGTTTGAAACGTCTTCATGACGGCGATGGGTTCGGATGAATCCAAAGATGGGGCTCGCATTGAGATGACATGGATTTTCCTTCCATTCTTTCCAATCGGAAAGTTACGCGTCGTCGTGCCTTTCTGAGAACACCTCCCCCAGGCAACAGCTTTAGACCTGTGATTTGCTCAGGGGCGTCGCGACGTCCCAAATGTGTCCTCCATGCGACCACTGGCGCCGGCGACGGGGACATGACCCGAGTAGCCGCCTTCCTCGTCTGTGCACTAGCCTGCGTGACTGACAGCTTTATCAGAGGGAGCGCCAATGGTGCACATGTATCCCGCTCATTTCCTGGGCCCTGCAAAACGCCCCGCTGTCACATGAAAGCCGTGCCACGATGTGATTTTGACCTCGAAAATGAGACGCTGTGTTGAGCAAACACAGAGGATATTGGTTTTCGCAGTCACGGCGAGACCATGGGACCTTGTCTCGTGCCCCTGAGTCCATCACTCCTGACAGGTGGGAACTTCTCGCTTCGAAAGAGATTTGCAATAAAAAAAAAACAACTTGATGGAAAAACAAGATCCAGGCGACACCGTAGCACACGGCTAATATCTGACAAGTGAACGTAAGACGCATGTTGATGGAGTAACAATATAGTCATAAGATATTTTCTTGTGATGATGATGATGATGATACGATTAAAGTTTATTGATCCCCATGGGGACACAGGATCATTGTAAATGGCAAATAATGGTCATGTCTCAAATAATAGTGTCCAGCTCGGACAAATAAGACACAGGTAAAAACCACTGAGTGGTAGGGAAGTTCTACAATGGCTCACATGGTAAATTCAGCATGACGTACATTTCCGTTACACTCACCGCCCTGCTGCTCTCTTTGTTCATTTTGAACACTGTTCTTTTTTTCCTGTCTTTTATTGTTTATTGTTACAGGGACAACGCACAATTCATAGTAATTGCACCCTGGGCGGCCCTCATTCATTAACCACTTTTTGATTTGGTTCGAAAGCGACTGTCAACACTTCCTGCAGACATTTCACAATAAAACCCTACGGGCGGGGGCCTTGTAGTGTGGGGAATAGTCGATTTAACCGCCCCGGGCCCCAACACTAAGGGGGGCCATCAGGAAGGCTGGAAATCAAAGTGTGTTCACCGGCAGCCGCAAAATTGACGCTATTAGTGTCAGTGGTAACTTATTAATGGTGTCCAAATAAATAGGGGTGGATTATTCCCTCTAAGCTTCTGGGAGGCTTTTAATGTGAAATGTCTGCGATGGAAGCAGAGTAGAAACGAATGAAATTAATTAGTGAATAAAGGACGGTGTTTCTATAAAAGAGAAACGCAGGGCCAGTGTTGGGGGAGGCTGCTCTGAAATAGTGGTTAGTTACAAAACAGCAGCACCACGCTTTCGCTGAAAGCAGCGAGCTGCACTACAACGCGCTCGGAAAAGGTAGCTCAGTCCAATAAAGCTATTTCGCACCAGGAAACGTTTGGTTTGGAGAGACTCTAGTCTGCAGTTGTCGTTCCGCGCACTTGACTTTACTGCCCCTGAATGGCACACAATTACGGAATCACCAAAGAGGTTAAGTTTCAGTTTAAACGGCGCTCCCATCTGTGTGCACACTTTCTCTCTCTCTATCTTTTGAGCTGGGTAACGACTATCCAATGTCATTATCGGTGAATTATTTAGAAGAGTGTATGTGTATGTGTGGTGGCGTTAGGGGCTATTTCTGGCTCTCAATGTCTGACTGCCTGGCCCACCTGCTCCGGGTGATGAAGAGGATGGAGCAGGGAGTGAAGGACCGGCACCAGGCCCGCTCCCAGCTCGCTTACCTTAGCTCTCCGGTGCCAAGTGCGTCCTTCAATAAGACGCCTGCCGGCCTCGCTGCCTCTCTGCCCCGTGCGGACACGCCGGTCGGCTCGTCTTAATCATGAGAAGATGGAAAAGGGTTCAGGCGCGGAATCTGCGCTGGAGCAACAGGCTCTCTGAGACGGTTTCTGAGCGACCGTTTTCTTCAGGAGAAAATCAACTGTAGCGATCTAGCGTGCGCTCACAATGAACAACACTTCCTCATCAGGTTAATAGAAAATCTAATCCGGTTGGCATTGCCCTCGGAGTGCTTTTGCTGCATACACGTGTCATTTCTAGGAGACAGGGCTGTGGAAAAAACAGAGTTTGGAAAATAGCTGCGCTACTCAGACGCTGCTGGGAACCGTACTGGAGTGGTCGAGTAGCATTGCCACATGTAGCATCACTACACTCCCCGCTTACGGCTCAGGGCAGCCAGAGTGGTTAGCGTGACCCGACTATGTTGTTGTATAACAATTCGACATTATTCAGAATATATCCAGGCAGGCATGGAGGGAGCTGTGACTTTGTGTTATCAGCGAAGAGCCTTAACAGCAGGAGCAGATCCAAAAAAACAGAGCGGCTCCTTGCTAAAATGGGACAAAACATACCTAAAATACTAATATCTGAGAGAATTATGAATAAAGGTCCGGTGCGCTCTACATTTGGGGTGAATAAGGGTTCCGACCGGTACTGCAGAATTTTAAGTACAAAAAAGAAAAAAAGGTACTGCGTTAATCTATTGCAAATAACAAAATAAAGACAACAAAGTAATGAGTTGACTTTGTTGCCACGGCGGCTAGTTAACACGTGTAAGTAAATAGTGGAGGTTCTTACTTAGCTGCGGGCTCACTTTGCTCTTTGTGTGTGTGTGTGTGTGTGTGTGTGTGTGTGTGTGTGTGTTGGAGAGCTCTGCGGCGGAGAGCTCTTCACACAGCGGTGTACATGTCAGTCAAGCCTTCAGCGTGGGCTTAAAAAAAAAAAAAACCCCAACAAGAACCCAACAGATGAGTTAGTGGAGGACAAGGAGGTCGAGTGGAAGAGGAGGAGGAAGAAGGGCG
>CM022492.1:4526781-4537774 GCA_011952105.1 Coreoperca whiteheadi | reverse complement strand
AATCACCGTACTGGAGAGTTTATTGATAATGTGTTACTTCCAGTTGCATTTAATGGTTGGTTTAATACAAACAAATATAATTTTCTCACTTGCACCTAGTAGCCTTCAGCCACGCCTAGCCAGATAATATTAGTTCTACTTGTCTTTCTACACATCAATCTCTAACACTTCTGCCTCCACCTTAATGCAATGGAGGTGAATCTGGGATGCGTACATCACTGAAAAAGCACATCTGAAAAGTTCAACGGCAGCATCACTTTTAAGGGACGGTCAAGTTTCCAATGCACATTTTGACCGAATTTCCAGAAAATCGGAACCCCCCCACCACCCCCCGGAAAATATCACTTGGATCCACGTTTCCACCCGCAACTCTTATGTCAATCTTAGGGGTCGGACGCAGTGAGATCAAACAGTTGGCGGTCCTAATTCTCCAGTCAGGTGCCATTAAACCGTCGCAGAGGAGAGGGGCGCATCGAGATGGCAACATTTCCAGAGCGCCAGTCAAACTTGCAGCATAATCCACGTCTCCGCGGTCCAGCTGTATGCTCAGTATTCTGAAAGCACCAGTGTTCAACCAAAGCATGGCTCACTACACCACATACGTCCACAGTGAGCTTCCATGGTCTCGGTTCTGTAATCTCATCTTTGCTGCATCGCGACCTTTGGCGACGGCTTCACGCGCCGCATCCTAATCGCCTGTGCGTTCAACCCTTGGAGGTCATGTTGAAGGGCGCACACCAGGGCCAGCCTTGCATGCCTCAACATCTGATAACAGCTGACCTGTGACTCTACACAGTTGAACACACAGTAGTCATAAATGGCTGCAGCGGCAGGTCGAGAGATCCCCTGGAATAGCCCCCTTGTGCACGATTGGTTATTTCTGAACTAGATCCAAAGTCTGTTTGAGAGCAAAACGCCGAAACCTCTACCCGCTTGTAAGCCGCTGAAATGTTTACTGCAACATGTTTTTGTCAGTGTGGCCCCCCTCTGCCCTTTAGATCAGAAGGCAAAGGACAGATGAAAGGGAGGCTGACAGTGCTGAGGACAGTCACAACCGGCTAATTAAATACCAAATCAGTGGGCGCACGAGCTCCGTAGCCCACTGTGGATGCAAACCGGAAAAGAGCGCAACCGTGCCGCACCCCACTGCTTTCCGGGTTCAATCCAGTCCACCGCAGGGCTTGTTACAACAGGTTTTAGGTGCACGCTTGTTTCTTGAAAATGGGGTGAAGGGAGAAGGTCTATGGGAAGAAAGGAAGAACACCTGCAGTAGGAAAAAGCGAGAAGCCGTACTTCACCAATATCTCTACCAGAGGATGTAGATTTTATGAATCCACCTTGTGTATTCATAAAACCTACACAAGGCTGCTCATCACCATTTATAGTATTTCATGAGCTACAACGAGACCATATTAGCATCGTCATTAATCTTACCCTTAATTGCCGCAAGCACACAGCTGAGGCTTTCCTGATGAATCTGTAAAGACTTTCATTTGCAACGCCGCTGCTCTCCGTCAGGCCCGTGTCTCTCTCTCGATGGGGCAGCGGGTTTTATTTGCGCCGCTCGAGCAGAAGACAGAAGCCGTTTTGCCTGGCGGAGCAGATCTTAGGGCGTAATTACGCCGGCTGATTGGTAAATTCGATTGGAAGCGTGGCGGTGCACGCTGTGTTCGGAGATGGAACGAGACAGTTTTCGGACCCTGTGGACCACACTTTGCGAGCTACTACCCCCTTCACTTCCCGGAGACACATGTGGCCCACACACACACGCATTCAAACTCTACATACTTGGCCGACCTAAAGCGGGTACGCCAAGGTGAGAGCGCTTGCTAAAATTCCAACAAGTTCAAATGGGATCTTGCTGTTTCGTTCCGTAAGAGTCGGTCTTCTAAGCACGGTAAAGAAACTAACATTGCAGGTTCAGTACATCAAAAACCCCCAAAAACAATTAGTTTATTACATTCTCAGTAAGCTTTGAAATATATCATAGAAACAGAAAATGAAATTGAACCCGTCGAGTGCAAGAAATCCAACTACAGAACATACAGAAGTTACATTATGTACCTCTAATCTGCTGAGAAAGTTCAAAGAAAAACACAAGTTAAATGAAGAAGCAATTGCTTTCTGAGTTTGTAACGTACTGAGAACACTTTTATCTGCACCAAACACTGCCAGAAGTTGCATCACATCGGAGAAAAGGGCTTTATCATTATAACTGAGAGCAAAGATCCAGAAAAACCCTAAGAAAGCTATTTAGAAGCGAAAATGTTTCCTTCAGAGAAGCACACGGGATCAGCCCACTAATTGATTATATTTAACAGATGATTTTTGGGACTGGTCCCCAGAGGTTTTGGTGGGAAATATCAGGTGCAGGCACTCTACTGTTGGCCTGCTTTTTCCCTTCCTCTTTGGCTAACCTGCGCTCTCTTTCACCGACGTGCTCGACCAGTCACTCCAGCAGCAGCTCGTTTCTGCTCCCTCCATCTGACCATTGTTGATGGGAAGAACTCCCCCGGGGGAGTGTGGCGGCGTATATCTACATGTGGCGCTCGCCCATCTGCCGGGATCTACCAAGACTTGAGGGTAGGTGGTGTTGGTTGGCATACGACGGGGCAACGAGGGGAAGAGAAGACAGGTTTTGGGGGGGCGAGGTGCGGAGAGGGAGGCGTTGCAGATCAAGGTGGGGGGGTTCTGCTTGTCAAGCTCCCTTCGTCTTTCCGAGGGGCATGGAGGGAAGCGGTGCAGCTGTCGCTACACTAATCCACCTGGGCACATCAAAAAGACGCCCAGATGTTCAACACTGTGGCGCACGCGCACACACACACATCATCCACCACCCAACCCAGCCCCAACACACATAAACACAGTGACGGCTGGTGAGAACATTACCCCACTTGACTTGAAACTCCCATTGCACTTGACACGTCCCACCCATCCGTGTCTGCTCCCAAATTACACTGGCAACTGCAGCTGTTGCAAGATCACACGTAATTTGCTCCTTTCTTCCGGGTTGTCTTGTCAAAAAAAAAAAAAAAAAAAGAAGAAGAAAAAAGTCAATTGTTTTTTTGCACCAAGCCCGAGGCTCTATTGCAGCTATCTTCGTAAAAGCAGAGGCACGTAGCTGCACTGCAGAGACCGCCACACCAGCACACCACGCTGTGGGTGGCCGTAACTTGCTGTTTTAACAGGCATCCAGATGGCTCAGTTGATTGGCCCATAATGGCGGGATCATCAAAATGGTGGCATCATCAGCTCCCGTACTTTTAAGAATCTGCGTAATCACAGGAAAGAAAAAAAAAGAAAAAACCCAGAGACCACCTAGTAATGCTTCCTGTGTTGCAATGGTAGAAAATCTGCGGGTTCTCTTTCATGTGTAGCGATTCGCTTCCAAATTGCACAGCTTGACTTGGACTTGATTGGTCCCTGTTAGGGGGCACTTGATCCCACATGTGACTAATGCAGACAGGTTTTAGTCACTCTGTTTTTAACCTGTTTGATACTTTCCTATCTCCGAGCATTGTTCAGGGGACACTCCCCAAGGGGTTCCTTCTGCATCTGAATAGATCAATATGGTAACTGTACCTTGCTCGCATGGAATCATTAACTCCAACATATAGAGGGGTGCCGTATAGTAGTCAATTAGGGAAGACCTAATAATCAATCATACACTGTATACATTACACGCTACCTTACTGTTTACACCAGCGGTTCCTAACTGGGAAGGCAAAATGTTCAGCTGGGGTGTAAAACTAAATGAGTGAAATAAGAAGCGCTGCAGCAAGAAAGTGCTTCAAAATGGGCTTCAAAATACCGTTCAAATAGAACTAACTAACTGTAACTCAAATCGTTTTTACAGCAAAATATAAAAGGCCAGATAAAAAGTAATAAAAACGCTGCCGTGCTATAAATGATATAGAGAAGAAATGTTGTTTTTGTTTTGTTTTTAAAATGGACTTCGAGCCAGGCCAGCACTTTACTGCACAAAACATTCGGAGTTTTTCGATCTTTTTTTGTTCTGTTTATTTGTAAATTGGGAGCAAAAGTGAAAGATTTTTGTGCGTCACGCTCGCGTCTGGTCATGTTGCAGGTCGAGCTGCCCGAACTCGGCAGGGCGGGGGTCACGTCACTGACAAGGCCTCGGGCTGCCTGCATTGTCAAGCTGTTTGTCCTTCTTTTATTTGTCTTTCTAAATGATTCTTGGGGTGGTGGTGGGGGATGTAAAAGGGGAAAAGGTTCCGTTCAATAACAGATCTTGATGTAAAGACAGAAATGGTGCAGTGTTGAATTCTACTGCATCATAATCTAATCCTGTTTTTTGCCTAACCGCCACGTTAACATCATTATCCCTGGCAAAATGAATATTATGCCAAAAAGGGGACTGATTTACCAGAATTAGCTTTCGTCGGTAGTCCCTGGATGTTCAGAACGGCAAAGTAAAGCATGCCAAAGAGATTTCTGAAGCCCGCAGGAGCACTTGTTGCTTCTGGTTGCGGCTGCTGCAGATGCCCATATATTCGACCCTTTCACTCCCCGCCACCGGGGGGAGCGTTGAGACTGAAAAAACTCAAGACGACACTCTGGCAATTTGTGGAGGCAAGCTGGCACTGAGGCACACACACGGACACCTTCACACGCGCACACACACACACACACACACACACACACACGCTCAGAGCCCCACACCCCTTTTGGCAGTGAGCAGTGCGACTGATGCAAAGGTGAACGACGCGATAGGGGCCCCGGTTGCGTTCCCAGCCGAGCCAGGTTCAATTTCAACGCTTTGATCTGTGAAATAATGGCAGCCGACTGCGACATTGTCATTTCCCGCAGGATCAAGAGGAGGAATTGAGAAAGACGAGCTAATTCTGCCACACTGCGAGCAAACAGGCTCGACGCGAGGCCCGAGAAGGGTGGCACGGCGAGGAGGGAGGAGAGATAGGGCTACGGGGCGCCGGCTGACGCACGCACGGGAAGGAGAGGCCGACAACAATGGCAGGGAAGTTGAAAAAGCAGAGACGGCAGCAGGAGAAAGAGAGGAGGACATGACAGTGGGGTGACAGCTAAGTGGCAGTGGGATACAAATGTAGGCGAGATGACAGAGTAGATGAGGGAAGGGAGAGGAGAGAGGAGAGGACAGGATGATGGAGAGAGCATGGAAGACAATCGGGGGGGGGGGGGTAAAGTGGTTATGGCGTTAGTCTTTACTTTGGCAGTCACCAGGTGAGATGAGGCCAGACACATCTCTTCCAGCACAGGGCAGAGCGGTGGCACCCAGGGGCTCCGGGGTCTGCTGAATATTCCATGAGCCTGTCCGTCGACGAACACACACACACACACACACACACACACACACACACACACACACACACACTCACAGAAATACTGAGAGGGATGGAAGTGGGCGGATGAGGCCAGTGGATCAAAGGAGACTTCTAATCCCAGCAGAAAGAGGCAGCAGGACCAGGCCCAGGGAGGCGGGAGAGTGTTTGAGGGTGTCGGGTTGGATCTCTACTGGATCGATGCGCTGTCCTCTTCACTGATTCACCTGGAACCTTTCCTCCATCATACGTGCCCATGCGCGACCGGGGGTCGACGCGGCGGAGTGCAGCGCGTCTCCGGGTCCACGAGCTCCACTTTTGGCAATTTAGAAACTTTTTGAAGAACTCTCAAAATGTTAAAACTCCGTCTCCATGTCTTTGCCCCGCACTTGCTGTCCGGTTAAATGGACAAAAAGATGATAACAAAAAAAAAAAAAAAAAGACAGAAAAGAAACCAAACCCCCAATATCTCGAGTGTGCAGTTAGCTTTGCTTTTTGTTTGTTCCGATTTGGAGGTGAATGGAGGTTTGTGGTGCCCACGGCATTTTGAAAAACGACGTCATTAAAAAAATAGAAATAATATAATAAAAATAAAAAATAGATAAAAAATAAATAAAAGTACACAATCTTGCTTTCAGGGCTCGCAACTGCATGTCGTGCGCCTCCCTCCATGCACTGTTCCTCAAGGTGCAGCATGAACTTCCATTCTCAAACAACGACTATAATAAAAAAGAACCGTGTCTCGGTTAGTCGGGATAATCCATGCAGCACACTGTAACAGTTTGCACAGGGACTATTTCTTTGGTAGACTGTAGTTCCACGGACAACTGGGTGAACAGTGCTGAAAGGAACTGTACTTTGGCACTAATTACCGGGTAAACATAAGCAGTATATTTTGATACACTTGACGAGTTCAGTTAGCTGTGCTGAGTCCATAAGCATTTGTTGATTTGCAGAGGTATGTGCTTGCAAGAACTGCTCCATTTAAACCCAACTGGCAATACATTTATTATATGAAACTTTATTCTTCATACATGTCGAATGGTATTCTGGCCTGTACATAGGAACCAACAAAAAGCCAGTTATGGTAACAGGTAAATAGAATTATTAGTAACTGTACCAGTGGAAGCCTATGTTACCTATAATTAGTACCAAACTACGTTGTCCTTTCTTGGACATTATTGGGGAAATTAGAAGGAAATTATGTGACCTGCGTTCACAGTGGTTTCATATAACATTGGGGTTTTTTTTTTTTTAGCCTATATGTTGTTACATTTTGGGACACCGGCACCATTTGAGGAATGCCGAAGCATCAAACCCTACTCTGATTCCAAAGAAAATAAAACGATTCTCAGGCAAGTTCTGCTTCTGTAAAAAGCAGACTTATGGACGTTTATTCGCGTACATGGACATCGGGGATACTGTACTCGAATCGAAAAGCATGTGCATCTGCGTCTGTGTGTTCAGATTTGAGCGAGTTGCCATTGGGACGCAAACTGCAGCAATCGTTCGGCGCTAACGGTTTCAAAGCACCTTCATTGCCCCCATGAGCTGGGTGTCTGAGCCGCTGCTGCAAGCGCTGGGGCAGAGGGTTCCGAGACAGTTCTAAGAAAACCTGGACAAATAAAATAAAGGCAAACTAACTGCATGGTTGTAAGAGAATCCTTACTTTAACTTGGCTGGTTCGTAGGCTTACTCTCTGAAAGTCTTTCAGAATCTATTGTATCATTTACCTAAAAATCCAAAACAAGAGGCAGTTGTCAATCAGACAGAATCTCCGCCACCGGTTCCTTCCCGCGCTTGAGTCTCCAACTTTACTGCCAAGGGACTGACGCCTGTCAGTCAAGCAGCGCGGCTGGCGCGGTGAAGCTCTCGCAGCGGACGCCGGTGATGAAGTTTCACAGCTCCTATGTCCGTTTCCTTCACTTCGCGGGCGGCCGTCTTTGTGCACCCCGATCGCAGGGGAAAGCAAGCGGAGCTGCTTTCGCGAACTGATGGCGCGGACTGACGGTTTGATGAGATGATCTGTTGGCCAAATGGACGTTACTTTGTATTGGAACTCTGTCTACGTTTCACAGCAAACAATCTCATCTATTATGCAACGGCCAGACAGCATGACACCTCTCCTTTTCCCACAAGAGACTGAGCCTCAGTCTAGTTCCTCTCTAAACTCCGCAGCGATACGCCTTTGTAATTCAAAGCCCTGATGGAGATAAGAGAAGAGCCTCCTGCCTCTGTCTTTGTTCGGGGGAGACACCAGCTTTATGGATTAAAACCTGTCGACAGTAAAAGGATGTCGGTCCATGGACAGCTTTGATGGTGTCTCCCCTCCTGCTATTGATTTCCTCCCTGCTGGCCATCACTCAGCCCGGCTGTAAGTGAGTTGTGAAACTCTTTGTGTCTCGCCCCTTCTTTGTTGGTCTCCGGTCATTCGGAGAGCACTTGTGTGTGTGTGTGTGTGTGTGTGTGTGTGTGTGTGTGTTTGGGCGGGGGGGGTATTGTTACAGAGGACATTAGGGGCACGTGTGAGTGTGTCAGAAAAGGGAAGAAATAAAAAAATCGAATGATAGTTATCGAACCGTGTATGTTTTGTGCCAACTTTTCACTTTATTCTATTTCTTTACATTTTATTCCCCCCCCCCCACACCGAATTGTGTTCTTGTCAGTTCTTTTTCGTATTAAAAAAAAGGGCTCTCCCTCCGATTTAGCCATAATCTGTCGCCATCTGGCTCTTGCATGTCCCCCAGTTTGCAGACAGATTAAAAAAAATGAAACTGAAATAAATGGGCTAAATTGCTGCAGCACTGGCCAAGGTATGCACTGATGATCCTACATTTCCCATAAAGCAACAGCCCAGCAGTTCCCTTTGTAAGACCCACTCTGCCTGGTCTTTCAATGTCTGTCAAACTACACGCCCCCAAATTTGTAAAGCAGAAGAAAACTGACGTCTGGAGCCCAAGATACGTGCAACATGTCCGATTTTGGAGAGCTGCCTTCCGAGCCACAGAAGACACAATGTTACTGCCTTCACAGGCTGAGTTAGTGGTCTTCGTGATGAGTAAGCTGATCTTCATGTGTGAAATCTGTGGAATGTAGGGTGGCCATACGTCCGGATTTTGGCCGTACAGTCCGGATTTTAAGCCCCCTGTCTGGCGTCCGGCGCAGCCTCAAGCCGGACACTAATTTGTCCTCCTTTTTGGAGTCGGCCTAAAAAAAACCCGCTCTAGAGTCTCTGTTGGGACGCAGCAGGGTCTAATGCCGTAAGATCTCCGCTCAAACAAATGATTGGCTGAAAGCGGTGTCAAATAAATATCGGATATATATCATTGGTTAAAAACGTAAACAAGCCTCCATGCGCCGACTACAGGCTACGTCATATCATCACGTCAACGTGCCGAAACGTCAGACCTCGTTTAATCCGGACCGGACAAAAGAGCACGAGTTTGTAGCAGAAAGCAGCAGAGACGCTTATGTATTTCTGTTATTTCCGGAAGTCTAGAAGTGATATGTTTTCATGCACTGCGCACTTTGCGAGACTTTTATGAAACAGACATCACAATGTCTTGAATAAATACAAATACTGTGAACAAGCACTTCTTTGGCTCTTCTGTTACACTCGGGTCTACATCAGATTGTCTGGCATCTAGAGTAGGCTGTTTCAGAATCACTGTATCATGATAGCGTCGATATGATGGACAAAATTGTATTACGAGTACGTTGCAGTTGCGAGTACACCAGAGTCCTGTGCAATTATTCTTGCCTCAGTAAATGCCGCAAAGTGTCCTCCCTTCTGGCGTTACGGAAATGGCCACCGTAGTGGAATGCCTGTTAAAAACACCAAGCGTTTGGTCGCTAGACCTTTGTCGGGGGAAAATTTCCAGACAAAAAGGGAATCTAAAATCTTATAGTGACATCACACAACTGTGCCCTTTCATGCAAGTTCATGCAGCTCAGAGTTGTAGTTCCCGAGGTCCAAAAGCTCCACAGATACATGTCACACAAAAAAAGACAGAGAATAAATCACTACGACAAGCAACCAGGGAGCCAAGATAAGATTTTAAATACCTATTAGCAGTAATAAAAGTTGCAAATATTGCACGAGGATCAGGAAAGCCATCAAAAAGTGTCATCACAGGATGGACAGTCTCTTTGTCTATGCCTCTCCTCTTGACAATTTCTAAACTGAAAACCGAGTGAAGTAACAGTTTGGCAACAGGCCTTAAAAGTGCTTAGCAACAGGCTAATTCCGATCACTGCCCTGATAGGACAGCCGAGTTCCTTGACCCTCAAGGTTGGTCACAGCCAGTGCACAAGCGGCTAATGTTCAGACCCCCGTGGCACCTTTGAGAGTTTGGTCACTAACCTTTGTGGCCATTGTTCCCAGTGCAACAATACTCAAAAATGTCCCCGTGACAAGGTATAGGTGGAAAGTACCAAACCCTGTCATGGGATCCAACTTGGATTGGGTTGCGCTTAACTATGCTCAACGACATTTTTTCAGTGTCGACAGCCAACATTTTTAGAATTATTTCTTTGTACATTTGCCCTTTGCCCTTTGTACAGGGCACAGTTAAGGAAAGATCCTAGTTATGCCAAATATGACATCAGCTACTGTAAACACGTGCACCACGCCAGCCTCCACATTTCGCTACATAAACCGTTACCTCCTGTGCAATTACTGCGAGACTGGGCAGGAAAACAACATGCAGGTCATGCTTGATGCTTTCTTGCACCTTCAGCGTTGTGTCATGAGTGCGGTTCTTTAACTTCAGAAGTCAAAGAACACAAGTATTGCATGAGGCACGTATGGCTTTTTCATGAAAGGGATAGTTCCGTTTTTTTCTCTTTGTAAAAACCTCACTAAAAAGTGTTTTTTTCTTCTTCTCACACAGTGCTGCTTTGGTGTCACAGGTGTTGGTACAGTGTTGATCTCTTATATCCGTCCACAGGTCTTATAAACTTAGCTATTGTCCATGCGGTCATATCACTACTACTGAGAAACTCATACAGTTGTATGCCAGAAAATCTAAAATCACGGCCTCCCTTGCAGTGGTGTTGACAATGCAGTGGGAAGAGTGACAGATTCTGATTTGGATAATGATCAGTTTTCATCACATATTAATCAAATCATTTTGGCTCCTGATGAATTTCATTTCACCCCTCTCGAGAGGCTTGAATGTCATTTTCTCAGAACAGACACTGATTTGCCAAATAAAGTAAGCTAGCACTCGGCTGGCTGGGAGTGACTGAAGCAGCCCCCGGACATCCCCGCCGAAAAAGATCAGCAATCAACGCAGTCCACGCGGAGTCGCGATGGAGTGCATTTACAGCTTGTCAGGTGCTCCTTATGTCTTTAAGGTGTAAGGAAATCACCACAGAGCCGCTCCTAGCCCATGTGCAAGTGGTTTGACATTTCAAAATTGCACAAAGGTCAATTATGAAATACATTATTATTAGCCTATCATTCACATGTTATTGTATTACAAATAACTACAACTGGTCTGTGTGAAAAGGCCTTCTTTCAGCATAAGCACAGGGCCTAAACCGATTTGTCTTGCATTTTACTTCTGCTCTTACACAATGTGTCTTCTAATCCCAACTGTCATTTCAACCCGGCAAACATCAGTTTCATACCAAAGGCAACGCAATATTCATAATCTGCATGTTGTACCACT
>CM022492.1:4479027-4519074 GCA_011952105.1 Coreoperca whiteheadi | reverse complement strand
CAAGTCTAGCCTGGCGCAGGTGGATTTCAGTGTAAAAGCAGACCTGATCGTCTTGGCTAAACAACAGTGTGGCAGCAGCAGAGAAAGACGCTGCATATCATCCCTATCTGAGTGAAGTCCAAAGACTGTCAACTAGTTCTGTTTGAATAAAGCTTGCTAAAAAAAAAAAAGCGACAGGGCCAAGCCGCATTAGAAAACTTAAAAACAGCTTTACTTAGTCCTTAAATGCACAATACAGGGTGACAAAAGAGCCCTTAAGCCCCAATCAAGACACATTTTCCCCGAGCTTAACACGCTTTTGTTGTGTTTCTGCACACCTACGCCTTGTACTGGGATATTACTTTCCAAACGAGAGCCCCGACTTTATAACAAAACTGAAGGTGAACAATAGCATCGCTTTATGAGTATGAAAGAATATGCATGGGGAAACAACACATTTCTAAGTATGCTAAATTAAAACAAAGGCTGTACACTTTCCACATCCACCCCGTGGATGTTAGTGGTGAGTCTTCTTTAGCAAAATTCAAGAAACAGACGTCACGCCTTACATTTGCCTCGCGTTATCTGTTGAGCGATGAATAAACGACGCGTCTTTGTCATGTTAAACGAGGTTTGGTTGGCATAAAGGGGTCTCGGGGTGGAGGTTGGAACATGTGCAGTTCGCCTGAGGTCGCCTTAACAAAATGCCACCCTGCTTCGGCTGACACGTTTGTTGTTTTCCCCCCCATTTTATATCCAAGAGCAGACCTCGCCGCCTCTCCATTAGCGCCCCAGCAGACGCAGGCCGATTTACGAGCAACGACGGAGGCAAACGCAGGCAATGGAAAGTCAAATGAGAGTCATCAAATCCAACAATCAGCCTTTAGCCTTGGCCAGTTCCGATTTGCAGCTCCGAGACTGCCACTAACGCCTTGTTAAAATTGCTCATTCACGCTCTCTTTGTTTAATGCACTTCCATTTTTAAAAGTTTCTTTCAAAAGTAGAACCATTAGCTCGGAGTCACTGTCCTCTGTCATCACAGTTTGTGTTTCTACAGCCGGAACTTCACCTTCAATGATTCACTTGTGCAGTGGAGTTTCTTCCATAGCTGATTTCGCTGCTGTTTTGACCCCGTGGCTGCAGTATATTGTATTACTTAGATTTGTGTGGTGGAGAGTTGCAATTCCCTCAAGGCTGTGGCAGGATTGCAGGGTCAGGAGGTAAGGCGGCAGGGATAAGGCGGCCTAGACATGCTCACCGGCTGGATCTCCCCTCAATCACGCCCGAGATTGGTAATGGATGCACCTAGGTCCCCGCGCGCATACACGCGCTCTCTCTCTCTCTGTCTCACACACACACACACACACACACACACACACCCCCACCTTAACTACTTCCACCTGTGTGTGTGTGTGTGTGTGTGTGCGTGTGACACAGCGAGCTCCACTCCATCTTTGTCACGTTCCCTGTGGGACTGCAGCCTATCCGAGTGTCAGCCGACCCGCCAGGCAATCAGACCTCAAAATGTCATCCATAGCCTGAGCCTTCCCCGGCCCGGGCTGACCATCCATTTAACCCCAAGCCCCCCCGCCCCACACACACTTACACACACACACACACACACACAGACATGTTGTGTTTCCATCACTTTCGGGGACATTACATTGACTTACATTCATTCCCTGGAGACTTACCCTAACCCTAACCCATAACCACTACTAGATCAAACCTAACCCTCACGCTAGCCTAAACCTAACCTTGGCCTTACTCTAACCTTAAACCAAGTTTTCATCCTAAAATGTAATAATTCACGTTATGGGGACTTGCATTTTGTCCCCATAAGGAAGGCAAGTCCTCACAATGTGACTGTGTAAACAGATTTATGTCCCCGCAACATTAGTAATACCCGCCAACACACACACAGTTTTAACCTTTCTTCCTTGCCCCCCCATCCCAAATGATATAACCTGGAAAAAGCCAAACCCAAGGTGAGGACAGTGGGGTTTTTTTCCCCCTCATTTGCTCTTTCAAAGCAAAAGGCCATGTTTGCAAATTGGCTGGCAGAAATCCGTCATCAAATTAAACTGGCTTGATAACAAAAACCTCCGTTCTGCTGTATTTGCTTTGAAGGTCTCTTTCCTACACATTCCCAGGGGGTCTGTTGCTGTCGCCCGGTGAGCCGTCGACCCGGGGATCAGTCGCCCGTCTGGCGAAAACCATGTTTTCACGGTGCACTTGAGTATCGAGTGTGCGCTCACGCCACAAAAAAACAAAAAAACGGAGATAAGAGCTTTAAAAAAAAAAAAAGGAGCACCAAGGAGGGCACTTGCCAGGGCTCGTATTACCGCGATCCATCATTTCTCTGGTGATTGCGTGCTGCACGAGAGAAGTGCCCTGGCTTGTGTTACCAACCACGCCAGAGAAAGCCACTTCCCAAGGAGCAATAAAAACAGCAAACACAATAGATGCACAAAGAGAGAGCGGCGCTGTGGACCAACGGCAGGCTGCTCCTCACGTTTCCTCGGTCCGTTTGAAAGCCTGGGCGGGGGAAGTGGATTTGCAGTGGGCCCATTAAATATCTGTTACATTCGATCTGTTACTCATATCAGGGAGGCGGCAAGCGCTGTCTGTGAAGCGTTGTCGCTTTCGTCTTGCGTCTTTTCACCTCGGCAAGGTCACAGAAGTGGCTGGCGTGAAAAAACACACACGCACGCACGCCCGCGCGCGCACACACACACCCGTTGATCGCCACGCAACGCGACCTTCTAAACCACATTCAGTTCGTTTTCAGACGGACACGCATGGAAAAAAAATAAAAAATAATACTCAGCCCACACATTCATTTCAAAAAGGCCACTGCGTTGGCACAGTGGAAGGCCTTGGCAAAAAAAAAAAAAAAATATATATATATATAAATAAAAAACATCCAGCAACACATTGCGCTGAAAGTGCAACTGAGTGCGACGGTTGTTCCAACAACCTTTCAGTAATATTTCAGCATGGGCTTAGAAAATGCGTCACCTTGAAATATAGTCTTTTGAATGTTCTCGGTTGACCCTTGACCTGCAAAATCCTGCAAATATTGGAATACCTAAAATGGAATTCTATCTGTGCTTTGTATTTTTATTTAATACACCACCCCCCCCCACACACACACACACACACTAAAATGTGCCGTAACTCATTCTCATATACTAATTTGCAAATGTCCTCTTTGCTGTCTATTACCACAAGCGAATTCGGAGCTGTCATGGCGCAACAAAAAAAACAACCCTTGTTTGTGAGAAACGCTTTAATTTGTTCCTCTTTAAGACCCCCAATTTCCGATACACCAGCTTATGTAAGTTGGATGCTAATTACTGTGATTTGCTTCATTATGACTGCTCCCTCGGCGCGCGCATAAAATACACTACAAATCCATTAAGACACGAGAAGTTAGCTCCTCTGCAGTGTGTCTCCCGCTTCCCTGTGCCCAATAACAAGCCGACCGCTGCTTCACGAGGGAGCCTGACATTTCCATTTTCACCGTGGCGTTAAGTGCTACCCTTGCCTCGGGCCTGTCCCGCCGCTGGAGAAAGAACAGACACACACGCACGCGCGCACGCACACGCACGCACACACACACACACACACACACACACACACACACACACACACACACACACACACACCGCACGCGCGCTGTCATCACTCGTACCTGACTCACGGCCCCTCGGCCCGTTCACGGAGACGACAAACAAGTTCAATGGGCGAGGTAGACAGAGACAGCCAAAAGTGGTCTTTCGGCAATCCCTAGAAGACAGTAAAATAATAATGACCCAGAGAGGACACTCGCCCCTCACACACACGCACACGCCGCGCACACACGCGTCATCCTTTTGCTGCTGCAGCACGGGGAGACGACCCAGTTCATTCTGCGCCGCGGCGCTCGATGCGAACGTGCGTGGCACTTTGGGCCGCAGCCTGAACGCGCGAAACGAGACGGTGTTTGGGAAAGACAACAACATTTTATTTTATTTTTTCCCCACCGAGCAGCAGCGTCACTGTCACTGAGCAGCAAGCTTGCAGGGGGTGGGGGGGGATCAATAGTGGCGACTCGCCCTGACCGAGGAGGTGAAGGACCGAGGCCCTCGGAGAGCCCTCGTCCTCCTCCCCTCCTGTTGCTTACGGTCACGCCACGCTGGGCTTCGTTCACCCTGCACTTTGAAGGCGGCGGTCCCCTTCCACTCTTCCCTTTAGCGCAGACGTGTTTTCCGTCCACCTCGCCCTGCCCTCCCCCTGCCTCTGTGGCTACATGCTACTTGCACGTGTTTTCACGCGATGCCCCCCTGCTCACCGTTAAGCTTTATCGATATATTTCTATCAAGCAGAAGCCTTTGCTCATGTTGAGACGCTGACTTCGTCGTTCGCGGCTTCTTAAATATGCGATGCCGACACGTTTCGACCACGCAAATGCAGGGCTCCCTTGACCCCGTCCGCTTTGATGCTTTTAAACACAAGAAATATGAGAAAAGGAACCTCGCTTTTTCAAAAGCGTTTGTCAGACTGATGAAGACGCTCTCGTCATCTGCACCCTTTCTCTTCGGCCCCGTTTACACGATGGGAAAACTGGCCTGTCATTTACACGAAATCGCCGCTTTTATCCCGGAAAACGATTATTTCTAAAAACTCCAGCCAGAGTGGAGATTACTGAAAACGGTGGTTATGTGTTGTGCCGTGTCAACTGGGAGAAACGGGGTTTTAGGTTTCTCAAACGTCACATTATGCGCCAGAAAATGCTTACGTCATGTGAACGCCCTATGTTTAGAGTTAGTTTGGTCATGGATGCTGTTGAGGAGGAACTCATTTTTACCTTTGTGCAAACGCTTTTGGCCTGTTTGCATTTGCAAACACAACTGCAGCAGAGGCGAAGGAGTGCGCGAGGGTCCGCATTTTTACAGCAGCTTTCCCTTCCAAGACGCCGGTACATCGCCTGCCAACGTCGGAGTCGCCGGTTTTGGAACAGGAAGTCGCTCTTGCCATTCGTTGTTGTCGATTTTGAGGATACTGATTGGCTAGCCTGCCTTTATCCTTCTCCCTACACTGCCACCCATAGGTTTGGCTCAGTTATGATGGCGCTCGACGGCGTATCTATGCGGGTTGATGTAAACGACAACTTTTTTGAAAACGGGGTTGTGTGCACGATGTTATTTTTTAAAACGGAGGGGGATGGGAAATATTCGTTTCTCTAAATGTGTAAATGTGGCCTTGAGCTGCAGCGTGTTGAGCTCTCGGGGCCACCGTACCCGATGGCGCATTCCAAAAAAGGTTCAGCTTTCAGATCAGCGGCTCGGATTGAGGGCCTATTTGTAACCACTTCAGCTCCACGCTGTATGCTTTTTCTGTTCTCTCGCCTTAGCTGCTTGTTGGTTTTGCACATAGTGGAAGCAGATTAAATTAAGGGATTACTGAGGCACATTGATTTCAAAAGCCATTTGATGAAAGCCGAGGAATGTATGTAACAAAAGACTTGCCAAACGTGTTGCAAGTGTAGATGAGTAGATAGAAATTGAAGATTCAGACTAAAACGTAGCCTGTGCTGCCTTGTAGGGGAAATGTGTTTCATGGGAAGTAGGAGCCTCAAACACTGGTATGCTGGGGCTGTCACTTTATGTAGTGTAAATACAAATACTCGAAACTCCATGGGTGTATTAATTATCAGGCATGTGCTCTCTCCAGAGGTCGCAACGGCAGTGAAGTCCGCTGACTCAGTCCATTAGTGTCTTCACGTAAAAAGCCTTGGCTCCTGTGAAACAGGAGGAAGCCCCAAACGCGAGGACGACATGACGCGAGCGTCGAGAGCGTAAGTGGAGTGACAGGATGCGCAGGCTGAAGCCGTGTGGCCTTGTGCCGGAGGAAAGTAGCAGAAAGAGGCTCAGACGCCCCAACCACAGGGGCTTCGGTTAGGGCTAAACTGGAGAGACATGACTCAGACTGTCTGCTCTATGGGAGAGAATAGAAGAAATCCTTGTAGCACTACATTCCCCTCATGCAGACCTCCACACAATCGAGCAAACTCAATTGCAGAAGTGGGAGGAATACGTAAGAGGAAGACAGAAAGCCAGACAGGGCACAATTGGATGAATGTTGAGAATTTCTGTATGCTGCTATGGTTCATGTGTATCTTCTGCGCTTCTTTTCATGAAACTCTTTTCATCGCTAATCACCCCATCTCCTTCACACTGTTCCTCTGTGTCTCCTTTCTCCCTGTCAGAGGAATTCCGCTCTCTAATCATGTCAGTTTTTTGTTTTTTTTCTTTTGGTCTGAGAATTCGAGAACACCGGAAAAAATGGCTCAACATGAGCGTGGCCCATAAAGGGTTCATTATGCTTCAAAAGGAAGTGCGCCGCGCGCAGCTTTTCGTCCGAACGCTTCTGAAGGCAAAAGCGGCTTGAAGAGCCTGCTCTCAAAGACACACTTAATGCTACAAATGGTGATAGTGGTGCACACTTTTGGCCGGTCTCTTCTCAAAGGTATTCATGTTGTATATATATATATATATATATACACATACAGACAAATGTATGAATGGTAAATGGACTGCATTTATATAGTGCTTTTCTACCTTAGCGGACAAAGCGCTTTACAATTTGTGCCTCTCATGCACCAACTCTACACACTCACACACCATGCAAGGTGCTGGCCAGCACGTCGGGAGCAACTCGGGGTTCAGTGTCTCGCTCAAGGACACTTTGACACGTGGGCTGGGGGAAGCCGGGATCGAACTGCCGACCTTCCGATTGGTGGATGACCCGCTCTGCCACCAAGTATATATATGTGTGTGTGTATATATATATATACACACACACACACACACACATCAGAGATGGGGACTCGAGTTTGAGACTTGGACTTGTGTGCGACTTAAGTCGCACACACAGTGACTTCAGACTCGACTTGAGACTTGTCCTCGAAAGACTTCAGACTCGACTCGGACTCGAGCTGCGGGACTCGTGAACAATGTTTATTTTTAGGAAACGTCTGATGAGCTCGCTGTTATTCCCCCCTCCCTCTGGTACCTATAACCTGCCACGTAACCCGTGACGTACTTCGTATCTGCTGCGCGCAGCCATACATGAGAGGACGACGAACAATCATGTCGACCGCACCTGCTGCTGCTGTGCCGCTCGTCATAAGTTTTGGCTTTAAGAACTTCCAACACAACGGCCCAAACAAAAGAAGCGCTCAATGCAAAATATGCGGTCTCAAGATAAAAGATTCTGGCTCAACCACATCTACTTTTATCAGGCATCTGAAAACGCACCCTGACAGGTCGGTAAACATGTTTAGCGCACTGACCATCTACCGTTACCGTTAGCTTGCTTCTTGCTTTAGCTACTACCTAACATTAAGGGAGGTTAACTCTGACGGTTTTCTTTATGAAATATAAATGAGTGTTTAATGTTAACCCTTGTTGTCCAGACCCGTTTTCAAAAAGTGGGGGAAATTTTTTTTTTTAAATTACAGATATTATCTTAAAAGTAAGGCATTCTTGGTGTTTTTGCCATGTTGCAATAGCCTGTTTACAGTTATACAACAAAATCTAAGCTGATACGGTATGTTAATAGAGAAAGGTGTCACAATAACATATTACATGCTTTGAATTCCTTATATATAGCTTTGCAGTGTTCTACACAGCCTGGATGGGTCGCCGTACGTGACGCAACACTTATTATAACCAGAGACTTATTATAATAAAGAGACTTGAGACTTGACTTGGACTCGAGCCCAGAGACTTGTGAGCATCTCTGATATATACATACATACACATGCATATACACATATACACATATACAACACATACATATATACACATTTACATTTAGTCATTTAGCAGACACTTTTATCCAAAGCGACTTACATAGGAGGAAGACAATGGAAGCAATTATAACGACACAAGGTAACAAAAAGCAAAAGTGCATCAATAACTAGTCTGATTAAAGCCCAGCACAGTGTACAAAGCTAAGGATAGGAATTAGTTTTTTATAAATATACACACACACACACACACTGAACCCACCAAAGTACAATGTTTTCATAATTGATAGAAATTATTGCCCAAACTATGGAAATAAGACAAGTTTTAATAAGCCCAATTTTCCTATAAAGCCTTGGTCTACCAAGTCAACCAGAATCCTTCAGTCCCTTAAATTACACGGATTATTACCACACTCTGTACAGCAGCACCTATGGCAGCACATGGACAGTGTTTTTTATGTTTTTATGTATGTATTTTTTAAAAAAAATTTTATTTTTTATTTACACTCAGCATTCCCAAAACGCAAAATGATGCCTTTTAAAAATCCAGAGCGAGTGTGAGTGCACCCCTCTGGGCGCGAGGCAATACTGAGCGAGGTTTGCTGTGAAATCCGTTAACATGTGCCTCCTTGGCAGGGCCCAAACACTTGATTGATGAGCAAACGGCAGGGGATTTAATGCCTCCTCTGCAGCGCCCCGCCGCCAAAACTACCCCGCGTATCAGCACCCAGGAAAATATCACCGTCAATTGAAACCATGCGGGGAACAAAGTATATGTGGTACCCTTGAACTTCCCCCAGATTCATTTCGGAAGGGAATACAATTTGCAGGATGCTTGCGCTGCAGAAAGAAACGGGTCTTGGTCGGGGGTGAGAAATGAAAATGAACGGAGAGATCTGGAGTCTGGGGGTTTGCGTGTGGAACTGACTCCACAGTTTCTGGCCCCACTGGCACACTGGGATGTGGCTGACACCTTTACAGGCAAGTTTATTTAGCTCGGCAGTCTGAATTAAAACTCAGCTGGGCCACTCTGTGCTGTTTACCTATTCAGAGGGGGCCGCCATTCGAAACGCGGGCAATGCAACGCGCAGATGAAGGAGGCAGGGGAGGGTGTTTTTTGATGAGGTGTATTCCACCTCTCATGACTCTGGGGGCTGACTGAGAGGTGTGCGTGCTCAAGTCCTCCGTTACCCTATAATTCTTTTTAGTTCGCTTTCAGTTTACCGGTGTTTATCTGGCGCCTGCTAGATCCACAGAGGACGACCAGCCTGTGCCGTTTAATGGTATTGGATTTCCTGAACTTATTTCATGCGGTCTCCCAAAGTCCGGGCTGCGCGGGGTGCTAAAGGCGAAGACAAATAACAGGGTTTCGAGAGAGTGAAAGATAAAAGAGGGGGAGGATCTGATTGGAGGGCTCCAGAAATGGACGTATGGAGCGGAGCAGCAAGATCGACACAGAGAAAGAGGAGGGGAGGATGGAGTAAGGCGGCGAGGCAAGCAGCAGATAGCTGATGGGTAAACAGGCCTGGCACGGGCTGGAATGAAGAAGTGCCTTCCTGTGGATGGGACTTTGGAGAGAATAAATGCCAGCGTTACAAACAGCCCAAACCAGTATTAATCTCCCCGATAGCCTTCATGCCCACCGTGCATTAGAGGAAATAGCGCGCTAAGCCACAGAATCACTCAATCTTCCCGGCGCACTCCCCGAGTGCTGCGTGCAAACAGCCAAGGCCCGGCGCAATAAGGAATGATGGAGGAGCCGGGCGCACGAGCAGCCCCATCCGCCGTAGCGCTTTACATTTTAATCACATCACACAATGAGACAGGCTGAAATCAAGTCCGGGCAGGTGGAGGGGAAGCAATTAACGGTGACAGTGGAACGGGGAGGAAGGAGGAGATAGAAGAGGGCGTCGAGAAAAGTTCTTGGTCATTTCGGCTTTCATCAGCGTATTCCAAAAAAAAAAAGGGGCTTTAGATCAAATTTGGAGGTTTTTAATTCTCTGGGCACAGATTTAAGGTTGGGCGCACACAGAGTATTTGATGGTATTGAAATTATGGAAAGTGTTCAAAGCTGTAGGAAAGAGGATTAGTGCTATTTTGTCCTGTTAGGGGAAAGTGACCTTGTTTACTGACACCCTCAGAGAGCCACTGGCCTGACGTATAGGCTTACCAAGACATGTAGCCTCTGGTCAAACTGAGAATGAAGCCCTAAAACGCCAAAATTAATTGCTCACTAGGTTCTTCTCCAGACCTCAGCGATGTGGTTTTCACTCCTTTTCACGCAGCCAAAACTCCAATGGAGGCAGGAATCAGAGGACGGAACCGGAGACACCCACTGTGGGTGCAATTGTCCAGGCCCCGTGCCAAAGTCAAATGGAGTCTTATGGAGTCAAATGGAAGTCTTATGTTTTGCTCATTTTCTCTTGACTGTAGTCATCAATCTTTTAATCTGCGGTGAAGTGCAGTCGGGCTGGTTCTGCCGGGCTCCTGAAGCGCGTTGCGCTCTCAAGGTTTGACTCCTGAGTGTGACAAATTAAGAGCGGGGCACACCGCCTTGCAAACTGATGCCGCACAGGCACTTGTGAAGGAGAGTGAGCACAAACGGGCAAATGGTAAATGGCAGGGGCTGAATATGTGATTCTGTTCCTGGGAAAGCCGAGGTTTTCTGCCATGAGCTTGATTTTTAAAGCACAGAACTGCACATAGTTACTCGTGAAGTGGTGTTAGCTCTCATCTTTTGATGTTATTCTTTCGAATTCATTAGATTTTGTGGTTATATTGTTTGTAGGGCAACAACAACCCATTACAATAAACTATCAAGGTGGCAGAAATACATAAAGGCAACCATACCGAGTTGTTTGAACCTCGGTTGTTCAGCATATTCAGCACATCGGTTTTAGTAAGTCCAAGTGATTTAATGGGAGCACATCTTTATAGTGACAAAAAACCACAAGTCCGCAAGGGGCTGTGCTGGTGGGGGCATGTTGTTTCCTCAGGTACCGGTTAGACAATGCAATACGATCCAGGAATGTCGGTCCGAGTAACAGGGGCCTTTTTAACCAATCACAGTCCAACCTGCGATTTGCAACAGGAAATACGTTTGCCTCGTTTCCCTTCCTCGCACTCACGGCTAATGCATGAGCGTGCAGGAGCAAATTTATCTTGCGATCCGGAGCGACGAGTGCTTGCGAAACGTGATGCCGCCACCATTTGCCATTTACCCGTGCCATTTGGTGAAATGAGGCCCCGATCCGTGAGTTTCAAGGCTCATCAGACACTGCACAGGGGCTTGTGTTACTGTAAAACAGGATTTCACCACGACTCTCATCTTATCCCTATCCCCGTCTGTCTACCTGGAACCTTATCTGCCACAAATGTGCCTAGATTTGGCTGGCCAATGGAGCGCCATACTGAATGACACCACATTGCATTGCGGGCAAAAGTTGAGCCAGGCTCAACTTTTTGTTTTGTTTTGTTTTGTTTCATAATGTGACCACATAGGCAGAGAAAGTCCTGGTAAATTCCTGTCTCGAAATGGGGGAATATTCGCAAAAGACGATGCCGCAGTCCACTGCTCAAAAAAATAAAGGGAACACTTAAAAAACAACACAATGTAACTCCCAAGTGTTCCCTTTATTTTTTTGAGCAGTATATATATACATATTCTTTTAATTATAACCACGAGTTATAGTCACGTGTTATAGTTTACCTAACCAATTCAATTCAATTCAATTCAATTCAATTTGTATAGACCAATATCACAAATCACAATTTTGCCTAAAAGGGCTTTACAGTCGGTAACATACGACACCCTCTGTCCTTAGACCCTCAAAGCACCCTTTGGTTGCTACAGTATAGCCAAAGTCTTTCTCTAACTGTAGTTGCCAGCCACAGAGTCTTATCTGGGGCTTAGGCAGAATAATCCAATATCAACACTCCGTGTGGTGATAGGGTCGGGTGTTCAGTCCTACTAATGAGTCCTGATAAATTCAACACAAAATTGTAGCTATACGAAACATCAACTGTTTCCAAAAAAAGTGAAATCTAGCCGTCAAACAGGTCATCCTTGATTACAACAAAATCATTCCAGTGCGGCGTTTACTCCACAGCTCCAGGGGGGTCGATCTGTAAAGCGTCCAACAAAACCTGTCTCAGCTTGGCTCACCCAATAAAAACATTTGGAATTCAGCAGAGCGCTTCGGTGATGGATGGTCTAAGGGAATCGTAAGAAGCTTTTGCACCCTGACAAAAACTGAAGATCTGAAGGAAACGGGTTCGGGCGATTACTTTGGCACGAAAAGAGCCAGTGATATCTTTAATTTCCCAAACTAAATAAATAAAGATTTCACCCTTGTCAAACCGTACTTGACAGCACACTACTCTGTTGCCCGGTGCAGTTGAAGTAATTAAAAAGTGAAGTGCTGAGAGTTGGCCTGGAGTGTCCAGCGGCTACTACTGCATCTGCCCTCTGCTGAAGAGCACATGTCAGGACTGTCATTAGCGCCAGTGAGTGAGCTTGTTAGCACCGGGGTCAGCAGCTGCGGGTTAAACAGGGGAGTGAGGAGCGGTCAGAGAGTCGTGGGAGGTCAAAAGCTGGGGTCGAACCCGGGAAAGTCAGAACGCTAACACAAACGCACGCGCATCGATTGGATTGCGTTTTTGTGCCTCTTTCTGAACACTTAATAGGCACTAAATGCACCATTTATGTAACTCTCCCTGTCTGTGCAGCGGGCTGTGGGCGTCCATGACCTTTCGTGCACCGTCTCCCCCACACATCTTTAACCCACGCCCCCCCCCCCATCCTGTAGAGTTTGGCCCCCCTATGAGCACAACCTGCGAGGGGAGGTTACAGAGCGATACTCTGAGGTGCCGAAAAATGGAGAGTGAGGGAGATAGCAAGAAGGTGGGATGCCGGTAAAGGTTGCATTTGCCTGCCGCCCCGCTGCGTCTTCACCCCCCCCCCGTCTCTCTCATTAGTACTGCACATTGCAGAGCAGAGGGAGGGGAAGGCAAACACGTTGCCTTAAAGAATAAACTGAGCCTCTAACCAAACAAACTGACAGAGGCTCTTTATACCTTGCCTCAGCCTGACTGAGCAGCATATGTTGTTTACATGCTAAATTAGCAAAATCGTGTGAATTCTGAAGACAGCTACAGTCTGCTGCGTTGATACTGTAGGAAATCTGCAGCAGCAGCATAGCAGGCCAAATGGCTGCGGCATCAGAAACCTGAAGTATGACTGATGGGACGGTGTTTGGATATGTTGTGGTAATATCAGTCTTTTTCTTAGTGTTATCGTTAAAATGACTCCAGTTGTGCTGTGGGAGCTTTCTACTCATCAGCTTCAGTGGTGGAGCCTTCACAACCATTAGTTAGACTTTTGGAGTTTGGTCTAAACATGGTTGCTTTTGAACATGACAAACACAACAGTTGGGAAAGCACGGAATTTGTGTCTTCATTATGAATTGGGGACATGAAAGGGCCACTGGGGCTATTTAGAATTAAAAAAAAGAATTGCCAAAAATGATGGGAGATGCCCATGTCTTTCAAACTAAACTCTACACCCAATGATCCAACCCTGAGGACATCGTCAGTTGCTATTTCTGATTGCTGGAAAGTGTGTTGTGTTGCTATGACGACCTGCAACTATGAGCTGTTAGAATTAGTGCTTTAAAATATAGTGATTTCAATATGTATTGCTTATTTCATCTTCTTCTTCTTATTATATCAAAAAAGAAGAAATAAGCAATGTTTGAGCACGGAACATAACATATATATATATCATACTGTCCATATTGCACCATCCCTTTCTGTAACTATATGAATTTCTTGTGTCAACCTCCAAGTATATTTTTTCAGACACATCCTACTGCAATATTTCCATTACGGTAGCATATCAACTGCATGATGAACTAATTAATGTGGGTCTGTGAGCCTTCACAGCAGACCTGCCATGCTGGCTGGCTGTCAGTGGGAAACATTATTGTAATAGCTTGATCGACCTGTGGGATTATACAGGCAATGCATATAACGTATCCATGGGCTTAGGCTTGGAACCAGTAGTAATCGCGATGTTAATCAGTTCCTTTAGCTAGTCAGTTAATGAACAATGTCAAAATGTGGGCTAAGTCTAAGTAAACTGAGCTAACACAGGCAGTTTCTGACTCCTAAACACTGACCTTGACCGCATTAGCTCCTTCTAAAAAGTTCATATGGCTAATGTGTTCACAAAAACATGCATGTTTACACATCCAGCAGACACAGAGCAACATTATCTTTTGGCCTCACGTTACTGTCCACGTGATGAATGTCAGCCCAATACTCACTCTTATTTTAGCTCTGTTTGGGTCTCCACCAAATCCTAAGAAATATATCTGACTCTTTAGCCTCTAATATCCCTACTATGTTCACCAGCTAGCTGCTAACTTTGTCTGTCTGTTGGTTGGCGCTGGGCAGGTAAGTACGCAGTGAGTTTATTAGCGCTTTTTCACTCAAAACAGCTGCCTTTTGCGGCTAGAAATTAGCTTGGTTAGAACGTTGAGACTGAACCAAAATAGTATAGCTGCACGCAGAAGAAACAAAACAATGAGCTAAAAGATGCTAAAAAGCTCAGAGCTGAAGGGAACTACATTTACATTTAGCAGACGCTTTTATCCAAAGCGACTTACATATGCGAACATTCACAAACCGAAGGCGCAGCTTCGGGAGCATTTTGGGGTTCAGTATCTTGCTCAAGGATGCTTCGGCGCATGGCTGGGGGATCGAACCGCCAACCTTCCGATTGGAAGGCAACCGTTCTGCCACCAAGCCACGGCCGCCCCAGTTAGGTGATAGTAGTCTGTGGGTTCATCACCATAAACGACCCCTTTCGCACTACAAAAAGTATTTTGACCCTTTGCTGATGTAAACATATCGGCTAGTGCAGCTTTAAGATCAGGACCCGTGGTCACTTTGTAAGCAGAGGGAGGGAGTTGCAGTAGATTGCTTAGATTGACATACTGAAGTAGCCTTTTCATTCAATTGTTTTTGACCTTTGTACTGAAAATGGAAATACACACCATACTTAAATTAACAAGACAAATTGACAGGTCTTTAATTGCTGGGTCCACGATAATTTGGAACCTAAAAGTGGGGTCACGGGCCAGTAGACACTGATAGCTCTTTTCCACACACATGTCCTGGCTTGGCTAGACTCTGACTCGCGGCAGGGATTTGCATCGCCAATACAACAGGGCCGCTCGCTCCCGCTTGGAGTTGTGCCTTGAGCGAGCGGGCCGAGGAGAGAGGGGGCAACGGTGGTCGAGCAAGCACTGGGGTAACTGAAAGTGAGAGCAACGCGGTGAATCCGAGAAATCACATGGCCTTTTTGGATTCTCTCACGGTGGTTACGTTCCCGAAGCGCAAATAAACCCGGCCACACCTCCGCAAAACAGGAAGGCGCCAACATTAGCTGGAACTGGTGTGACACACTGTAGCCGACCCCGGAGATGGTCCGTCTTGGGGCGCGGCTTGGCGCGTTTAAACTGGAAATGGAAACGCTAATCAGCGCAGACATGGTTTGACTCGCCGCGGACCACAAGTGCCAATGGAAAAGCCCTATGAGACAACCTGGACTAGGACGAGCCAACCGCTGCTGGGGGCTACTCATCTGTGCATTCTTCTATGTGCTTCACAAAGCCTGTGTAGCACAGCTGGCGAACTAGCGCTGCCAAGACTAGTGGACTTACTGAGAAAGAGGCAAGAGGAATGGCCAATGGTAGGGCAATTAGAGAAAGACAAGCTCTTGTATAGTAGCATATCCTGCGTTACACCAGGTGTTGGTCGAAAGCATTGCTACAGATGCTTAGTCATCTGGAAGATAGAGGAAGCTTTGCTTGCTCGCCCTCTCTCTCTCTAATACAAACACACACACACACACGCTCTTCATGCCTTCAGTTTGATCTAATTAGGGATGGAGCAGAATGCTTCGCAGCTGACACTGGCATCAATGTAAGCCACAGGGCTCTACAGAATGGACGGACACCATTTCTTATCAACCTGCCTCACTGCTGATAATTTGGCTGGACGGCTAAATGGGACGGCAGCCTGCGTGTCACGCTCTTTTTGTGAAATGTTTTGTACACGCAGGGTTGAATTCACACTGAGAGGTGTTGAGTGCATCGAGTGGCCAGGTCCTCCTATTGGATGCTGTGTTGCTGAGAGCTAAAGTAAGCGGAGCGATTTTGTTATGATGTGTTTTTCTACCTGGCGGCCATCGGTGACATGCCTGATCTCACTCCCATTCTTGCAAACAAAATGTTCTGCCCACACTTCAGCCCAGTCTACGTCGAATGTCAGTGCCGGAGGTAGTGTGATGTGAAAAGGAACGTTTCTGTTCATCGCTTTCCTTTATTTTGTGCAGTTTCAACCATCACTTCTTGGTCAGGATAAAATCGTACTCCTCTGTTCCGGAAACGCTGCTACAACAAGTACACAGACTGGGCAAGAAACGCGTAGAAAAGCCAATAGTTTTGAGCAATGGACGCACCCTGCCTCACCCTCAAGCACCCGCTCCCGGACGAAAACCACTGGCGTCCCCATCCACATCAGGGCATGATGCCCCGTGGAAAGATGATGCCCCTGGCCTCCAACGTCGCCTGGGGTTATGCAGAGTCAACGTCAGCGTAGCGAGTTGCAGGCCTCTACGTGTGCATTCTCTCCAGGTTGCGCAAAGGGATAGCTGCATTAGTGTTAACTGTAATCTCTCAGTCAGTGCCTGGAGAAGAAGTGCCTGTTAAATAAATGATCACCCCGGACGAACGGATGTATCTGGATACATCGAAACACTTGCAGGTAAAAGGAGAACAGATTGTTGCCTCTTCTCATTTGTTTTCTGATCATTTTGCCTTCCCACACCCGCCGAACGCGTCGAGGAGCGCACGTGGATAGTGTGCATTCCGTACCCAAACGTAGTCGAGGCAAAAGAGCGTGGGCCGACGCACTGCTCGGGAATAGCACACATGTGGCTTTCCCATTGGACATCCGGCATACTGCGAACAATGCATTGAATCAAATCTCAGCAGCATTAGTCAAACCAGATCATATGACTCCCATCATCACACAATATGAGCCTATTAATGATCCTCGATAACAAACATAACGGACGAGCGAGGAAAATCTTGCGCTTTATGTAATTTGAGAATAAGTACAGCCAGTAAGAGTCCTTTTGAACTTTTGTTCACATATTAAAGGCTGCATTTTTTGACAGAACTGCAACCTAGCCATAGTCGTATTTTAGAGCCAAGTATCCTAAACTACAGGAGTGGGATAGGACTGCTTTATTACTGAGGAAAAATAGAAGGAAAAAAAAAAAGGCAGAACTAAGCATCAAGGAGCCGGGAACATCCCTGTGATCTTCAAGCCTTTCTTTATAGCGGGGCGCTGTATATTCTGCAAACTGCTGACTCTTCACATGCACTGTACACTGCACAGAGAGACGCTCCCTGCACATGAAGTACGGCCCAGAAAGCAACACCGAGTGGGGGAGTGCTCGCTTTTGGCTAATGTCGGCATTTTGCTCATGGTAGCTTTCCTGAAGGCCAGATTTCCCTCGCATGTGAAATGGATTCCTGTCACGGGGACACGACGAAGGCGTCGGCTAGCTGTTTACCTGTCAAAGGGCCGAGGTAGCCACTTTGCATCCAAAAATGCGGAAGGCAGAAAATGAGGGAGGGGAGAAATCTGAAGGGAAGGAAAATAAGCTCGATTTTGACGCAGGGTATCATGGAGGGGAGGAACAGGCCGACTGAACAGCTTTCTAGTCCTTCATTTGTCATTAGTGGTACACGTCAAGCAAAAATGGCATTCCCTACTCTGAGTGTCTCCACAGGAGGAGAGGACAGCACAACAAGCCCAGGTTGTTTCTCATGTCAGCAGGTGGTAGGAAACAGACACTGAACCACAGACTCAAGGAAACGCCTTTTATTTTAACCCGTATTTGACTGGTGCACGTGCCAGTCCTCTGCATATTGTGCACTGACAGCTCCAAAAAAAAAAAAGACATACAAAAAAAACGGAAAGAAAAGAATGTACCTCTGGGTCTTACTGTTCTGATCACCTGCTGCCTTTCTCTGCTGGCACGGCAGCGAACACGCCATCACGGCCGTTGCGCACTGAGCGTTTACTAAACAGCTCCGGCTTAAAAACCTGCCCGTCCTCAAAAATGCCTCATAAAAAAAGGGTAATATGAAACACTTTTTAAAAACAAGCAACTACAGATTCTCTCATGATAAAATTAGGTGTATCTAATCCTGTTAGGAAGCCAATGATTAATGCTGAGTGTAATTATTGTAACCAGTATTAATTATGATATATTAAGCACTATTAGTATAGCAGTGGTAACAAAGGTTACAGAGTGCTTCACATTTGGCGGGTGACATGGATTGATGTCGCTAATTAGGAGGGTAAAATATTGTTTGACTAATGGAGAAAATCTCGCTACAGGGTCCATTTAGCTGTTCTGGAGCTTTCAATCATATCATTCATAGCTGTTTTCACAGAGCTGTAGATTTTTCAACTTCCCATTTTTGTCAGGGAGCACTTTAAAATGGGATTTCTTCAGCATGGTGGCTTAAAAAGCTAAGGGTCGAAGTTCGTTCAAAATAATCTCATCACGATTGAAAAGATTAGAAAGGGTACGGTTTAGACCTGCTCTGCAGGAAAAGTGCATTGAGATAACTTCCGTTATGAATTCGCGCTACATAAATAAAATTTAATTGAAAAGCCACTAAATGGACCCACTAAATGACTGATTATTGTTGGTTGGATCCCCATTATCTTTTTAGGAGTCCATATTTAACACAATTGTTTCCACAACATACAGTAAATAATATAGTTACTATATCACCACTATGTCCAGTGCAATAGAATTACATTTAAACCAAACATAAAACATACAAGAAATGAAATAGAACAACTGACGAAGCCACTGAATTCAAACCACGTAGCAGTAGGACCCTACCCTACCCTGTGCCGTTTTATAAATGATTGTTATCATCATCCTTACATACAGAATTTGCCGCAAATGCTCAAATTTCCGTCAACTGGAATGAGCTAGAAATGTGAAACAATAACTAATAATAATTGGCCCAATAAGTGGAAATGACGTGCACGTGCTTATGAGCCCAATTGGCACGTGGTGGCACTTTAATTTTAGGCCCAAAAATGCAATTTTTGAAAGGCTATGCCCCTCACACCGTGACTCCGATTGACTGAAAATGTATGACATAAATCCAGCTCAATATGCTCTAAAAAAACCTGCCATGATGGATTTTACTATTTTGTATAATGTGAAAAACAGTGAAATGAATACACCTTTTTGAATTTTGATTCTATAGACACCACATTTTTGATCCAGCAGTGCGGAATGATACACGTTTCTAATACAAATGAGCAAGATCGGTTCGATCATGGCCCCTATCAACCAAAACATCTTTGCAAAGGGCAGGGCTTAGCAGGAAATTGGCCATAACGCATTAGCGCTTTTGTCCAATCATCACAAATCTTGGCAGATATCATCAGCCCGTGTTTGGGAATGGGCGTGCCAAAGCGTTTTGAGCCTGACCCATAGGGGGTGCCAAAAATAACTCTATCTCAAAACCTGGTGGACAGAATTTCACCACCTTTGGCACGCATGCTCTGGGGGCAAGTATTAATCAAAGTCTGAAGTTTCATATTGATTGCCGTGAGTTGGCGTGGCCTATCACATATTTGCTCAGAACTCAAGATGTCTTCGTGCAATCCTGATTAAACTCAAAAAAGACATCCAGCTCTATCACTGAACGTACACACTGAGTTGCGTTCAAATCCGATGAAGGGGGGTGACCAGCGGCGCAACATTGAGCGCGCAGTCACAGGCGGACTGACCATCTGGCATACACACTTTCGGTGGGCTGAAGTGCTTTTTTTTTCAGGCCCATGAAAAGGCCCATTAAAGTGGTAGGCCTAGATCTTCAGCCCAATGTTTCTTTAATTGAGACTGGGCTGCTGGGCCAGCTTTAGTCAAAAATATCACATAGGCTAGGTTTTTTTCCTTCTCGAGCCCATGAAACACGTACCTCGGCGGCCCATTGGTTGTTTTCTTGATTGACACTGGACTGGCCAGTGGACCAGGTCAACCAAAATGCCAGGGCCCATTTTTTGGTCCCAGTCCATCCTTCCCTGCAGTTATTGAAACGATGCAGGCTTTGTGATAATGGAACAATTGTGTGATTGGTCTCACTTCTACTTCAAAGAGGATTAAACTAGCTGAAATGACTTTGCTCGGCTTTGTGAAGCCCGAAACCCGCTCGTCGCTGCCTGTGGCTGTGATTTTGGCTAATCAGCTGCTTTGTTCCGTTGAGCGAAAAAAGGCTTGAACCCGCCCATTGCTGCCTATGCGGCTATGTTTTGTTATTGTTCTTTCATAATTATTATATTTAAATAAAGATAACTGACTACACTTTTACCTGTGTTTGACTTCCAACCATGCAACCAGGCATTTTTTATATATATTTGTAGCAGAGTGCTAGTCCCACTGTTCTATTCTGCATTAACTGAGGCTTATCCAGCTCTTTTGCCAAGCTTGACCACATTACTGAGAAGTAATTGATATAAAATGACAAGCCACATACCCATTAAATTGAAGAGCAATATAACTTGTGAAGTCATTATTGAGTTGTAATAAAGTCAAAGACATACAGTACGTATAGTAAGTCATATAGTGAGTTGTCACATATGGGCTCTTAATGTTCAAGAAAAGCAGTGTTAGCCAGAGGTAGAAAGAGAAAAACAGTTAGTCCAATAGATGGAGGGACACAGAGGATATCATTATGCCAAAGAAATGGAGTTATGGGATGTCGGGGTGTAGGCCAACCAAGGACAGGAGCTGGAGCAGGACAGGACTATAGATTTCACACTGGTATAAGTCTACCCGGCTGTCATTAGCAGCGGGATCACGTCCACCCCGAGGCCCCTCGCTTTTTCCCCCTCAACCCGACCCCGTCCTTCACCTCCTCGGCCAGGTGATGGAAAGCTGGCGGGCTACATTCAGACACACATAGGGGTGTGCAGGTTTCATTCACACACATGTGCATGCAGACACACACTGAGGAGTGAGTATTTAATTCAGCTTTGAAGGACCTTTGTGATGGGAGTGAGAGTGGCCCTCGTAGACAGGCAAAATCCTTGGCTATCGATTGTAAGTCTCCTCTACTCTCAGCTGCAAGTGTGGAATAAAACAAAACTCACATCTCCAAAACCGAGCCACACCTGTGTTTTATCTCATATCATCCTGCAGTGATGCTTTATATTTAAGTAAACTGATTTAACTTCATTGACATTTTTTATTTTGTTTACTGTATAACTTAAGACCTTCGAATCTCCTGTTTGCGCTGATCGACCTACAGTGGTTAGAAGTTCTCACCGTACGGCAGTGATGCAGAAGTGCAGTCAGGGTGTGGAATGAAAGGTCAGGGAAACAATTATTTTTAGCTTGATGTTAATTTCTTTAATTTCACTGTGGCATTTATGTACAAATTCCAAGATGATTTATGACCTAGTCAAGTGGAAAATAAGAAAATAGAAAATGACTGACTGACTGGCATTGCTATGACTAAAAGGTGGATGTTAGCTTAACTTGAAACAGCATTGCTGTGATTAAAAGGTAAATGTTAGCTTAACCTGAAACACTATTGCTATGACTAAAAGGTGGACATTAGCTTAACCTGAAACATCATTGCTATGACTAAAAGGTGGATGTTAGCTTAACCTGAACAGCATTACTATGATTAAACGGTCGATGTTAGCTTAACCTGAAACAGCATTACTATGACTAAAAGGTAAATGTTAGCTTAACGTCAACACCATTGCTATGACGAGGAAAATGTATCACCAAAACACACATTTCCTGTTCTAGGTAAAAATCACTGCGGGATCCTAGGATTAGTTCAGAGAAACTGGTTGTCCAGAAATATTTAATGCTTAATGTTAACTTTAACATATCAACAATTTAGCATTAGCTGTCGTCCAGTGGATTTCTATGATAAAATAAAAGAGACGGATTGTTTCTAGAGAAAACTTTGCTACCCGTTTACATTACCTTGTTTAGCCAACACACTCGCGAGCGTTAGACAGTTACTATCTGAAAATGCACACCACAGCTTTGAGCACCATTGCGGGATGACGCTACTATTCCTTGTAACCAACGTGATCGGCGTGGAGGAGACCCGACAGCAGAATGGAATGTAGAATGAAAGGAGCAAGAGAAGTAAACTCTTCAGGGAGATTCTACATAGATGTGCAGTCTAGCACTCTTCAACTGGGCTATAAATACTGTACATTCTGGTATATTCCTGTATAGAAACTACTTGTAACATTCGTCGATATTTCCAGACTTCCCAAGACAACATATCAGATGCCCTGACTTTCCCGTTAAACGCACCTTAATGTTCCAGAAATATTCTACGACCAGCGGGAACCTTAAAGCACTCACAGGCATCAAGCAATGAGCAGGAGAGGAGGTGGTGAGAGCAGAAAGGTTACTCCTAGATGAAAGAAGCTGAATGATAATAGAGCACACGGTGGCCCAGAGATGATTAATACCATTCTCCTCTCGCATTTGCTGTTCATTAACTCACTGTCTGCCATAATGGCCAGGGCTCAAATAAAAGGGGAGGGAAGAGGAGAAGCTCAGGTTGGGCATCATTAGAATGAACGAAGACAGACTGAGAGAACAGGAGGAGAGACAGAGGGAGGGTAGGAAAGAGTGCTGATTAGTGCATCAGTTATCTACATCCTCATCAAGCTGGGTGTTGCTCTCTTGCCCTGAAAAGGCCACACAATGACAAAACACGGTGCCGTTTAGCATAACAGTCTATCCACTAGAAAAGTCTATTGAGTCTGCTAGAGTTTATTGTCCGTGACTTCTTGCGAAATAAATATTAAAGTTGACATGCATGGTAAAGTAATTTTGATAGGGGAAAGAACTTGTTAGGGCCAGTACAAAATGTCAAAAACCAGAACCGTAAAAGCGGGTCTCCAATTTTTACATAATTTGTTCCTCACTAAGCCCGAGAGCGCCTCAAGGGAGCGGGCGAAGTCAGGTGGATTGGATAAAGAGAAAGGGGAGGTAGATAACACCCGAGCGGATGTGCATTTAGAGAGGCGTAACACGGAGCGTTTCAGTTATGGTAAAACTCTGGCAGAGATAAAAGCATCAGGCATTATGAAGCCCGTTCTGCCTGTGCATGCGGGTTGAAAAATATGGACACACGCAATTGGATTTGGGGAGCTGCTGCAATGTATTTCAATCAGAGTCAGCGCTAACCTTACAAAACGGGGAAATATTGAACTGATAGAGAGGAGGGAAAGGACACCCATCCGCTAAGACAGCACAGGAGCCGTGACTGATAGAGAAACACTGGGAGCCTATCGAGATGTGGTAATTATTCTGAAAAATGGAAAATAAGGAGTGACAAAGAGGAATGGAGTGTTAAAAAGTGTGTGTGTGTGTGTGTGTGTGTGGGGGGGGGGGGGGCGCGTTCAGGGGATTCTGTGTGAATCATATTGGTAAAAGCAAACAACCTTCATTTCTCTATCAATTCTATACATTCATTCAAGTATCTGTACACCTCAAGCTTCGAGTTCCTGAGCGAAATGTTCTATTCAGTATTCTTTGAAAGAACAATTACAGTATGTACAGTACTGGTAATATCTGAAAGTACCCATGTCCATATTTTATATTATACATGAGAATGTCATTATTTTTAGCAATACAGCAGCGTTCATATTTAATACCCTTCCCGCACTGTGTCAGTCCCTTAAGTGCATCCCTACAGCTCAGATTGCGTTGCCAAATGCATCATTATGTCATCAGTATCTCAGTATCAACTCTGTAGGACGGGGTGAGTTTGTAAAGGCTTCTGGGTAGGAAGAAGGGTGACCTTGCTTGAGGGTCTTCTGCTACTGTGAAAGCACCATGAAGGCCCTTTGACTTTTGTTCAATGACAGACATCGCAAACGTTCCCAGGGAACACGCGCCGGAGAAACAACACCGGTGGGAAAAGGCAGAGCAATGTTTTCGTAGCCACCGTGGCAAGCGAACGTGTGGACTTTCGGGAAGTAGCGTCTGAAGGACATACGCTGTGTCTTCCTGGTAAAAACAACATCCCACTGGAGAGCCTTCACGATTGATTATCTGATTACGATTGCACAGTGTTACAATTATCGCGGGAGAAAAGTTATATCAGGGTCCGATGGGTCAGTTTCAGAGTCCAAAACGGTGGGCCTGTGAAGACCTCTACAGCGTAGAGGAGAAAAAGTGGTCACCACGCTAACCGTGTAAAACATGCCTGATCGCAATCCGATTCTGCTGATTCTGAATCCGGAGCTTGGATTTGGACAGGGTGTCTTCGTATGAACAGTCAACCGCGGCGCCGAAACGCCTCAGAAAGGACTTGCCTGCTCGCTGTCATTTGCTCGCTGTGAATATCATTCATTTGAAACTGTTACTCGTTGTTAATTTGTCTGCACCGCTCTGCCGCTCCCTCCCTCGCGACATTGTGCCTTGGGAAGATTCCAGTGTTTCCACGTTCCAGTCAGCTGGGTATACTTTTGGCACATTTAAGCTAAAGGAGTCACACTACACAGAGGATCGGAAATAGATGGGGATGTATTTAGATAATCAATTTAGAAAGTTGGCCCTGATACTGATGCAGCAGATTGGCTGGGAGCGTCACGGCCATACACTTGATTTGATAGTACCTGGCAGCAGCAGGTTCTCTACGATCTTTGAGGTGGAATCATAAGGATTTTTCACCCCCCAAAAAAAAATAAAAATCAATCAAAGTATATTTTAGACAGCTGAAGGCAAGCAAAGCTGCGACAAAAACATCTGCGTTTGCAACCAACAACCATACATAAAGCCATCTCCACTGCGCTCGCTGCTGATTCTGACTAATTCCTCACACACATGTTCCACTGCAGAGGCTGCTGTTGGTGAAATGGCAAAATAGTTCTGGCAAACAGCAATTTGTATTAATTCAGTGTATTACATTTGTGGAGTTGAGCAGAAGATTAACTTGTTGCTTGTGCACAGCTGTTGGAAGAAGAAAAAACAGGTTACCCAGAAAGAAGTGCTGCCAGAAGATAGTAGAGCGTTCTTATATTCTTTCTTTAAAGCATCTCACCTTCCCTACAAAAGGCTAATGCATCTGGGGACCGAGACTAAGTGCTGGCTTATATCTGTTTTGTAATGGCCGCTATCTGAGAAATACTGAGAGCAGGATTCTAACACAAACAGGTGCCATTGGGGAAAATGACTCCCTATTATGTAGCTCTCCCTGCTGAAACACCAAGCTCTAGAGAGACCCGAGTGAAATGACTGATCAGAATACGGGGATTATGGGAGAGAAAGGGGGGAGTGTGCGAGTGGACGTGAGGAGTGATGGAGCAGGTGGACTCTCATTTATCTTGTCCCTGCTGACAGATATATGAGCGGGGGCCCCAGGCTGGCCGTCAGCTGCTGTGATGGATGAGAGATAAGTAGTGAAAAACATGTAGATTCAAATGACAGTCATGCAAGCGACACGCAAAGGGGTCCCAGTGTGTGTGGACACAGCTTAGAAAAGCCCTGCTGTCGCGTAGCATCTAGTATTGTGCTTTCATAAAGTTGGGAGTCTCACAAGCGACTGATTTAAAAAAGAATGGTCAAAATCGATGCAACCAGAGGCCACGGTGTCCTGACTTTTAGTCCCTAGTATGGGTCAAGCTCCAATGACACCGGATCCTACACTTCCCATAATGCAACCAATAGCATATTACCATTAGACTCTCCCTGCCTGGTAAACACCGATGTCTTCTAAATTATACAACCTAAGTTTGCAAAGCAGAGTTTCTGTCATAAATCTGTCGTCTCCGAGCCCAGGCTAAAAGGACCCTGATGATGTAAAAGTGATGTCATTAGGGTCCTCTCTGCCTGGGAGGACTGAGTTTGTTTTCTGCGACTTAAAAATGGAACAAAAGCTGTGGGGTTGAAAGTGTATTCACAGGTGTCAGGGAGTACTACTAAGGCATATGTAAACAAAGTTGTAGGAAGCCCTTTGCGGGTTTCAGTGAGCGCAATCTGGTGAATTTAATTGGATAAATTAGGGAGTGACATCACTCGAGTCAGCATTGGTTCCAGTTTGAAAATGAAAAATAAATAAATAAATCTGGGGGTGTGGATTGAAAAAAGTTGACTTACCAGAACTCTGTGGCCTGCTCCTCATCTCCGTGTGAGCCTACATTAGCCACTATTAGCATAACATGCATAGCCCCGAATCTCAAACTGAACTGTGGGTAACGTGGATGCCAGGTTTTGACGAGGAAGTAGAGTGAGCGGAATAATGAGACGATATCGAAAAATTATTCGAAAAAACAACGGTCCATGCAATGCGAGTACGATGCTAAACTGGCGGAGTCTTCTTTTAACAAAGCTCCTCCAGAGCCACAGAAGCCATTGTCTCAGGCTGAGTAGTGCTAACCATGACTAGTAAACTGACTTGTGTGTGAAAATCTACATGTGTGAAATCAGTGGAGTGTCCCTCTAATATTATAATAATAATAATAATAATAATAAAGAAGGACCTCATGAATACCAGTTGGTTGAGTGACAAATCGATATAAAATAATAGCATGCATAAGTGCGCTCAACAGTGAGTTTTCCCATAGATAATATAACTTGGCATGGGCAGTGATAGTCCCGAAATAGATCAGTGTATGAACTGTCAGAGCACATCACAGTAAACTCATGCGGCTGTCACTGGTGTGCATTGGGCACATTGAAGATTCTGCTGCGTGTCGTGTCCAGCCCGTGTCTTGGCCTAACGCTTGGGCATATACACTATGTTGATTACTTAGGCTAGTCATTTAACCGTGTCGAGCCATTTGCTTTCATCAAATTCTCAGATGAAACTCTATGAAGAAAAGGGTGACATGGTTGATCAGTGTTTAGCACTTTTATGTCGTAGCAGGTCCTGGGTCTGGGGACTCAACCCCATTGGCTGGGGCCGTTCATGTTTTAACTGGGTCTCTGTGCGTTTTCCCACCCACAACACGCACACACACACACACACACACTCCAGAGACATGCAAGCCCGGTGAGTTAGAGACGCTAAATTGATCTAATATGCGAGTGTGTCTATGTGTATTAGCCAAGAGTCCGATCCAGGGTATGCCTCCCTCTTTCCAAATTGCATGCCGGGATCGGCTCCAGCTCTCTGCAACCCTGAACTGAACAAACAGAAAAGATAAATAACTAACTAAATATATCTGATACAGTCAGGATACTTCTTTGGAGCAATTCCAGATGAGAAACTGCCGGTTCGCTTTTCCTTCTACAACAGTTTCCCATTGGAACTTTAGTTCACTAGAAACACGGTGATCTTGGAACTGAAGCATCAGTGGAAGAGATTTTATCTAGGCTGCATAATAATATCCTTAAAACTGTGGATTGCTTTATGTGTGTTCTTCAAGGACCATGCGTGTAGGAAGGCTAGACTCTTTTAGCAGAAAGCTACCTTGCTTCAGCCAAGGAGCTTTTAAACTCATCTTCAGATGATTTAAAATGCTCGCCATGGCCTAATTCTCCACACTACTCCAGTGTTGGACTCTTTCTTTTATCACTGTCCAAAAGCATGCTTAATGCTTTAAGCTGAATTTGATGTATTATATAGGTATGGGTTTAGTTTTGTTCAAATGTTTAGGCGTTGGTGCTTTTAAAAGCCGCAACCCTCAACACTTGTGTTTTTCAGCACGACAAGTAGTTTCTTTATGCAAGAAACCCCCCCCCCCCCCATCAATCATCATATTTCAGTGCATCTCTGCAAAAAAATCTGCAGCTGCAGTTGTGCTTGTTTCCGTCACGCTCCTCTCCTGCCGCGTCTGTTCTCCCAGAGCATTAGTGCCGTTCTCAACCGGCAGAACGGACTGGGTGGATTGATATCTCCAGCGCGGCAATTTAGGCATGTGTTTCTTCTTTCGTCTCATCAGCCGCTCTGTCAGGAAGTGCTGTTTCCCAGATGCCTCCCAACCCTGCGATATACCGTGTGTGTGTGTGTGTGTGTGTGTGTGTTTGTCGGTGAGGGCTTGTTGGTGTGACAGGCCTGCCAGTAAACTGCACTCTAATTACTGTCTAAATTCCGGGAAGTCTAGTAACCTTGTTAGGTTTAATAATTCGTCTTCATCAACAAAAAAGACTCACGGAGAGTCCCACTGGCTTAACTTCATCAATACCAACCTGATTTGGTTAGATTAGGCCCAAGTAAACTCACACAGGCAGCACTTGGAGGAATGATCATGCAGCTGGTGACCCAGTGAGAGTGGAATACGGGAATTAGCATTAACTAATTTTTATTTATTTTTTTGCCCACTTGGGGAAAGCAGAAGAAGGTGTAAACACACCACTGACGTATCATGAGCGTTATAAAAGTGGTATGGCGAACTTGGAAGCAAAGAGTTGCTTATTTACACGTTCCGAGCTCGACAGCCGCTCTCTTTAAAGTTAGTTTTTTTTTTGGGCTGAACCAGCTGCCAAATGCCCTTTAAACATATTTTAGTTATTGTGTAGACGCGTACAACTATACCACTAATGAATACAACAGAAAAGACTAAAGGGACATACCAACAAACAGTTTATCAAGTCAGGAGTCACAAGAGTAAAAAAACCCAAAACATATTATGTTGAAAATATTAAGTTTAATTCGAAAGTTGAGCTGCTTCCTTGAACGTTAGCAGAGGGCGTTTGTGTTCAGGTGATAAGGATCACAGAAGGAATTTCAAACAGTAGAGTATGCTCAAACAGTAAGTTTTTCTTTCGTCACCAAATTGATATTACTGTGTTACTGTTGACAGGCGCTATTTAGTGTAAACTGCTGTGTTGGAAGTGTACACTAAGGGTGCTTTCACACCTGCCTAATTTAGTTCGGTTGAGTCGTACTAGAGTTCGTTTGCCCCGTTGGTGCGGTTCGTTTGGTCAGGTGTGAAGGTAGCAATCGTACTCCGGTGCGCACCAAAAGCGGACCAAACAAGCGTACCGAGACCTCCTTGAAGACCTCGCTTTCAAACGAACTCTGGAGCGGTTCGTTTGTGGTGAGAACTCGAACCGACCCAACTGCAAAAAATACTGATCATTTTTGGACTAAACCAGCTGCCGTAGTCATATTTTCGGAAGATGAGCATGTCAGAGTTAAGAAGAATTAATTCGCGCCTCCGCTTGAAGTGACGAGCGATGCGCGCTCGCCGTTTGCATCAGAACGTTATCTTCAAACCGCATCTGCGCTTCATTATGGAAATGTATTGTCTGCATATTGTGGTGTGTACAACCAATGTAATAGATTCTGGCCGGGGACAAAACCAGCCCGCGCAGTCGTCTCTCCATAGTTGTGTTGTTGTTTGCTGGCTTTTCCTCTTTTGTTAGAATTCTCCTGCGCATAAATTCTGACCAATCGAAAAGCAGTTTAGGAAATAGGCCATGGCCAATGAGTGATGTGGATGTTGTCATGTGACTGCATTTTAGTTCATTTCAAACTGGTTCGGACCAAAGCAATAAATGTGGTGTAAAAAGAAACCAAAAAAGCAGAAGAATGCTACAATGTATAATTGTTTGCCCTTGGTTCGGACCAAATGAACCGAACTAGAGGTGTGAAAGCACCCTAAAAATGATCCTGTCAAGAGTGACATTCTGGCTGAAACTTGTCATTACTGCAAATGGTCAAACACATTAACAAAGGGCGCCGACTATCTGCGCCTGCTATTGTGACGGCCACGTCCCTTTCAGAAACGCCAGTATCAGCGTAGGCCCTGAAAGTGCCTCTGTGGCGCTGAGCCCTAAAACCCCGTAAGACCACGAGATGTCATTACCAGCTCCTTGAGAGGGGATCCGGCAATGGGAAGAAGAGAGGGAGAAGTTTTCAGACGAGTTGTTAGGGCTGCGCACAGACGGGACAGGATCCAGCCAAGAGCACGTGAGGTTTCCTGAGTCATTTAGATTTTTTATACACTGGAAAAAAAATCACAAATTCTATATAGATTCATAAATGGTAAATGGACTGTACTTGTATAGCGCCTTTCTAGTCTTTCTGACTACTCAAAGCGCTTTTACACTACATCACATTCACCCCATTCACACACTGATGGCAGGAGCTAACTGCCCATCAGTACAAATTAAACGAACCAGTCACACTCACTCACACACCGAAGGCGCAGCTTCGGGAGCAGTTCAGGGTTCAGTATCTTGCTCAAGGATACTTCGACACATGGCCGGGGGAAGCCGGGATCGAACCTGCAACCCTCCGATTGGTGGACGACCGCTCTGCCACCAAGCCACAGCTGCCCTGTAAATTGGTATATTGTCCATGTAGCAATCACAGCGAAACCTTGTGATGCCCCCTCCCCTAGTTTTTCTAGTGTTTTTTTTCCTTCTTCAGTGCTATGAGAGCCATTTGTAAAGCTGGGACGGAGGCAGTCCTGTGTATCATGCTGTGCGGGGTCAGAGCTCGGCCTCCGCCTGCATGTCTGTGCTGTGAGGCTGCAGGACGGCCGTAACTACTACTTACTCTGACCCACTTCCCTGTTAATCATCCTCCCATGTGCTGCTCCAAACACACACACACACACACACACACACCCTATGCTCGTTCAACCAAAAACCCCAAAACGAAATCTATGATGAGCACACGCACTCCTCTAATGCCTCTAACCGGGCCAAGAAAAACACAAAAAGGCACGGCAGAGGCGTGTTGACGCAGTGAGCAACCGGAGAGGAAAGGCACGCCACATACTGAGCGAGGGCACGCAGCTGATTGAAGCTCGTCTGGGAGGACATGCGGAAGAGCGCGCGCGATCGGGCTTCACTTTGTCGTTAAATCCACTTTGAGCTGAAGTCCAAGTCCGCTGGACTCTGGATCCACGTGCAGGTCAAACACAGATCAAACAGCTGATTTACATTTAGGAGACACTTTTATCCAAAGTGACTTACACACCGAAGGCACAGCTGCATGAGCAATTTGGGGCTCAGTATCTTAGCTCAAGGAAGCCGAGATCGAACCCGCCGACCTTCGGAATGGTGGACGACCGCTCTGCCACCAAGCCGCTCTGACTGTTGGGAAACATGCCATTTAACCTAACTGCGATCGTGGACTGATTGAAAATAGAACAAAAGGAAAAGATAGGCTAGCATATTTTGAATGAACCTGCTTGGCCCACTGACACCAGCCAAACTTTAAAATGAGCAAAAGCAGTTGACCCACCTTTTTCAAAAGCAGGGTAGGGTTTTCCTCACCTCTTCATGAGTATACCCCCTAACACTGGTCAGTTTAGCCAGCGGACATTTCTAGTTTGCCCACCTTTTTTATTTGGGGTTTTTTTTTCTCTGTGATTAGTGACCTAGAAGAGTGTTTCCCAAACCTCTGTTAGATCACGCACCCACTGTCCAGCATCCCACAAACATGCAATTGTAACCTATTTAAAAGCCGTTGCACTGTTCAGTCAGAGCTAACTCTAAAAGGTTTTTTAAAGTATTAATAGATGGAGGTGATTCTAGATTTAAGGTGTTTTGAAGTTCATTCCAGATGTTTGGTGCATACGATGAGAAAGCTTTTTTTTTTTTTTTTTAACCATGGTCTGTTCTTGTTGATGGAATAATAAATAGGATTTTCTTTGACGACCTTGTCCTGTAAACACCTGTCCTGTCTTGGTAAATAGGCACATTTGAAATATAGATGGGTGATTTACCCATTAGTGCTTTAGCAATAAAAATCAATAAATGGAATTTCCTTCTGAGGGAGAGGGAGGACCATTGTACAGTTTCATACAGAGTGCAGTGGTGAGTCCTAGCTGCTGCACCTGTTACGAAACGTAAGGCTGAGTGGTATAGTACATCTAGTTTTTTTTTCAATAAAAATGAAGTAGAGTGCATATAAATTAGGTCACCATAATCCAAAACTGAGAGGAACATTTTCCTTGCTGAATAAGGAAAGCACTTCTTAAATCTAAAATAATCTCATAATGGGTCGTTATTATTCATCTAACTGTAAGAGTGAGTACAGCCTATACATAATTATGATTATTATATGTTTTGCAAATGATCCCCTGTTGTTACCATAAGCCAGTCAGGTTAGGTGGTGTAGAAATGCGGGGGGGGGGGGGGACCCTTATGTATCTTTCCAAGTTTGCTCCCCATTTTAAAACATAACCAGGCGCCCATTTAAATGTTACTGGCAACGCAAATAATGAGGGGCCTGGGTTGTACATGTTCCAGCGGTATATATATCGGACCCAAACATCCCACTATTTCAGATCTAATCCTACTAACAAATATTGTGTGTGTGTGTGTGTCCAAAGCCCGATGTATCTTATGTTGTTGCATAAGACACACAGCCCTGTTGCTGTAAAGAATCACTACAGCACTAAAGGTGTATTAATCCGCTGCTGAAAATAGCCCCCAACAAATGCGTCACTCCTCCTGATTGAGTAAAGTTTGCAGTTGGCCCTCAGCCACAGACGGGCTGGGAAGTAGGGAAGTCAGAGAGTACTGAGAGACGGCCTAACACTTTTTTGGTTTCATTTGTTGAAAATAAGGATACTATGTAGGATTATATGTTTTCCTTATTTTCAAGTCTATTTGAGTTTGACACGTAATTCACAAAGTCACTATTTCTTTTCTTCATCTTATGTAAAACACGTCATCTAACAGTACATTTGTGGGGGTTTGGTCATATGGCTCCAGTTCCATATTATTTGGACAGTTGGATTGCATAGTAGCAGTAGAAGTAACTTCCCGGCTTTTAGTGCCTTTTTATTTTGCCAGCTCAGTGTGTGCGCGTCCTGTCCAGACTCTCTCCACTTTTCAAATTCTACACATAGAGGCTTTAAGGTCAAGAAAGCAATTTGACTTCAAAAGTTGTGATGGAAAGTAATGGAATAATGTCAAGTTGGGGAATTGTTCCCGAACTTTCTGAAGAGGTACAGTTCCCCCAGTGCCCTTTAGTGGATGCTGGACCTGGACAATTTCCTGATGCATCTACAGTTGATTTTTCAGAGTATAATCAATCTGAGTAATTGCCTTTCTCATCTTGTGGAAGATCCCTGTGGACGCCACCGCATGGAAACAACCATCTGTCTTCAACCAGCTGCTTGTTGTCGCATGGTCTGTGGTCGAGATATCTTCTGGTTTTGACGAAGTCAGCTTTGAACTACATGTAAGAGCTACGGGACTGACAGCAAAAGGGATTAGAAACTTCAAGATTCTTTTTCCACGATTTCCGAACTTCGCAGCTCCAGGGCTCACTCGCATTTTAACTGGACCACCAGGACACAGCGAGAGCCAACGTCTTGAGGCCATCTGGGCCACCGTCCCCCGATCCTGCCTTTTCTGCCCTCCCAGCCCCATCTCCCTTCTCCTTTCCTCTTTCTTCTGTCCCGCTGCTGAGCGGTTTGTAATTGAGATTCAGGCCCACAGATGGAGCTGCCATGGATGCTGGCTCCGGCGTCGCTGTTACTCGTCCAGCTATCTGTGGAGCCGGCGACATGAGAAGAATCCCTCAGCATCAAGGCCCCTGCGTCGCCGAGGCAATTAGAGCACTCACCCGCCTTGAGAAGTGAGAACGGGCTTCAGTCAGAAGATGGTAATTGCAGTTTCCATGCACGGGGCCCCCCTTTCCTTTTGTAATGCTGAGACAACCTCGCAGGTTCAGCCAACCCAAACTTGTGTCTAATTAATTTGAAACTGCAATTTGCATAATTGAATATTTACATCATTGTAATGCATTCTCCACCCTGTGCAACCGACATCAACTTGTGTTTGCAGACTCCTACATGGCAGGCCATTGATTCTTATGTGTACAGCAGCAAACATTTGTACATGACAGGAGTTTGAATGTGACCCTGTCACCCTCACGGGCCGAACGTGCGAAAAGATCGAGCATTCGCGTTTGTTCAAGTCAAATTCACGACAGACAAATATATTTATTTTATTCAGTGTAATATTAGCATGAGAGACATGCGGACACTAGTGGTTGCATCAGTTAACTACTAAGACCTCTATTTGATACTGTGGCAGTAGTTGACTAGACTAGCCAAAGGAGACGGGGCCTGCCTTCCAGCACCCATACTACCATACTATTTGTAAATGGACTGTACTTGTATAGCGCCTTTCTAGTCGTCCGACTACTCAAAGCGCTTTCACACTACATATCACATTTACCCCATACACACACTGATGGCAGGAGCTAACTGCCCATCAGTACAAATTAAACACTTCATTCACACACTGAAGGCACAGCTTCGGGAGCAATTTGGGGTTCACTACCTTCAGTTCAGTATCTTGCTCAAGGATACTTGGACACATGGATGGGCGAAGCCGGGATCGAACTGCCAACCTTCCGATTGGTAGACAACCCGCTCTGCCACCAAGCCACAGTCGCCCATTTATTTAGTATGCCAGAAAAGGATTTAGTGTGTCCCAATACATAGTGGGTCAAATTCCATATACAGAAATACCAGGATGTCCTACTGCATCCGGTCGCACTTTGCAGCATGCAGGCCAGGGCGCTTTCCTGGCTATTCTGACCCACAATCCTCGGCGCAGCGGAAGGTACGCCGCATCGACTGAGCCGCCGAGGAGAGCGCCGACAGATGACAGCGCATTGACAGATAACGGCTGACTGAAAGATGACAGAAGCTGCAGTGACAGAGGAAAGCATGATTACAAATTAAAAAAAAAAAAAAAAGGGACCCAATGTTCTGCAAAAGCCTCATTTGAATTCCTGTAAAATCCTCTTCCGCCTGTTTGGTGTTTTATATTTCATAACTATTCCCAACCCTGCCAACACGGTGAGGGCGGTGCTAGAGCAGCTCCACTTCATTTCATGCACGGTTCATTTACAGTTGGAGACACAAAGACACTACCTATTACGGCTGCAATGATCTGATTATGCCCTACCTTATCGCTTTTGCAGAAATGCATACAGTTACGCAACAGAATCGGCAAAAGTATGGCACACCACAAATGAAATGAAGTTAAATGCGAGGCTGGCTTCACGTGCAGACAGAACATAGTGCCAGCAGCTGCATCTCTCTCTTAAATATATTGAAAAACAACAAAAAACCATCTGCCAGCCACAGAGAGCTACAGTATATGGGAAGGGGGGTAACATTCCTACTGGTCACCAGTCCAGTAGGCAGTAATAATGGGAATTGTTTGAGTGAGCTGAATTATCACAAAAGATGACCAATAACAACAAAATAACATAACTACTGTATGAAAATAACTGAGAAACGCATATGTCATTTCACGGTCGTGGATATAATACTGCGTGGCAGAATCTCCAATGCATGCATGTAGCTCTAATGTAGCCTGCGACGCATGACGCTGTCGCCATCAAACTTCTTAACTCTGTGCTGTAAAATCCTCTTGTAGACTCACTGTGCAATATTAAGTTTCCACTTCATGTGAATTATGTAAATAGATTGTGAGGGATAGTCATAGCTTATATTTAAGTTATAATGTAAATCAGGGGTTTAATTGATCATTACTACACTCTTATCTTATTGTATTTGATATTTATCGTATTTTTCTTTATTGTGCCTTATTGTATTTTACTTAAAACATCTATTGTCTTCCACTGGTCGGTTGCATGTCTGTAACAAAAAGAATGTCCCCTTGGTAGTGAATAAAAGTAATTCTGATTCTGATTCTGATGTGTAAGCAAGAGGGTCAAAGTTCAAGGGGAAATGTTATGACAAAGTAGTATTTCCCATTAGTATGCATACTGCATGCAACAGTATGCACTTTGTAGACATTTTAATAAAGCTTTTATTGTGTGATGCCTATTTTCATTGTCATCTTTTATTTTATATTGATTTGTTTGTGCGTTTTATATTGATTGTTGTAAGGCACTTTGTTACCTTTATTGAAAAGTGCTATAAAAATAAAGTTATTATTATTATTAGTATACTGTAATTTAAGCCAACGTCTCCAGATTTGCACTAGTTAAACATAGGAGTAGTTGTATACATTAATGTAGTTTAAGCTACATTCATTCAGGTGTGGCGCCAAAGCAATCCCCTTTGCAGTATAGACGGGTTTCCAAGCAGCGTCATCAGTGAGATGCACGTGCTTGCGGGGGCTAGTGCCGCGGTGTTTATGTGCCTCAGACTGGCACGAATCGCAAACATAATGGGTGGCAAATGCTCCTTATTCCAGAAGGATAATGGTAGGGTAATGCTCCTTGTTAGCCCACAGCGCAGAACTAGCGAACTAGCACGATTCTAGGTGAGCGCCTAAAGAGACGGTGGACGGCTTTGCACTGAAACTGCACCTTATAAAAAGCTCGGACAGCTCAGACTGTTTTGTGCCTGTGTAATATTGCCAACGGGTGACAGGTGCTCTGCTCAATAGGTGACGGGTTGATGTTCAGTGTTTCGGTGTGAGACTCTGTGACAGCCGACAGACTGATGTTCTCTGGATGGCAAGTGCATCACGTTACTACACTCACCATTTTTCAGAGGAAAAAGAAACCATCTCTTTTCATCATCCCGTGTGGCTTAGTAATTAACACCTATTAAATCCTGTACTGACACAGTTTCTAATGAGTAACGATTTGCCTCTTCATACTGCCGCCGCCCAACATGCGTTTTTGCACTAAGATAACACATCTGGCACATGTCCAGTGGCTGGTATATTTAGAGCAAACAGTAGGGTTTCCAGACATGCTGACATTATAACTAACAATTTATTTATTTATTTATTTTTTAATACTAACGCTACTAGTGTGAGGTAAGCAAGCCATGCTGTGCTGTCAACCTGCGCTGCCTGTGAATGTTTTGAGTTCATGTCTCACCACCTGTGTGTCATGTTAGATAGCCAGAGCCGGCAGATGTCTATTACTGTGTTTTGTGTGGTAAAAAAAACATCAACAAAACAACATTTTACAAATTCCCCTCTAAACAGTACTGGGGTTCCAGCAAGTTGCTTTATTTCTAGAAACTGATAATGTCCACATACTGTAAGAGCTATCAGGACATTATGGCAATGGGTTTTCTATCCCGCTGCTGCGAACGCATCCTCACTGGTTTGCAAATGGAGGACCTGTCTAGTGCATCTATCACTATTGTGCATTGTCACAGCAGGAGCCCCATTGTTTTCTGTTGCTCCATGCATATGGTGGCGTAAGCTGAGGATAATGTGAAAAGCCGCCGTGGATACTAACCCAGTGTTGCCGCATGTCTTTTTTGTTGTTGTTGTTGCAACGAACGGGTTTTAACGAGAAGGCAGTGGTGGGCCCTTATTGTGAAACGGGCCACAGGAAGTGTTGACAACGGCGGGGAAGCTGGCTAATGAACGCTTGACTCGGGACGTTTTATCCCAAAAACCCCCAAAAATGAACGCATCTGTCGGCACTTCGCATTGGCGGGACATTTGAAACACTGCATGGATGACATCAGAGGTTGCCAGGACACCCCTGACAGAGCCTGACATCAGCACGACCAAGTGGAGAGAGCAACTTAGCGGCTAAAAATCTGCTTGTTTTTTCCTGACCTCCAGTGGTTTACCGTGCTGCCGTGATGTAGACGTGTCCTCCGGGGTGTGCCAGTACACCATGACAAGGCTGCAGTGTTTGGTGACATTGTAACACCTAAAAAAATTAAACTGAACATTATATGCTCCATAAAAAGGCAGACTTTAAGGCAGAACCGTTGTATTGGATTGCATTGGATTCATGTAACTAATACACTGAGTGGACACTGAGTGTATGTCTGCTTACAGCCCCCTGTCACAGCTTGCACATGTCTACAGATTGCGACCACTTCAACCGAAAAGTGATTATTTCTTCTCCGATTTAGTCTTTTACTAAATATAAGCAGAATACATTCGTGCCGCTCTATCCTGTAAACCAGCTCGCAAAATTTACATTAGCTGTAAATTTACAGCAATAGTAGTAATCTGTATCAAGCGAGTTGGACGTGGGGGCTGCCCTGTAATAATTCCCGAGATAAAAATGGATTTGAATAGATTAAATAGAGAAAGAGCCTGTTATTACACGACTCCCTGCCCTCCAATGGACTGGCCACCACTTTTCAAAGTCTTGAGTAAGAATTGGATAGTCGTGAAACCCCTAGTGGGACACAGGTTACAGTGCATCTGCTTCAGTAAATTATAGCCAGAAAAATATTACCAATGGGCCCAGGAGCACATGTATGGATCCCGTCCGCTACCTCAAAAACATCTGCAGCGAGCCGGCCTGGAAGAGACCCAACAGCAGCAGCAGGAGCTGCACTGGCCTGCAGGCACACACAGGTACACACACCTGCTGTCAAACACAGGATATTAAAGCCATGTGCAGAAAGAGCTTTAGTGACTGGTTGGCTGGCTCTCGGACTGATATCGGATTGGTTTGCTGGCCGGCCAGCTGGGCGCACCAGAGAATGTGGTTATTCTCTCCCGCGTGAAAGTACAGCTGCCATCCAAGAGCCTGCTGTTTGTTGTTCTCCCTGTAATTAGGCAGATTCAGGGTTGCCAGTAGCATACACACATGCTTCAACACACACACACACATCCACACCAACCTGCATGCTTGTCAGATTTCCTCATCTGGTTGATCAGGAACTACAGGAAGATGTTTTTCATGAAACAGTAGAAGAAGAAACGAGACGGAAGCTGAAGTATAAATCCCCCCTGGTGTTCAGAAGGGTCACAGAATGTCACACGGAGAAAAAAAAAAAAAAGAGTTTGGAGCTTGTTTGGCAACCAAAATATGATTAAAAGCTTCCAAAGCCCGACTTTTGCTGAACTCAGAATCCCATTTAACGAGACGTCATTACTAAATACCCCTGTTTATGGAATACACCACCTGGAGCTGATAGTTACAATGCTTTTCTGCACACGCCTCCCTTCAAAAGGCGTGAGAACAAAAGCAGGAGGGAGCGCCGCGTCACCAAATGTGAAGAACGCCAGTGCTTTCATGCAGTGCTAATAGATTCTCCGTGCGTTTAGTTTGAAAAATGGCGTGGGGGGGGGGGGTCGAGAAAAAAATGACAAAAGACATCTAATCCTGTTCCGTAAGCGCTATTAATACATGTGCAGGAAACACTTCACGGAGAGAGCGAGGACTTCCGAAATCCCCTTTTTTCCACCTCCCCGACTCCAAAAGTGATTAAATTCATTAAACTCTCTTCAAGTAATTGCAGCTCATCTATGGCAGAGTAAATATTCAATTAATAGTGCCTTTTTGATGACTGTGATTCCCTCAATCCATCGTGCAGAGCCTTGCATGCCTCCCAGTCATTAATTAAAATTTCTCTTTGGAGGTCAATAAAATTCCCTTTAACTATTCATTAGCCACAATACAGGGCAGGCGCAAACATCTATTAAAAGAGGAGTTCGTCTTCCCTACGCAGGTGTCCTGTGTGTGTGTCGAGAGGGGGTTGGGGGAGGGTTAATCTTTCTCTTTGCTTTCCTCCTGGGCAGACAGTGGGCTTAAGCTCTCTCTGTGTGGCGAGGTGGCGAGCCGAAAGCAGAAGCTCTTTACCGGTCTCCGTAGCGTGTTTGGCCAAGGCTGACTGGCTGCCAAACAGCCAGAGACAGAGCGGGGATGAATCAGCACTGACAAGGTGAAGCCAGCTTCGTGTTCACTGGCTGACAGCTCAGGTGCTCAGAGAGATGGAGACACAACAGATTACATTTAGGCCACTGCAGAGAGAGAGAGCGAGAGAGAGAGAGAGAGAGAGAGAGAGCGAGAGAGAGAGAGAGAGAGAGAGAGGGAAGAGAGGGGGAGATAAGCACGAGAGAACGGCAATCCAAAATGGCTTTTGGACTTTGGAAACTTCTCTCGGAGATAAATGAGAAAGTGGGACTGGTTTGTGTGGGTGTTAATGTGCGGTGGTCCTTGAAGCCTGCCCAAATTGTGATGCAGCGGTAAGTTAAGCAATACGTAAATAAAAACAAACAAAAAAAAGGTATCTGGGGTTACCTGTCTTTAAGAATGTGGAGAAATGATGCATCGCTTCCTGTTTTTGTTATGATCCAAACTACAGCATTTTCAAAATGATTGGCTTTCCCTGCTTCCAAGGTGAACATGCCCACATGTCTTGAGGCGATATCTTGGGAATAATATCTAATGTATTGTTGTATGACTGCAGACTTATTTTCATACAGGAGCTTTCTTTTGTAAAAAAAAAAAAAAAAAAAAAGGGGGGGGGGGGGGAAGATGAGATGT
>CM022492.1:4467069-4479002 GCA_011952105.1 Coreoperca whiteheadi | reverse complement strand
TCCTAATACGCACTGTCTTTGGTATGCCACTGTACAGGAGAAAATAATAAACAATATGGTTTTTCTTTTAAACACTTCTAGTTGTTTAAAAGAGACAGGGGGGGGGGGTTACTTGTGATGCTTTGGTGCATGCATATCTGTATTTAGATCTGTGGTAGATAAATCTGTAGATACTAGGACATATACATGTCTGTCTATTATATATATATATATATATATATATATATATACACACACACACACACACACACAACTAAATGATAATAGTCAGCTAAGACGAGCCTTGACTAACTAAAAGCTAATTTTCAGTTATTCCTCTTCCATGCAGACTGTCCTTCAAAAGGAAACTGACAGCATCAGCAAACAATACACGTTTGTATTTAACTGACAGAGTGCTACTGGCTGTGTGAAATATGATTTTTGTCTGCCAGGAGCAAAGGTAATAGGAGGTAGTGTGACATTTTTATGGGGCCTCAAAGTCTGCATAGGGGAAGAGGTTGCAGGTCGGGGATGCACAGATCCAACTTTATCTCTCGCGATACCAATTCTGATTCTGACTTCTGCCAATGCTGAGCAGCGGTCCAATAGCAGGGCTCTCATTTCCCCAGTTTTGTTAATCTGTTAACCTCACTGTGTGTGGAACTCATTGGAAAACCTTTTTGGATGGGTCACATCAGCTGAATAAGGTCCATACCGGCGCCCATACTGATTCAGATGCAGATCAGTTCACCCCCAGTCAAGGTCGATGAATGGGTCGACAAAGGGAGATCGCTGTTCCCATTTCCTACAGAGAGTCATCATTAGTTTCTATAATCCATGACAAACAGGGTCCCCTAACAATGATCTTTCCCTAACAGTTGTTTTTTGTGCCAAAACAAAACCGAACCTTAACCATAACCAACAAATCTGATCTGTGGATTACCTTGAGTAACCGGGTCATACGACGTTGTTGTTGAGGCAACTCACAACGAAAAAATCTAGATGGATATACAGCACTACAGGTAAGAGGGGGAAAGAAAATGTGCTTTTGATTTTGTGGTGAACTGTCCCTTTAATTTTTAACCACTTTGAAAGGCACTGACAAAAAGGTGTTGTCCTGCTGGGACATTCAGACTGCAAACCCTTATATTGGTCATTTTGGAAGTCAAGGACAAGCAATGTATTTTGTTGCATAGTTTGGAGAATTGGTAGCATATATCTGCAAGTCCACACAGCTAAACAGAATGGGTCACTTGTCAGGGTCTCTTCCAAAACGACTCAAATGTCCCTAAGAGCATTTTCCGAGTGGTAAGCACAGTGTCGAGGTGGCATCTCTCTTATTGATTCGTCCAGGGACATTTTTCTAGAGTGATGACATTTAGCATTGTCCAGTAATGTTTGAAATGCAGCCCTAAATAGCGCAGTGCCGTGTCTGTACTTCTCTCTCAACTGCCGATTCATCCTAACAACAATCAAATTGGGCCATTGCGAGTGATGTCCTTACTCCGGACACACTACAGGGTAGCTGCTCTCGAAGGTGAAGTCCTTGAGGGAGCAGCAGGGGAGCCCTTGCAAAAAGAGGAATTGTTCAATTAAATTTTCATTTCAAGTAGACATTATGCCAGGGAGAAAATGTATGAGTGACTATTCAAATCACCGTTTTCCCTACCAGTTCTGCTATATTCTCTGAGCGTAGACAGAGCTGCCGTTCAACTCTAAATCACTAAACTCCTCCAAAGAGAGTACCGAGTACCAAAATCTGATCAGACGGGACATAACATGGGTCTATTTTTGGATCTGTTTGATATAGACATCTAGCAGCGTACCATAGGTGGTAAACTGCAATGCGTCCTATGTGCTCAATCATTGCCCAAGGATAACCCTGTACTCACTGCTGGCATGTAAACATAAACTAATAATAACATTAATCTCCCCGTGCAACTGTGCACTTTTCAAAGCAGCCCATCTGTGAAGGCTTCCCAATTAGCTGCTGTCATATGGCAAAGGATGGACCAGATTCCTAATACGCACTGTCCTTGGTATGCCACTGTACAGGAGAAAATAATAAACAATATGGTCGACTAATCTGCTGTTAGGCTGCAGGATTTCATCTGGAAAGCCATTAAGTCGATGTTAAGGCTTTTCTTGAACCAGAACACAACCACAGTGTATCTCTGAATAGGTGAGTTGTTCTATATTTTATCACCAGGAGAGTGTCTCTTGGACAGATAGCTCACGTTGTCTGCCAACACCAACAGCGGTCAGGAGCATCCATCAGGGAAACACAGCTTATCAAACTACAATAGCTCTGAAACAACAACCAACACAATAGCGACTAGAGCAAGAGCAGCGTAGTGCAACAACACAGAGGTGCAACCAGCAAGAAAAAGAGAGTCAACGATACCCCAGGATCCATCAAGCCCGACAACAGAGAATAGCGTTTCGTGCGTGCATTTAATTGTGTCTTTACCTTGCGTCCACCTGTGTTCAGCTTTATGGGCGTGAGGAAGGGGTCAAAGATCATGTGGCTGGTCTCGATGTTGACTGGCGACTGCCTCTTCCCCACCGAGCACAGGTTCCAGGCCGAGTTTACCAGCCCCCAGAACGACGGCACTGCAACACAAAAGACAGAGCGAGGTGTTCAGAAGCGTGAAGCATGTGCACCAGCGAGGTAGGAGCGCATTCCACCCTCGAGGTCAGAGTTTGAGCTTTTTTGTTTTTTTTATTCAGACCTGCCACCTCACAGTGGGAGAAATGTAATAAGGGTTCAAAGGATATGGGCCTTTGATGGTCTGTAGCAATACTTTGGGACTGAACACGCTGATAGCTCCTAAGTTATATTTCTTTTAACGTTTGAAATCTTTTTCAGATTCTAAAATTTTACGAGACCTTCTCGGAGGATTTTACTTACTTTTATGTGTTCTTTATTCCTGCTGTATCATCATAACCACCATCATTATACCTTGTTTTTTTGTGATCAGTTTTATTTTATTATTGTGATTAAACGTCAAATTGAATTGGAACGTGGGTCAGTAGAATATCTTGTTTGGGTCTGCTTTAGTACATGGTCATAACGTTCTGCATGTGCCCATACTTATTATGTCGTGCTATGGCTCAAACATTCTGCAGGGGAGTAAAAAGAACATAAATCAACGCATGCAAACATACATGCACATACAGTATGTATTGTATATGCAACGCACATGGCATACATGCGTGCCAATAGTACTGCCAATAAATACTTATGCACGTGTCCATGAGTAGATAAAAGAAGATAAAAGATACTTCTAGTTGATTCCCAACTCCTATCCCCATTCTTTACTTTTCATGAATTCTTACAGCCTTCATTCGGCCTGCTCCAATGAGAGCAGTGCACCCTTTGTACACAAGACAATAAAAGGCAAAAAATCATACAATTAGACAAAACTTTCAAATGGATAACCCAAAAATTACACTCCTTTAACCCTTCCCCCATTGCAGAAGGACCCAGGCTAGGTGATTACACATATGACCTAATGTTCAGCAATACAGCCTCCCAGATACATACAGTAGAGTATATCAATGTGAGGGGTTTAAGCACTGTCCATTCTTACAAAGAGCACAAACCACCACTTACTGAATTATAAAATCAGGAAAAAGCCAAAGAAAACAAGTGAGCTTTATAAAGAAGTGCACTGATTTGACTTCAATGACTGGAAGACGTGGAGTAGCAGAATAAAAAGTTTAATGTCTCCCTCTGAAAAAATAGTGGAGGATAAGCATAACACAACTGTACATGAGGACAGCACGACTTACTAACGTTCCATCATTACCTCATATGTTTTTCATAAATACTGATGTGCAATCAGATCAAGCTGATATATTACATTTGGTTTTAATTAAAAGGGGTATTCCGGCAATTTAGTATTGCACTTCCATTAAGTCTGGAGGCTCACAAGAGACAGATCTGAGAAAGAATGATCAAAATCAAAGCACAAAAGGCCAAAATGATCTGACTTTTAGTCCCAAACTAAAACACGTCCCACAACGCAACTAGATGGGTTCTTTGCCCTCAGTTTGTAGAGCAGGCTTTTTTTTTTTTTTTTAAATGTGTCTCCAAACCCAGGCCAAGTTAACTCTGATGGCATCACTATGACATCATCAATGGGATATTTTCTCAGTCTTGACAAAGCCTCTCCAGAGCCACGGAAGACGTACAACTGTTTTCACTCCCCATGACCAGTAAACTGATTTGATGTGTAAAATTGGTGGGGTGCCCCTCCCAGGAATCCACAGCACCTTAAAAACCAAAAAAATATACCTAATCAAACTACATAATATCTGTTTTATCTAAGCTTGCTGACTTGACACCAAAGGGCTATGATTTATTTTTAATAGGACAACAAAATTATCGCCTGTCAGTTCTTAAACATTAGCATTAGCTACATTAATCAAGCTAACATCCTGTTCCTTGTATGTTCGTATTGTGCTACACTGAATTAAAAAAGTAAAATAATACAGGAAATTGTGACAACTAAAACAAAGGCTGGAGCTCTTTATCCGTCCTGTGGCAAGGTCCGGTCACCTTGGATACTTGCTAGAATTCATTCCTCACCTATTTTTAGGAGCTATGTGACACAACAAGTCATTTACTTTATAACATTATAGGCTCCCATGTGCCCATATGATCCATCTTGAAGATACAGTAGCATGGACTGCTAGCCTCATACTGCAGCAGGCAATGCCAGTGTGAGAATCACGAAGCTTACTGGGCAAAACTAATCTGCAGGGACTTTTACCAATTTGGTCCAAAAACTCCCTCCGAATAGAGGAGCTATTACAGAAGTGAGAGAAGTGGAATCAGCCTATAATCAGCTAACGCATGTACTATAAGAGTGAGAGGACAGGATGGCACAGTGAGAGAATGTCAGCACTGTGGGTGTGATAGGCATCTCAGCCAGTCATTTTCTTATGTAAGACTTGGCCACCGGGACCAAGAATTCAATTGCTTCAACAGGGTGGGAAGCAGAGGCTTATCACCGTCAACTCTAGCAGGAGGCAGTTTTTTTTATTTATTTTTCTTGCTACAATATCTGCTGGAGCCTAAAGCAGCATTTTTTTTTTTTCCCCATTTAGGAACGCAGTACTGAGCAGAAATGAGTCACTGGAATGTGGTATGCAAATTCCACTGAGATTTCCAACAAAAGCTGAGATAATTTGAAACTATGCAAATTCACGGTGACTGAGAGGGGAGCAGACACGGCACAGCGCGGAGAGTAAAGAGCTAAAGACTCCGCAAGTCAACAAGTCCTACAAGCGGCCGAGCCACAGATTTTGGTTGGGGTGTGCATCCAGTAGACATGCTGTACAGAGAGCGCACGACATCGCTGTTCAGATAAAAGCAGAGGATTCATCACCCTTTCTACCGTGACCATGGTGTTAGCTGGGGGTGCGTGCAGATTTGATTTCCAGATGGTGTTTGCCACAATGAATAAATATCAGCAGAACGCATTTGGCGACAGTAATTCAGCAAACACAAGTGATTGAGCTGTCTGAGCTAAGAATCATATTTTTAGCTTACTTTAAAACTGCACTAATAAATATGTTTATATTAACAATGGGTCATATGTGTATTGTCAAATGTTGTAATAAAAAAAAACAACAACAGACAAATATGACCCAATTGCAGTTCCCCTTAGTTTTACAGAGTACCATAGCCTTATAAAACTTGTTGTTTTGTGGCAGCTGTTTTCAGTGAAACATTTCTGATATGTCCACAGCACACTACCTGACCAGCACCAAACATTTAGCAGCTAAGCAGCCAGGGTTTTTTTCTCAGGAGCTGGTGGAGACAAAGAAAAAAACAAAAACAGAGCTATAAGAGGGTGAATATTCGACTTACATTCATCAGGTGGCCTGAAACATGACTCCAAATACTAATGTCACACTGTGTCTGCTGGATGTGCGAATAAGACAACTTTTTGCTAACAGCCATATCGACTTTACAAGTTAATTTATAATATGTTAGTGTTCTGTTTTCAGTTTTTGTTCTGCTGCCCCCAAGTGGCCTAAAAAAAGCAATGAATTAATTATTAGTCTTTAAAACAGGATCAAACTGATTTAAATGTGAATTAAAGGATAATTCCAGTGTATTCCAACTTGGTTTTTATTCACATAGTTTTGGCCATAGTATTCACTCAGGAGCCCAGGGGCCCCAAAAGGCCCAAATCACTGCGTGGATACTGGTTCTCCGTAATCTGATTTATTGTAATGTTGTATGGGAATATGGGGGAGGGGCACAAGCAGGTTAACCCAGCCATGGAAGTCTGTCTGTAAACTGATGGATGTTTACAATGCACAGTTTGGGAAATAATTTTACAGTTAGTCCTTGTTTTCTCTTAACCTGGGGGGTTCGTTACAGTCATCTGAATGTCTCTGCGTTTCCAGATTTCAGCTATTATTGAAACTTGGAATGATGATTCTGACCTGTATTTCAGTATATTAAACTTTTTGCTTAGTACTTCTATTCTTGTGTGCACTGACGAGATAGTGAGCTGCTGTTACAAAGAGTTTCCCCTCCGGGATCAATGAAGTATTTTTGATTCTGATTCTGATGATCAATGAAGTGACTTTAAGGTCACTGGCTCTAGGTAGGGCTGTTCGCTTTTTTCGCGAGTTTCGCGGCCACCGTGGTTTCTCCTACTACACTCTTGGGGAGGGGAGGGGGAGGCGAGCAGTATTCAGATGGTTTCAAACTGCAGTTTCACCGCTAGATGCCGGTTAAAGCAATAAAGAATAGATAACATAATTCTATCTTTAGTTTGGGGATGTAGGTGTTTCTTTAATCCACTTAAAAAGGTCATAAAGGTCACAAGCTGGGCTCAACATACCCTGGTTCAGTAAGTAAGCAGGTATCGTAAAAGCTGCTTATAAAGACTTTCCCTGACGCTTATGTATTATTATTATCTAAACTCATGTCTAGCAGAGATATGGTAGCACTTTGATATAGTGTTAAAGTAAAAATTATTTATGCTCATAGAAACCGCTGTTATGTTTCATATTACTTGGAAATACCTTAATCCTCCACTGACTGAAACATGACAAATAGGTCTTCTATAGATACAGAGTGGTGAGGGTGCTACAGGCATGAGTTGTGGCATACTGTAAGGTCTTAGTCACACAACACTGGGTCACACTGCAATAACAAGCTTTGCTTGGTAATCCTTCTGAAGGTGGGAGTTCTTTCTGTGAGCTGTCAATACTTTGACTTTTATCAGGTCAGTAAAAAAGAAAAGAAAAGAAAAGTGTTGACCTGCACCACACCAGAGTAAAACAGTAAATACTGTAGCTTTATGAGATATGCCTCTAAACTTGACCTCAAATACAATGTTTGACATTATGCTGACTTTCGGAGTCCTTACACACCAGGAGGCAAGTCGCTGCTTTTATTTATGTCAGCAGAGTGTGGCAGCAGCATTGTCGGCCAGTCCAGTAGCGGCGGCGGCGGCAGCGTGGGACTAGATGTGTGGTCGCCGGGCCACTCGCAAGAATCTTTCTCCGTTTCTGCTATTTGCACGGGAGCTTGACGAACTTTGGCAGGCTGGCCTCTTTAGCTCTGATGGCCCACGAAAGCCTTGACCAGTCAACCGCAAAGTTTGACCGAGATGCAGAAGGAGTCTCTGGTGAGCTCTGTGTAACATATCAGTAGCAGGTACAGCTGAAGCTACTTCATAACGTGAAAAAGGCCAAGTTTCTTGAGGGAGCTCCGGGGTTTGCTGCAAGAGTAGTAAGAGGTCAGGCCCTCCTATCACCAGACGGTAGAAACTTAACGAATGCAAGGTGGGAAGCAAAGGCTTACCACAAATGCTTCCATACAAGTCACAGGGCTCACTGAATAGCCTAGTGAGTACGGAAATGATGTGAATGTGAATATGCCATGACCCTCACAGTCACCAGATCTCAACCCAACTGAGCACCTATGGGATATTTTAGATTGACATGCTAGACAGGGTTCTCTACCACCGTCATCAAAACTTTGAATGAGGTAATATCTTTTTCAAGAATGAGGATCCCCCCCAGCAGAGTTCCACACGCTTGGCGAATCTATGCCAAGGAGCGCTGAAGCTGTTCTGGAGGCTCGCTGTGGAACAACAACGTGATGAACTATGTTGTTTTTTTTTCCTTCCTAACATGTCGCCGAACTGCGTGTGTCCAGAATCACCCTGGCTGCTGAATTTAAAGAGATGGCTGCAAATCTCTGCTAGAAGTCCATACGATCAAACTTAATTAGTGACAATGATAGAATGGCTTGTCAGTCTCCTTGGGTTTCCAGGATTGGCCACGGGGAGGACGGTAAATGCAAGGAACCACAAAACCCCACTGCTATCCAAGAACGCCAGTGTTGCAGGACCCTGCAAAACCCCCGCTTACATTTAGTGACAACTTTGGTAAATCTTTTTTCTTATTTATATATATTTCTTTTCTAAGTCAAAATTTTGATTCTAATTCTCATTCCTTAGTGCACACAAGCCTTTCAGCACAGCCTCAACAGGGTTCCACCTTGCATTCCATCACACATTGTATGAGCATGTGAAATTAAAAAATAAATACACCTTTGAATCTTGAATCATTATGCAAATTTTTGAGCAGCTATAACTGGTATTGGTAATGACCCACAAACCATTTTGTACCATGGGGCACACAATCCTTACGCCTTACTCCTTTTTAATTAGCTACATGAGTTGCCAACGCAGACCAATGGGAAAAAACCCATTAATGAGCTACAGTGTTAGCACATAAAGCCGCCCAACGTGTGCTGTTCAGTTCAATCCCTGGTTCCCTGCTGTTGGTAGAAATATACTCTATCGCTATCTGTCTACAGGAGGAAAAAACAGCAGGCTGAATGACAAAGAAAACAAAACATTAAAAATGGGTTAAGTCGTCATTTGTTAAAGGTAGCATTGAATAGGGAAGTAACATGTTTCATCAGGGAGGGAGGGAGGGAGGGAGCGCTCTTCTGATGCAAAATCCTTCATGAAAATGACAGGAAATCCATGTGCAGAACGGGAATTGGAGTGTGAGCGAATCGATCCATTAAACCGGGGCCCCTTGTCGTAAATGAACACATAATTATTAGCCGTTGATAGATTCCTGAATGTAACTTCAGTGGCAAGGGACATCACTCACTGCTGACAGAGGCACAAGCAGCTCTGTCAATAATCCACACACACACACACACGCCCCCCCTATAGAACTGATGCTCGTATATTTTCACGGCTGTGCACGAGCATTAGAGCCATTTTCACTTCGTACGGGCATGCTATAAAAATGGACAGGGATATATGGTGTGGCCTTTTGCAGATGTCGGACAGAGTAGATGTGTAATGTGCAAGTGAAAAGGGCAGCTGAGGGTGGGAGGCATCGGTTTCTCATTACACTTTTGTTTTTTTATAAAAGGGTCGCAGCAGTTAGGGTTTTTTGGGCTTATTTACTACACCCCCCCCCAAAAAAAAAGTCATTAAAAAGCTTTCACAGCAATTGAGTAACCGACTTAAAACAATAATTACAATCTTCCCAGCTTCTTACAGTACAGTACATCGATTTGTCATCTCTCACAGGAGAATACAGTTTAAAAGGGCCATAACAGTGTATTCGCAAGCTTTCGCTCCTTAATGCCAAAGAGTGTCGGTGACATTCAACACATTTCTGTTATCTCATGGTGCATTTTGTCCTGTCACCCAACCCTACTGTATATATAGAATATATGTCCTATATATTCTCTTTCATGGGTTTTTCATGGGGAGCTCACCTGAGTACGCCATTTCTTACTTTGACTCATCCCATTTCCAGTATAGACGTACATATATATGTCCTGCCCGTCCAGTCAGCCATTGGTTTCCATTCCTTTCCTTGTGGTATAAGAATCTGGTCACAGACACTTGAGTTGTGTAATTTATCAAGTCTGGATGATTTTCATGTCAATGTTAAGTTACACAGCAGAGTAAAGCAGATTAAGGGCTGATTGACTGTAAATGTTTTTCTCAATTACCTGCAACAGTACCAATACAGATATACTGTACAAAATACAATTTTTTATTTGTGATATATTAATACTTAGTTTGCTGTGGTTATATGTAGTCTTAATGTATTTTTATGTCTTGCCCGTTGAAGAAAGACACTACAAGTAAACGTCTTCTTGCCTAACTATTGAATACTATACAAAATACTTTAGGAAGCAATCAAAGGAACCCTGGGATGCAGGTTTTATTTTTTCTATAAGCAGGGATATCCTGCTGTCAAAGGGTATTCAAATTGCTTTACTAATTTTAATGTAGGCTAGCCTATACACCCTGTGCAGTTGTATTAGGGATACACGTATAATATGAGATCAGACTCAGCAGCTACTTGATATTATTAAGTGCGTCAGCACATCCCTACCTTGGACTGAGCGCTGTGACTTTCCAATGAGTTATGCTTGTAACAGTCAGTTTAAACAAAGGCTCTTGCTTAAGGGTATGCAAAATATGTACGTGAGTTGTAGTACATGGGCCAAGACGATGTAAAGCCAGTAAAGCTGCAGGACCGTAGCAGTTTTGCATGTAGATTCACAACCTCAAAACAGCAGCACGAGGGGTCTTTACATTTTACAGGATTTTAAAAAATGATGACAAAGATTCACCATTGATGAGTGCTGCACTTTTGTAATTTGGACCTTGCAACTGGAAGTTTAATATTTGCTGTAAACTCTAGTTACCCCACCAGTGACTGTGACTTTGGGCAAATAGTGAGAATCCACATCGACGAAGATGGATGTTGTCCCTTACAGTCACACGTCATTGCTGAGTGTTATAGAATGGATGTTTTCCACGTGGAAATCTCGCCTTACAGCAGCTATATGCTCAGTCCTCGGCGTGGGTGTACGAGGCCATGTTTGCAGGCTAATTATGCGGCTGCCTCGGCCGGGTGCGAGGCGCACGCTGGGTCGTCCCCGCGGGCTTATTACAGTTCGGGGTTGCGGTGAAGGTGAGATCTGAGGTCTGAGGAGACGCGCGCTGGACAATTAAGCCCTACATTAATTACTTCCACGGCCAAGTATCTCACAGAAATCCATGTGGTTATAAAGCCAGAGTCTGGAGAGACATAGTTTCTCATTATAGAGAGCAGCTCCGAGAATGCCGGCATCAAAACGCATTATATCGACATATACGAACACAACCAAAAGGAACACAACCAGGGAAATGCATCTATACCACAGACTACTACAGCTATAAACATTAAAAGGCAGCCTCTGATTTTCAAATGACACGAAATGAGATGCACAAACACACACACGCATACATCTAAGAGCACACATGCATAAAGACCAGTGTTGCTGGCTGCAGAGATATACATTTCATTAAAAAACAGGCCCAGGTGCAGAGATAGCCTTAATGAAATGTCTTTATTCTGTCAACTGGATATGGATGAAAAGTTAGAGTAATAGTCTTTGGGTAAGAGTAGGGAATTGGAGAAATGCAAAGTGCGCAAGCACACACACACACACACACACACACACACACACACACACTCTGTCTCTCTCCTGCTCCCTTCCTCTCCCAAAGACCCAGATGCATCCTGTACATCAATATCTTGGATGGGCTTCAAGAAAAGTATATATATATATAACAAAAAAAAAGAAGGTGCCTTACTTTTGTAACTGCTGATGCAAAGTTGCAAATCTGCCCGCAATGGGAGAGAGAGAGAGAAGGGAGCGAGCGAGCGCGCACTGAAGGAGGCCTAACAGCTTGGCGGTAAATGCTTACCTAAGCAGGTACGGAAACCAACATCTTAATGATAATGAATGTCTAAGAGCAGCATTAATGGAGCTGCCATATTCTGCCAGCTCTCAATTTGAGACACCGCTCCAGTGCTGCAGGTTCCATCTTGTTTACTCGCTGTGGGGGGGGGGGGGGGGGGGGGGGGGATTGCTTTATTAA
>CM022492.1:4307865-4467044 GCA_011952105.1 Coreoperca whiteheadi | reverse complement strand
GGGGGGGGGGTTGATGGAAAGAGAGCGATATGCTTTATATAAAAGCCTGGGACAGGGTACCCGGTGCAGAAAGTTGTCATTGTCTTTTTGAGGTAGAGGGAACTCGGAGACTGTAAAATTGAGAGGCCTCTGGGTAAAAGGAAATAAATAAATGAACGCGTAGGGGCTAGTATAAATAGTGTAACACACATCTTTGCATAGTTTTACGTGCCGTTCTTGGCTTGTATGAAAGGTGCTTCGCAGGCAAGACGGGCTGCAGGAGCACGATTTAATGGCATCCAGATAAAACGCAACTCAGGCACGGACGAGGAGGCGAACAACAAAACCCTACAGGCAAAGCTAACGCACCGTTTAACTCCCAGAGCTGTCACACTGTGAGACAAACACAACTAAACAGGGGCTACTGCGCTACACTATACTGTTGTGCAGAGCGCTTTCAACTGCTTTCCTTATATGAGAGTCAGTGAGATCAGGACCATGGACAGCTCCAGCCGCAAAAGTGGGAGAGATAGGACTTCCACTATTTTATTTGTGTATCCACATTTCACAAGCATAAAACTGATGGTCTCTCTCTCATATATATATATATATATATATATAAGTTTCCCACCAAGGAAAGAAAATTGTAGTGGCCATTTAGTTTGATAATTGTGACAACAGCAGTCATGCAACATTTCACCTGTCAGTAGAGTTCAGCAACCTCAGCTGAGCCCGATGGGTCCCGGCAATGGGTCGCACGTCGGGTCGGGTCAATACTACCCTTTACCCTGTCGTTTTCCCGAGCCTCTCTGTGAATGATCCAATTGTTGAACGAGACCCTTTAGAAAGGACGTGTGCTTCTAACGAGGACCCGAAAACAAAACCAAAAAAAACACACAAACAGCTGGTGCTGCGGGTGAGGAGACTTTTATCACCTGGTCCACGGCAGTCGCTTTACCGCCGTTCATCAATAGCCCCTTTTTATCAGCTGTTGCATTAGCACTAATGGGGAAAACACTGGCGCTGCAGACGATTAGCAGAACAAACCTTAATCAGCAGGCTGCTGTTACAGCCAGGGTGCCACAGGTACTTGAACTGAGTGACGTTGAGTGAACGCACTAGACGGTGTGCATCGGTGTGCGAGACCGACAGAGGGAGAGGGGCCAGGAACAAACTGGTGTGTCAGGATTAACTGAGGACTGCAGAGTCTGGAGACGGGCTTCCATCAACATGTAGCACAAAGTCTAACTGGATTTTCAGAAAATCTGCGAGAGACACGCGAATATGAGGAGTTGGTTCATCGAGACAAGCGGTAGCTGGCACCAAGGCTGTGTACGACGTTGAGTATGTAGTACGTTCCAGCTGCAATAGAGGGTTTGCGCCTACGTCACCGTTTGGTCAGTTACCTGGAATGCGCGGCCATATTGGAGATACTCGGATGTAAACAACAGCATGGATTGCACAGTTAATACACCGCTGAAGACGAATGTCTACTAATTTATTAAGTTCAAAACATGAAAAAAAAAAGCAAAGAATGGGCAGCAGCATCCTTGTGTTTCTGCTGGGTTCGATTCACACGACGTTTGTAGCGCGATGTCAGTGAGTCCTCCGGTGATCGGGGTCCTTGTTTTCCGTTCATATTAATGCACAGCACCCAGTCTGTATACAGGTCAGATCTTTTACCTAGAATACAGTAATAATAAATATAGCACCATTAACTAAATTTCAGTAACATTTTACAGAAAATATGCAAGTCTTGTACTATTGAAGAAGGTTAAGATTAGAATGAGATTAGAATCAGATTTTTAGCCAAGAAATAACAAACAGCAATGTAATGTCAATATGAGAGTATACTATTACACTACAAAATTAGTTAAGATAGTGGCCTAATATTTCACCTACATGACAAGAAATTAGAAGAACAAACGCGAAGGTTGTCAAGATTCTTGCCCTTGAAATCCTGGTTCAGTTTGGCCAAACACTAACACCTACTTTCCTCAGACAGTTTTTTGCACTCTTCTCCTTGATTTGTTATTACGTTTGGCAGTCTAAATGTTTTTCCGACCGATTAGTACAGCCTAAAACGCGACAATAATTGACCGTTTTCAGCAGAAATAATCAGCCAAAGTTTGGGAGTTCCGTTCGGTTCAGTGGCATTGTTTACGTTCAGTAACGCCAATGTGGCTGACTTGCAGGTTGATGACGTGTCGCAAAAAAACACGCTATAGTATGGAGTTTGTGTACGCAAGAAATTCCTGGAAGCATGCTAGATTAGCAAGAATTTCTGAGTATGCGATGTGTCAGATGCCGACGAAGAGGGCGCAACGCGATGGCATAATTAAAAGTGCAGAAAACTTAGTTTCATTTTGCCTCTAAGGGACCCCGTGCCAGCTAAGGCGCGTTGAGCGATCACATCAAATTCCTGATTAATCAAACACTTTGATTAATATTATACCCAACGTGCACATTACCGGTCACTCATTACAGAAGCGAAGGGCACTCCACCTGCCACTTTAAATGCACAATGTCCCGAGACTGGAGTACATTGTGTATTTTCCTCCTCATTGTTGACCTCCTGTTGGGGAGTCAGTGCCTTTCTAATATGGCTGTGTGCTCCTGCCTTTTCAAGCTAATAAATTATTAAAAGCTGATATGCTATGCATAATGCAAATTTTCTCTCCTTAATTTTTGTAGCTACAGTGAAAAGTAGCGCTGTTTGACCTCTGATATAAAAGCCACTACAAAATTACTTTGTACCACTTTGCATTTGTTATGGCCAAGTGCATCAAGAAATTGCATTTGCAACTCCTGAGTAGGAGCGCAGTGACGGCACCTGAAGGCAGCACGAGTCCAATGTGTGTTCATGTGTGTGGCGCCTGGGTTGAGAGCGTGTGTTTGCGCGCTCCCGGGGAAATGGTCAGTGACAGTGGGTCTTGTTTGTGCTTGTCTCGTGATGCTGGGGTAATACTGCCAGCCCAGCACAGTGCATAGGCCTCATTAGCACTGCCCAGTCAACAGAACAATAAACATGCCAGTCAAGCTAACTCCTCCTGTCATATTCTTAATGGCCTGGGATATACAAGCTGGCAGGCCAGCAGAGGCCCACGCTCGCAGGGGCGGAATAACAAATACAAACGTCCCTCGAGGTGGGGTGGGGCGGATGTGGAGGGGTAGCGATGGAGGAGGATGTGGGGCGCTACTCTAGAGGGGGGAGAGGGGAGGAGATTTTCAGCTGTTTTGTAAGCAGAGACATCATGGGGTATCGGGACTGGATCAGAGGTGTAGCCCGGAGGTTCAGCTGGGGAAGATCAAACCCTGCCTACTTGGTAAATGGTAAATGGACTGTACTTGTATAGCGCCTTTCTAGTCTCTTTGACTACTTAAAGCGCATTCACACACTGATGGCAGGAGCTAACTGCCCATCAGTACAAATTAAACTAATCATTCACACACCGAAAGCACAGCTTCAGGAGCAATTCAGAGTTCAGTATCTTGCTCAAGGATACTTCAACACATGGCTGGGGGAAGCCAGGATTGAACCACCAACCTTCCGATTGGTGGATAACCGCTCTGCCACAGTTATCCCTACACACACCTTACTAATAGCTGCATAAAATGGTCTGTTTTGAAAAACTGTTTCACGAAAAATTGTTGGACTAACCCCTCCTTACTTTACCATTGGAGAGGGGGTTTCAGACGCTGTTAGATGACCTGACAAGCAGTATGTTTGAAGCATACTGAGGCCTTTAGGCCGCGTTCAGACCAACATGAACAAAAATTCAACCTTCTGACACATTTCATGGAGTCCACTGGCAAAAAACCCCAACAAAAAAGAAACAACAAAAATAAAAATACGCAAGGTCCTCCGGCAAAGCACTGCGTTGACCAATCAAACTTGCCCAAGAGCGTATTCCAGATGGATTACTTAGTTCTAAGGTTTCCCTCATTGTTGCTGTTTGACGTTGGCCATGAATAAGTTTCACGGTTGTTGAATCCAGGTTTAGAATGGCCTATTACAAACTGCTTTGCATCGGAAAGTGGCACAGCAAGAATCATCTCACGTCCTTGCTGGAAAGGCTGGCAAGCGACTGTGGCTGGTGAGCCAACGGCTAACATGCTGCTGCTAGCTAACTACAGTAGCCCACCAAGCTAGTTTTTAGCCTTTTTTGTTGAAGTGAACTATCCAGACAACAATGCCAAAAAGTTTAAGAGTTTATTCCAAAGACATATTTGTGCCACTGAAGCCTGTCTCACAACTGTTTGCGTGCCATGCCTCGTTTGTGGTGGGGTTTACATGCCAGCCGAACACGGCTTTATAAAATTTGATGGACCGACACGGCTAATGTGATAGTTTCCTCCATACGGGACTGCCAGTCTCTGTTCCCTCAAAAAAGTGAACACTGTCAAGGCCGTTTGCAATTGCTCAACGGTGAGACCTTGTGTGTGAACAAAGTAGAACGAAACTCCAAAGCTCCGTGCCGATTTACTTTGCGTCGCTGAGCAAATCCGGAGGCCACGGCAGTTCCATTAAACTGCTTTGGTTTTGGTTTGAGATGTCACTGTCAGAAATGCTGGCGTGACGGGGCCCAAACCCATGCATGTATTATCCAAACTGGATTTCCCGGTTCCGCGTCTATCTGTACCTGTGTGGCAGCTGTGGCTTGGTGGCAGCGCGGTCGCCTGCCAATCGGAAGGTCGGCGGGTCAATTCCCCAGCCATGCGTCGAAGTATCCTTGAGCTAGATACTGAACCCCAAAATGCTACAGAAGCTGCGCATTCGGTTTGTGAATGTTCTCATATGTAAGTTGCTTTGATAAAAGAGTCCACTAAATGTACCTATGCCAAGGCACTTCCATTCTTAGGCCACGTGTGAAAAGAACAAAACAGCCCTCTCTTTCATTTGAATGAGACCAGAGCCCTTTTATGAATATTCACAGAACAGTTGATGAAAAAAAAAAAAAAAAACCAACACAAAGTTGCACTCTTTTGCCAGGGTTTCTAAATAATTTAGCAAAATTTTGATAGAAACAGGACTCAATTAAACAAACTGGCAGCAGTGACGAACTATCAATGCAATAAATCACAGCAGTCAGGCTTCTCACACCTTACATTAGCAACTTGTCCTTATCGGAGATCTAATATGGCTAAATAGTCTTGTCCCTCACAGACAGAGAGAGAGAGAGAGAGAGAGAGAGTGAGAGAGAGTGTGTTAATTACTGGCAGATCTTTGACTGCAGACTTCATTTGGAAGACCAATCCCCGGACTGATAGACACCTTGCGACTCGCGGCAACTAACTCAGCCCCCGTGGAGACTAAAGACAGGTACGAGCTGAAAGACAACTGCGTTAATAATTACCTAAAAGGTAAAAAGATCCATGGCTCTGACAATCCGTCCTGGGGATAATCTGCTTTTTGCAGATAGCGACGCTGTGAAGTCGTCTGTATTAAAAACAGGTGGACGGCTTGTGGGCAAAGCAAACATGCTGCATTACATTTTTAAACGGTCCTTCTTTAAAAAAAAAAAGAAAGAAAAAGAAACAAAAAAAGAGTTTGTGGTACTGGCTTTACGCACCACAAGGGTTGAAGTTTACGCAGCAGAAATTAGCGAAACAACCCTTCTGCATGCGGCAGAATGAGACTGAGGGCTAGCTTTGCTTCCAGTTCCCCACAGCTTTGTGCCTCCATTTCAATCACAGCGGGGTGCTCGGGCCGCCCCGACAGTCCAGGTCATTACATTTCAATGTGGGCCGTGACACTACGTGGAGAGTGTGCCCAAGCATGTATGTGGGATACGTGTACGCTCAAACCCCTGGGGGGCAATGGTGCACGAGAGGGTAACCTCCTCTCGCTTTGAGGTCTGCTCTCAGTCTAGCTGCCACTTGGACTCCTAGTCTACATGGATGAAGGAGGAACATGATTCAAAAACACGCAGTGGCACCGACTCCGGCCCTCGGGGGCCAAAACGTGACATCTCAAGAAAGTCAATGAGTAAAGCCGGGGAATAGAGGCAGGATTAATAAGCTGGGGGGGGAGCAGCTCACAGCTCAATGAGTCTACGGCTGCTCTGTATTCACGCCTTTGCTCCATGGTTCAGTCTGCATGATGCCATTCCCGGAGTGGCTGTCAGTGGCAACGAAATCCGGGCCACTGAAACCCAGCGCAATAGCGACTGGGTCACCTCTCAAACCGCAGAGAGTCTCACCCGGTGAACAGTCAGGGGCCCGGCATTCTCTGAAGGCTTGGTAAAGCCACTGTTTCTGAAAGGCCGCTGATAAGTCACTGATTAAATTTCATTTGGCAACACTCACTGAGAACAGACCCTAAAATAATCAAGACGTTTTCAAAATGTGCCTATTGACTGAAGGACCAGTTCCAGTCTAATGAATCCATTTCCCCACTTTTCCCTCCCTCTCACTCACTCATAAGCTCTGAATTTCAAAAAAGACCTTTGCACCAAATAAGAGAGAATTACCACTGCTAATCTCTTGGCTAAGCGCCTGATAAGGTCCGGTAATAGAAATCATTGTGTCCGCTTTCATGTCTCCAAAAAAGGGAGACTTCAATGCCGGCAGACAATGAGAGTCCATGTGCTGCTGCTTCTTCTTCTTCTTCGGCTCATTTCAGAGCGGAAATATTAATAATGACTTTTCTTTGACTCTGTCTGCCACGGCGTGGGTTGTTTTTAAGCATAATGGCAGCCGAGTGACAGCATCGGCGCTGCTCTTCCCTCGCCCTCTTTCCCACACACACACACACACACACACACACACAGGGGCCCTGCTAATGAAGCGATGGCGAGTATTAGAGTCGAGAGCCCGGGCTGCTCGCTGTTGTCCCTGGTATTAAAAACCTCTCCTCTCTCCCACTGGTGACATCAAAGTCTCACACGCCCACTTACAGGATTGTGGGTGAGCTCGACCTACAGCTAATAATAAGAATAAGAATAAGAATAATAGCTTGTAAAACATTTTTGAGACTGAAAATTAAGGTAGCCTAAATTTGAAGGAATTTGCCAAAAAGGAACTAAAAAAAAAAAAAGGTTGGCAAACTACCGTTAATCAGATGTGGTAACCAGGTCAGTGATGACAGACGGACCGGAGCCTGTTATGAACGCTGGAGTGACCAAGTGGACATAAACAGAGTTTTCTAAGTGAATATCTGTCATAAACACTAAATCTCCTCACAAATCCTTAAAACTACTGATGGAGTTCCACAGTTTAGCTCTGCGAGACCTAGCGCGGCACGTGCAGCGGCCCCTTTTCCGTGCACGCGCAGAGCAGAGAGGCGGCAGGCGTCAGAAGCCCGCAACCTAAAACGCGGGTGATACACGGAGCCCGACTTCAAACTGTGTCCGGGCCGCGTGCAGCACTTTTTAAGTATCCTCTGAGAGTGCTCCCCGTTGCTGTCGTTGCTGTCAAACTGAGGCGGTGTTGGCAAACAGGGAACAGGGAGAGAACCCAAATGCAGACAGCTCAGGGAGACGGGTGCAGTCAGGGATTTTAATGCTTACTTGGCAAGGCAGACAAACGGCTTGCAGGCAGGTAGACAGAAGTAAAAAAAAAAAAAAAAACGGCAGGGAAACGGAGACAACGCCGCTATGACGACGGACCGACAAAGAGCAAAGGAAGCCAGCAGACTTAAATACACTCAGGTGAGGGCGGTGCGACGACGAGGCACACGTGGAACTAACTGACACAGGTGAAAACACGCAGGGTAATCATGGGCAGCAGGCAAAACTAACTGAGACGCATGAGGGAAGGAGACTATTGCAAACTAAAACAGGAAAAGACTGAACAGAAACCCCCGAACCGTGACAGCTGTTGCGTGTGTTTGCAGCACATGGGTTGTCAGGCTGATGAAGACGTGTTCTGAACTTGTGTGTGTTTTCTTAAGCTGCGTTTGCGCTTGTCCGGGCCACCGTACACATCTGACCCCAAGTGGCCATCACTTGAGCCAAGTACGTAGGTGTGGTTTTAAAAAAAAGAAAATGGCCCAGATGCATCGCTCTTCTTGACTAATCCAATAGAGGACACACTTTCAAATCCCTAAATGTAGACTTGTTACAGCCACAGAGAGTCTAGATTTCGGATTCTGAGCAGAATATCTCTTTACTGTACTCGGCTCCCACCTGCTGCAGTAGATTTACAACTAATCAACGCCTCATATTTCGCATCTGATGGCACACGCTTCCCCCAGCCCACACCGAGCATTTGGGTTTTATCTCTGGATGAAACATTTTGTCGGTAATGTCTCCAGACAGCCTTTCGGGAGCCCTGAGTATACTAATGTACGTTCCCATTATTCAAAGGCACCTCAACAAAGAGATATGAATTGAGGCAGGAGAGTGTGTTATATCATGTCACATCATCGGCAATGTGTTGGAAGCCTCTTCTAAAGACAGCGTGGGAGTGGGAGTGGGTGGAATGGCTGCTCATTAATCTGGTCACCGTAGTCGACTCTCAGCGTTGAAACAAGCACATCGTGCGTGTACGGGTTTGTAGTCTTCCGCTTTTAAATGCTAAGAAGCCCAAAAAGTGTGCAGACAGGGGGCCCCGCAAAGCTGACATTTACAGGGCAAAACCACCAGCGCCAGCTCCTTTTCTCATCCCCTTTCTATCCCTTTCCCTCTGCATTACTTACATTTCTACTGAACCGTTGACACGATTCAATGAGTGCTTATGTCAGCTGTCTCCTGCATGGCATCGCATAGAGCAGCCGGTCCACAGAGTCTGTTTTACATTATCATACAAATAGCTCCTTCTCTGCATGCTTGTGAATTGTGCCCAGATAGCAGCCACACAGAGATAAACTGACAATGAAGTCAAATGCCGCCATAGATCTTCTGTAATGTTTGTTTGCCCGGTTTTGCAGAGTAAAGGTCATCGCGGAGACATGGTCGCACTTAGTGACGGGCATGAATGGCATGTAAGAATGGGACTATGACCCCCCCCCCCCCGCAATTACCAGCTCAGTGTATGGATTAGACATATGGAGTGATCAGGAAGATAAGGGGTAAAGGGCTAATAGCTGCACACACACACTCTAGCTTGAGGGGACAGATAGCTATGGAGTGCATAATGTAGGGAGAGAGAAAGGCGACAAAATCTAATCAGCTCGAGCAGAGGAGAGTCAGTTCTGGGCCGGATGGCGAACAGAGGGGAGACGACAGCAGATGTGCAGATTTGACGTCTGCGTGCAAACCCTGAGTGACTTTAATACTCGGTTGCGTCACGGACACTAGGCTCAGGGCATACGCAGGGTGTGCACACGCAACAAGCACGTTCGGAGCCGTTTGTCTCCAGGGCTGAACACTGAGCAAACGGCATCCTGGTGCCCGAACACGTCTGTTAGAACAGCATACCCGAGGAAACCAAGAACGCTTAGCATGCGTGTTCCGGGGTGTGTGAAGAGAGACTATTGCGTGTGCTACCACGCAGCTGTCGTACCTAAAGTGCTACCTCAAAATGCCATAATTACTCTAATGCAGTACCAGGAAGTGAGATCCCGATATTTCCTGGGGGGGGGCAAAATGTGTAAATGGTAAATTCTGGCATGTGATGTATTCCGTATGATTGCCGTTGCGTCTATTTCCACCTCCAAGTTACTGTACTTTCAATCTACCAAAAATTGACGAATGTCATTTTAAAAAAAGAACTTTTATATATTCCCGGACAGCGATGATTTTTAAGTGACAGGAAAACCTTATTTTGTTCGGCGTATATGATGAATAGAGCCATTCCAGCTGCAAAGTCGCGAAAGCAAATAAACACACAGAGATGCTTGAGAAAGGGCTGTAAACCAGTGATAGCTAGCAGTTTCTTGTACTAAAACTCCAGACTGGGCTTGGGCTCACATTCAAATTCTTCATGTCTCCTTAGATAGTATGAACTCCAGAGAGTCAGTTGGTACAACTTTCTGATAAGTAAATGGACTGTACTTGTATAGCGCCTTTCTATTCTTTTAGACTACTCACAGCGCTTTTACACTACATGTCACATTTACCCCATTCACACACTGATGGCAGGAGTAAACTGCCCATCAGTACAAATTAAACTAATGCGTGTGAGTGTGTGTGAATGATGATACTGAATCAGGGTTCAGTATCTTGCTCAAGGATACTTCGACACGTGGCTGGGGAAGCCGGGATCGAACCGCCAACCTTCCGATTGGTGGACAGCCGCCCTAATATATAAGGAACCTTTTACTAATGGCTTGGCTAATGGTTAATAAAGTAATGCTTTATAAATGAGCCATTAATAAGAACACCTTTTGGGTTGCGAGGTAGTAAAAAAACTCGCTGGCTGGTGTGTGTAATTTTCTAATATGAAATCTGCTATTTTGCACCAAAATGTTAATAAAGTCATTAATAAAGCGTTGTAGTCCTTTCACTTTCTAATAGGCCAACAGCAAGTGAACTGTAACGATCCTCCAGATGAAACAAAGAGCTCGGCAACGTACGAATGTCACAGCCGCGCAACAACACAGCCATGAAACTGTTGATTGTCGGTTTGCATGAGCTGAATGAATGAACGAGGGAGTGAGTTCGGGCTTGATAAACGCACAAACCCCAATCCCCCCACACACACACCCCTCAGTAATAGAGGGGGTTGTCAAGTGCATCATTAAATCAGACACTTTGACACCCTTTGCTAGCCAAATCTTTAAATAATTAAAAACTATTCAATCACCCCCCCCTTCCTAAACTGCAGCCAGGCAGGCCTCCGTTGACTGGACTGGACCTGAATGGAGCTAGAAATGCTGCGATGTATGCCTACAAGAGAGTTGTAAACTTTATGTAATGCTACTGGGAGAAGAAAAAACAAACAAAAAAGGCTGCGTCACCTGCATCGGGAAAAACCGGCAGCAACACGTTTGATTTTGAAGTGACTTTGAAGTGAAAAAAAGAAAAACACAAAGACCCTTCTCAGAGGATTAGAATGATTTGGTCCCCCGGTGCTCGTGGACAGCTACATCTGCTTCACGTGCGAGCAGCGCACGTTAGTTGTCATCAACATAAAGAACAAAAACGCTACCACTGATCTTCAAATGCACCGCAAAGCTCCATATGCTACTGCTAACACACTGTGTTGTCACTGGAATTGTCAGGCTCAGTCTGGGTGCGTGCGCCGTCCACGCTGCCACATGATGACATGGATGCTTAAAGAAAATGAAGGCTACGGGCTGACGTGTGTCTGAATATTTCTAATTACTGTGAGCTATTTGAGCAGATTATCCGCAGTGTCATGTGCTCCCAGGGCTGCAAACAGCCAGAAGCCCTAATCTGATTTTCTCTACCCAGAAAGCATTTGCATCTACGCATCAGGCTTTGCTCTTTCCCCTTACTCTCTTACTTCACATGCTCAGCAACTGATGAATCCCGCAGAACACAAACTGAAGAGTATTTCAAAATCCATGACATTGGATTGCAATGTGACAGGTGTCTGATATTATGAAGTAACGCGGCGCTCAAGGTTGCGGGGCTTCAGGGACAATATGTGTGCCCCCACCCCCCCCAAACTGTGTCCTGAGCACAGCTTCAAGCCTCGGCAGCGTGCTGTGTGTCTGAGGCTGGGGGCGAGCCTTAAGGCTGGCTCTGGCAGCAAGGTATCGTGGGGAATACTGAGCAGACACAGAAGAAACTCCTTCTGCTCTCCTCAGCAAGTATTACACATCTGAACATGAAGTGAAGCGCTCGCGTCAAACACTACAAAGCCCTCAGCTGAAGTCGCACGTCGTCTCTTCTGTCGCCTTTCATCGCTGGGAAAGGTCAAATTAAGGTCCTATTTGCTTTGGGAAATATTTCTGCATTTACAGCCATGTGCAGTCTCTCGCTGTGATTGTTAGCGAGTGAAGGCGAGTGAACGGGGCTTTGCGAACACACCCAAAACATTCAGTGGATACAGATATGCTGAGATCTATTATGCTCAAGCATTGTTTGTATTCAATCCTGCCATTCTGTTGTGACAATGCCATAGCATTTGCTTTAACAATAACAGTGAAAACACACACATATCCACTAAGGCCCACTACACTACAATGATGATAAATATAATTGGATTTTGTGTGCTGGACGTATTACTAAGGTCTGGTTTTTATTAATTACAGCTGGATTGTCCACATATCTGCAGGTATGTACGAGTTCAGTTAACAAAAGAAAAGTTAAAAACAATATTGTCATTTGCATAGTGTCAACAAATCCCATTAAAAGACCCAAACCAACAATGAATGTGTCGTATTAACAAGCATTGTGTGTGTATCCAAAGCCTGATACATCTTCTTCCTCTGTGCCATAGAGCTCCATTGTTGTCCAAAACTATTTACAAACACATCAGCGAGCCGCAGTGTAGCACTGGGTGACATGTTCCTTCAGAACGCACACACACTGCAGTTTATTTTGACTCCGTTCCATGTACACATGCTGCTGCCCCAAATACTTGCAAAATGCGTATTAATCTGCTGCTGAAAATCGTCCGCAACAAATGCACGATTTCCTCCTGTTTGAGTAACATGTTAAAAACTACAGTATCTACCTGTTTTAGGAAATTACTGTATATTAAATGATATATTTAAACCAGTGGGCTTGTGGCTGAATGCCACAGACAGGGTAGGGAAGTCAAAAAGCATTGAGAGACAGTCATTTAGTTTTTCATAGGATTTGTTGACAAAAAGAATGATATAAATCATAGATAGAATGAAATCTCCCTCACCCTTCTGTTATCTTTGGTGCACCTCTTAAGGCGTAACGATTTACACCGTTAGAGTTCTTATTCGGATTTTTTGCTTGATGATATCAGGTTATTCTCACCATAGCTATACATTGGTCGAATCAGCCACAGTAACTGAACATTTGAGACAAAACTTTAGACACTTTACAGTGACTTGACGTCTTATTACCTGGACATCTGCGACTAATCCCCACAGTCTGAAAAATGTTTTAAAAGAGACCAAGACAAGCACAGAGTGTCATGGTTTTGGGTTTGGGTTCATTCATTTCCTGTTTTGTTTTTTTTAAATAGTCTTCTTCCCTCATGTGTCTTTTAGTGTACTTAAGTCTGTGTGTTTCCTTTGTTCAGTGTCAGTTCGTCTTCGTCCCTGGTGTCAAGCATTCTGGCCCCTTTTTCCCCAGTGTCTCTTGTGTCTTTTGGATTTTCTACCTGGCTGTTTTGGACCTTGCATGGATTTTGGATTGTTTTTTTTTCGTGTCATTAAATTATCGAACTGCACTTGCTCTGTCTATGTGTCTGCATTTGGGTCCAAACCCAAAGTAGTAGCTGTGGTTCCAGTTTCCCTGGGAACTGCTTTCTACAGAACAAATAGTCCCTAGTTCTGAATAAGAGCCCATGGTCACACAACACAGTGGCACAGCAAAGTTCAATCATATGTCCATATGAAATTACACAATTAGTAGTGTAGTGACTACCTGCAGGGTTAGTAAGCAAACTATTTTGCCTGGTAAACAACCTGCTAACATGCTAGCCAACTGGGAACATGCTGCCGCTGGTCCGGTATAATAGCTCTCCAAGCTAACAAGATCTCTAACTGTCTAACTTTGTAAGCTAGCTAGCTTGGTCTGTTGCCTTCTTCTTGGCTATTTTGTGAAACAATTCATGCTATAAAAACAGCTCTGTCAGCACTGGCATGGCTTGCAATTAGTCGATAGCGCAATATGACAGCACTTGACAAGTTCACCAAATTTGAGCTCGAATGCAAAAGATTCACATGGATTTACTTCACCCCTGTGGGCAAATCCTCTGATCATGTGGATTCCAATTAAAATGATTAATTTCCTTCTAAAATGTCACTGTCTTTTGCACAACTGCTATTGTGTCCAGGCCTTTTTTGATATTTTTATATATTATTTGTTTCTGTGTTGTGAGCACCAAAAATTACATTCCATTCACCCCCCATTGTATTGGGGAGCAGGCAGAAATCTCAGAGACAGATAACTCAATACCTGTAAAGATGAGGTAGGTGAGGAAATCTGTTTTGTGTAATTTGGGTGAACTGCTCCTTGAACAGTACAATAATAAATAGAAAGTAAGCTACACTAAGCAAAGTTACTGTATTATTTCCCCCTCTGTTTTCCCTAACAAGTCAGTATGCGCATGCCATTTAGAGTTTACTGATGTCATACTACACAATTTGTATTTATAGAGCTTTCATTTCTGAACTATTACTTCTTCACATTTTGTTGATAATGTTAGTTCATCTTTTGAACAAAAACTCTGACCATGTCATTGCACCTTTAAAGACCTTGGTGTTGCTTGTTGATTCTTGAAAAGATAAAAGCAGAGGCGACATTCTCCCGGTTGCCAATGGATAAAAATTGTGTAATTTTGTGCCTCAGAAATTTTGTGTTCAGTCCTTTGTGGCAAATGAGGGAACAGTGTTAGAGAGCAGAGCCCTTTACCACTGCTTTAATCCAAACTAATCCATCATACTGTACACCACTCTCACATATCTCACATACCCCCCGCTCTAGATCCCTTTCTAATTACATGGATGCCTTATCTTCCCTGCATTATTTTATTTTCTGTTCACATACAATCCAGGATACACTGTTTTTCTGCGTGTGCAAATGCGTCTACAACAAAAGACAGGCGGTTATAATTCACTCATTAGTGTGTTGGTGAAGTTCGATTATGCATGCACTAATCAGAATCAGACCAGCTTTATTGACCAGGTATGTGTACACATACAAGGAATTTGACTCTGGTTTTCCGTGCGCTCTAATCCAGCAAGTATCATGTGGTTCGTGAATTGATTGAAAGATGTGTAATCCGAGCATGTTAAGCATCTACAGCTAAAGCTTTCGCAACTCCGAAGTTCAAGATCATGTGTGTGGACTTGGAAAACATGAGGAAAGGAAGGATTGAGGGAAAAAATAGAGGGGGTCCAAAATTGAAAATTAAGACACTAAATGAGTTACATGAATAAAGAGACCAAAACAGATTAAAAACCGAATTAAATGTCTTCATGACATAATAAATCATTAGCTCTCAGATTAAAGAGCTGTATCATTTGGCATGCATTTAATCAAATACTCTCTTCAGATGACTCCAGCCTTGCTTTTCTTTGTGCTTTTATAATAACTTGTGTCTTTATAGTCCATGCTGTGATGGATGGATCTGGCAAGTTGTGTATTTCTGTTGGCCAAGCAGATTGAAGATCTGTAAATATGATGCATAAAGAAAGTAACACTCACAATACAATAAAACAGACTTTCTCACTGAGTGGTATCCAACCATGCAGAGAGATTTGGTTTTACTTGACCAGAGTTGGAGATAATGGTATGTATCTGAGAGTTCTGCCTCCACTTCAGGCACAACAGAAGTGCAAACTTAAAGGTGCCCTATGCATCCATCCATCTTCTGCCGCTTATACAGGGCCGGGTCGCGGGGGCAGCAGTCTAAGCAGGGATGCGCAGACTTCCCTATCCCCAGACACTTCCTCCAGCTCTTCCGGGGGAATACTGAGGCGTTCCCAGGCTAGCCATTGTCCTAGGTCTTCCCCGGGGCCTCCTCCCGCTTGGACATGCCCGGAACACCTCTCCAGGGAGGCGTCCAGGAGGCATCCGGAACAGATGCCCGAGCCACCTCAGCTGACTCTTCTTGATGTCTTCATATCTCCCTTATGAGGAACTTAAAACCAAGGTCCGTGACGTCGTCCAATATGGCGCCACTGGGGCCCCACCCTGGAGCCAGGGCCAGGGTTGGGGCTCGCATGCGAGTGCCTGGTGGTCGGGTATTACCCCACGGGGCCCGGCCGGGCTCAACCCAAACGAACGACGTGGGGCCGATCTCCGGTGGGCCCACCACCTGCAGGACGAACCCGTAAGGGGCTGGTGCATTGTGGATTGGGTGGCAGTTGAGGCAGGGGCATCGGTGACCCAATCCCCCGGACACGGGATCTGGCTCTAGGATCACTTCGCTGGGGGAGAAGGAGCCTGAGCTGGTGCGGGAGATTGAGAGATACCGACTAGAGATTGTTGGGCTCGCCTCCACGCACAGCTTGGGCTCTGGGACCCAACTCTATGGTGCCCTCTGAGGTTTAGTAAATTTACATTAGGGGTTTCACTCGGAAATGGCTCAAGGCTTAACTCATCACAGATTTGCAAAGCCCATGAAACCCCCGACTTCAAATGTGAACTGTTCAGTCTAAAACATATAAAAATTTCTTACGGAAGCACATTGCATCATCAAAAAAAAAAAAAGGACTTTTGTATCTCATATGACTCACTATCTCATAATGGCAAAAAAAGATCTCATAATCACGAAATCCGCACCTCATAATGAGAAAAGATCTTATAACTACTCATAACTTTGTTTCTTTGCTGGATGCCATGCACTTTCATGGTTATTAAATGAGCAACAATCATCAGGACTGCATGGGTGTGGTTTGATCAGATTTGATTGACAGTGATCTTGAAACATATCCAAATAGTGCAAATACGCTCAACAGAGTACGATTTAAAAACATTGCTTAATACTGAGTGGCATCAGCAACGTTTTTCACATACTAGATGTTCGTATGTAACATCAAGCTTTTTTTCAGATGTTCCCCACAGTGATTGCAATTCCTCCCGAGGAAAACACGAATGTGTGTGTTGTTGAGACTCAGAACCACAAATGTAAACCTCATGGTTTGAGGAAAATTCAGGGGATCACCAAAAGTAGTAGGATTGGTCCTCTGGGGATCAAATATTCACGTATATCAGTCTGGACCAAAGTGGTGGACCGACTGACTGACAGAATAACATTGGCATCCCTAGACCCATGCCCCCCGCTAGCATGACTAAAAAACAACTTTAAGATCTTAAAGATTGCCGCGCCGACAGAAAAATCCATTCTAAAAAAAAGAACGTATTTAGATGCCGGCTGGTGAGAGGAGTCATAGTGGGCTACTGTCCAGCTCGGAGCGCAAGATTTCCCATGATGCCTCAGTTAATGGAGCACTTCTCATGGAGCGCCGAGGCTCTCAGAGGACCCCCAAGATCTACTGGTCTTTCATCAGCCTCTGGGCGTCTTCGCTACTGCCTGAGAAATAATTACTGAACAGCTGAAACGCAGAGCAATATTTCTCCTGTCTCTGCTCCCCTCCTCTCCAGTACACCCCCTGAGGCCTGATTGCCAAATCATTTGAAGTATGATATGAATGAGGCAAGAGGAGCTGGAGCTTATGCATGAATAACAAATGGGGGATATAAGTTTCATGCCTGTTCTTTTTTTCCCCCTCCCATTGCAATCCCCTTAAACTTTAAGATAAAGATTCGATCAAACATGTTGGAATTTGTATTCGTCAAATATATATCAAAGGAAATCAAAAGCCGACTTTGGCATACATTATGTGAGAGTGTGACGCTGTTGATCTGTGGGGCTAAATGAGATTTCTGAAATACAGAAATACGTACATAAGTTGATTTTTTGAAGGGGACATGCGGACTTTGATTAGCTAATGCTGTGACAGCCAGATCTCTGTCACGCCTTCCACCACATTCTCCCCTTTCCCCTTCCTTCTTGGATTCGATGCATCACTCTGCGCTTCCCTTCGCTCTCCCCACACTGGACTCTCACGCCTTTCCCCTCTCCTACTCGCGGCGCTCGGATCCCCTCTCGTCTTTTCATCATCGCCTCTTCCTTTGCAGCTCCACTAGCAGAGCTGCCACTCCAAAAACTCCTGCAGCACTTACAAAATGGACGCCCTGCTGAGAGCAGCCACCACTCCTGGCAGGAGTGGGAGATGAGAGGAATTGTGGGAGAGAGAGAAACAAAATGACAGAAAAAGAAAGAAAAAAGGCCCAGAAGTGGGGCCCTAAATCATTGCCAGTTACAAGCTCCTAGTGTTGAGAAGGAGCTTAGCTGTTTAGTTTGATTTGGCATGAAAGAAGAATAAGGCTCAAGTTTCCTGGGGTTCCACTGCTACTGTGACTAAGGGGGCTGTCAGCAGGAAAAACAACAGTATTAGTCATTTGTTCAAACACTTAACTCTTTTCTTGACAGGGACCTCTTTTGGCTTTGTGAATAGTGACTATTATCTGTGAGGAGTAAAGGTGGACATAGTGTGGTGTTGTCACTCACCCTAACCAGAAGAACGTCTTAGGGAGGAGGTCAGGGTGAACTGTTGGGCCCAACAAACTAAGTGCCTTTGCAACGGGATATCTGTGTTTGTATTCTAACGACTGTCAATGCTGTCTTTCAACACACGCAATCAAGTAGTTCTAGCGGCGTAAACTTAACCGAACCGTAAACATACGTCATAGGGATTTCTGATCCTGATGAATAAAATCAACCCTGTCGTCATGCAAGAAATCTAGCAAAACTGCCATTTTTGTTCAGTGACAACCTTTTTTGTGTCAACATTAGCCTACATGCTGACTGACCGCAGTATATACTAAATACGGATTCTCTTAGTTTACAGTTGGTTCCAAATAAATACACCCACTTAAACGTTTTAAACTAAATGATACGTGTGTCAGTGCGTGTCAGTTGAACTGCAAACGTCCATGTGTTTTTTCCAAGGATGCAACAGTTATGTTTTTGGTTTTCTGGGGCGTTTGCAAACCAACCACCGTCCCCAATTTCTTTTCATTTTCCTTTTCCATTGTGGCGAATAGCGTCCACTAAAAAAAAGTATTGAGTATTTTGTCACCTTTCCAGTTTGGACATAGAGTCAAAAACTGCTTACATTTTGTATGAGTTTGTTGCACAACTGATATTTTCAAAGTTCTATCTTTCTGCGAATGGCAACTGTAGCATGACTAAGGTTAAAGGAAAAATTGTGGTCATGACAAATTAACTCTGGTTAGGGTTTTTTAACGAAGGAACTTGGTTAAGGTTAGGTAAAGATTGTGTTTACAGTTTATAAAACGGCAAGTTTGTGCCATGGCATAGACTCCAGTCTCTTACGTTATAATCACATGACCTCCACACCCTTTCTTTTTGCCTTGCTTGATAAAACCCAGCCTACTTCCTGCATTGGCACTGAAGGTTGACACTGGACGTAGAGCATGAGGTCCAATGATTGTCCAATATGGACGGAATTCCTGGGGAACTGGGCCGGAATAAGAATCTGAATCAGTTACAGCTCAGCCCGTCATTGTAACAGAAACAAATACAAATATAAAGAAAAACAAGCGATGATGACACTTGGAATGCAAAGCACTGCTTTTAGTGCTGAAACAGTGAGTCAATTAAACGGTTCGCGAACGTGATCGACATTGAATTATTGAACAACAAATTGGTCTTTTAAGTCATTTATCACGCAAACATATCAACTATTTGTTGCTTCCAGCTTCTCAATATAAAGATTTGCTACTGTTCTCTGGTTAATATCATTGTAAATTGAATGTCTTTGGGTTTTGGACTGTTGGTCGGACAAAGTAAGCAATCTGAAGGCATTACCTTGGGTTCTGCACTGCTGATGTTTTTCGTTCCCTATTGTCTGTTATTTTGCAGACTTAACAATTAATACATTCAATCAACAGTTGACCGTGTAATCAGTAACACAAAGAAGTGTTTTCATTTTAATTGTTAGCCCTGACTGCATTACAGCACATGATCAGCCTACCACAAGCACAGATACATTGTTCGTACAATTAAATGAGCAAATTACATTCAATCTAGCATTATGTAATTATCTATACATTTGGCTCACGTACATTATCTTGTACAATGTGTTTATTTTGCTTCTGACCACGAGCTGACATCCTTTTACATCCCTGATTCCCCCTAAAGAGGAGGATGTCCAGTCCTGGACAGTCCAAATGAACAGTACACAAGCTAGGAATCAGCTATCAAGCCACACAAGCTACCAAAAGAAAGATCAGAAAGTCAGCTAAAAGCCAGTACCAAGCATCCACAACCAGAACAAAACACAATTACAACCTAGGCAATTATACTCATAATGTCCAAAAACACACAAATATGCAAATCAGAATTCCATGATTTCTCTATTTTCACCACTTCCAGCAATCCACACAAGCTTTACACCCTCTGAAAGTGCAGACTCTGCAGAAAACAAAGATACCAACCACGTTGCCATGCGATGAAATATCAGCGATCTACAGTCATAAACGTAACAAAAAATCATAAACATATCATAAAGCATGTCTTACCTTTGCTGTCTTCTGATCAAAAGTCATATTCCGATTAAAAAATACGATTCTACCCTGTTCTCTCGTGTATTACTGTCCCTTTGAAATCAATGGCGGCTCCCTGGGTTTTTCCACAAGCACAAACAATCGGCTCATAGGGGGGAGGGAGCTCACGAACAGAAATGACTGGCTCTGGTCTTATTGCCTTCTGGATGGTGATTGGTGTTGCTAAGCCAACCGTGGGCGGTTTCAATCGATTCTATTGACTCTAACGGTCACAAAGAGGTGTCATTTATGCAGATCGGCCAATGGGCTGCTGTTTTCTGGATGTTTGACAGGCCACACAAAGACAGCAACAGACACATAAATGCAGGGCCAGAGAGAGTCCCTGGCTGATTCTGAGCCAGATTATAAGCTCTAAATGACTCAAAAACAGTTGTATTTGATGGAATGAGTTACTATGATGATATATTAGTGAAATATAAATAGTTTTTACTGCCTGGTACCTAAAACAGGTCAATGGATCTGGATTCAAATCCCATATTTGCTGGTTCCGCCTGGAAATATCTGTGATAAAATGTGTGTTAAACTGCTTAGGTTCACTTTTTTAGCATCAACCTTTGCACAGTTACTTAGCAAATATTATTTTAATCATTCCTAAAAAGTTTAGGCTTATTCCTTGATGTTTCTAATGTGTTTTCACTATAAATTATGTGGGGGTTTTTTAGGCGGAGGTAGAAATTTCAATTTTCTACTGCTTTCCAGATGCATATTATCTGACAGAGTATAGATACCTGAATCCCTACACTTTTATTGTACTCTCACAGGTCTTAGCTTTCATTTGAGACCAAGATTATGCATATAGCCTTTGTGGTTATTAAGATATACTCAATCTATTTTGGCATGTCAGTCAGTCAGTCATTTTCTACCGCTTGTTCCCGTTCGGGGTCGCGGGTGACTGGAGCCTATCCCAGTGGCTTCGGGCCTTAGGCGGGGTACACCCTGGACAGTGGCCAACTCATCGCAGGGCTGACTATTTTGGCATGTAATTTCGGATAAATAGTTGGAAAAATGGGCTTAGGGATGATCAGGTTTACCGTCCTTTAAGAGGTGCTGGATAATATCATTTCATACGCTTTCTTTGATAGAAAGCAAACTGGTAATTGAACTGCCGCTAACCCTAACTAAAAAACATTTCACAAATGTCACTGAGAACTAGAAGCCAACTAGAAACTGAACTAAACTTCCGTCTTTTGAAGGTAGGTATAGAATGAAGTAGATAAGAGGTGGAAGGATGTGAGTGTTGTAGGATTTGGGGGCCAGCTCGTTGAACGCACCGGGAGAATGCTTTTGACAACCAAATTTGGTAGACCCCTAATGTTAGTAGGTGTAATGTTTTGTTCATCACCCAGCTCTGCTTTAAAATACACCCACTAACCAAGAGTAAAATCACGACTTGAGCACTTGACAAAACGCCTAAAAAGCTGAGACCTACATTAAGTTGCTTAGCGCAGAAATTTAAGCAATATGAGTGGGTGTGGAGGTGTGGAGTATGTTCAGTTATTATTAAACTTGGAGTGCAAAGCCACCAACACACTGGGGGCTAATGTGGAGCACATGTGGCTGTAACACTTGATGTAAAGCTATAGGTGTCCAATTGCTTTTGTAATCCCCCAAGCCTCTGTGACCTGGAAAGGTACGAGTGCAAAGGCCCCGGGCAATACTTAGCCCTGTGCTTCCTACCATCAGCCACCGCATATTTACCTTATTGCTGTGGAAGTCGTGCTACGGAGTGAGGCGAGTGGGGGACTGTAACGAAGAGGAGGAGGAGGAGGATGGATGATTGCTGACTGGAGGAAGCTGCAGTAATTCTCTGCCTGTTGTAGATCTAATTTGCTCCCAGACTATTTTCCAAAAATACCCGCAGTATTATTTTCTATCAATCCTGTTTTGTGCACAAGCCTCGGTGCTTTAGTCAAATCTCACAAGAAAATATTGTGGAAGCATTGTAGTGTAGTTGGATGGACATTCTCTGGGTGTAAACATAGAGATGGTACTGCATGTCTGTGAGTGTAAAGCCACTAATAACAGTCCGCGTAAAACAACATTATGTGTGTGTGTGTCCACTCAACAATTCACGCTTATTCAGCTAGAACTGCTGCCTATTGCAGCCCAATCTCCTAAAACATAAGTTTTTATACTTTCATTTCCTTCAACCGCAATTTTTTTTTATAATCCCGAACGTTTAACATTGTGAGTAATACGAAGCAGGATGTTGGACTTTGACAGCTGCAGCCCACGTGTTGTTTCTACTACTAGCACACTTGGTTAAAGCTGCACTAATCAATATTTTGATATTTAAAGTGCCTCAAAGCACTACGTGAAAGGTGTCCCTCGCAGTGTCAAACGCACAGATAACCCACATTTCCATGGAGCGTTTTAGCATCTTTTAGCGCTTTGTTTTGGTTTTATGGCCCGTAACTTTCTTGTTCTGGCTCACTCTCACCGCTCTCATCAACCTTTTTTCAAGCCTGCAGCGGGCGAAGGTCGCGACTTGGCTGGTGAACATAGCGGAGCGTTTAGCAGCTGAAGAGCCAGATATTTCAGTCAGGAGATGGCGCAGACCAAAAACAGAAGTTAATAAGATAGTGAATGTTGCGCTGTGGCACATGTTGTGTTCACAGCTTGTTCTGCTGCCTCCAAGTTGCCAAAACAAGAATGAATGCAGCTTTAGGGTTTGGGAAACATCCAGGCTTTAGCAAACGTCAATGAGTTCTGTTAACATATTTAACCAAGCTCATGATCCTTCCCTAACCTTGACGAAGTGCTTCGAGTTGCCCAACCGTGAAACGTCAATCACGCTTTAGCCGCCGTCTATGTGTGAAGAATGTACTTTAGACTTAAGACTGGGTTAACTGTGGGTTTATCCTTGACTACAGATGGAGTTTACTTAAATGACAAACCACCAAGGAAATCATTCTGACAAACAGCAACCGGTGAAACAAACCGTAGAGCCTCCTCTTTCATCCTCTGCACATTATTCGGTGTGTCAGAGGTGTTAAAGAGAAACAGGAGTGAATCTGTCCGCCGGTGACTGAGCCGTGCCTTTTAGCTGGGCCTCACAATCACACTAGCAAGGCCGGGCACAGTGTGAGCTCCGAGCGAATGAAAAGCCAAAAGACTTGAAAGAGGATTTTGAAAGTAGCCAGAAATAAGAAGAGAGTGTGGAATGAATGGGAGTGTGCAGGAGCAGAGGGGAGGCAGGCGGAGAAAAAAATACCTATTGGGTGATCCTCCTTCTTTTTGCGGAACGTTGTATTTGTAGAGTTGTGGGGATGTATTGGAACTATAAACTGCATTTCCCACGTACACTTGCATGACGAAGCATAACTGTGTTGTTTTAATGGTCGGTCCAAAATCACTCGCTTGTCCACTCACACACCACTCCCTATATATCAGACACTCAGTAGCTTACTGTGTAGAGAGCGGCAACAGATTTCAGACGCTTATGTATTATCACCATTTTCCACCCAAACTGACATACAGTATGTAGTGTTGCATGGGCTGTATGGCACTTTTTTGTTGTGCGCTGTGTATTTCAATTGACAACACGCTCCACAATGTGGCGTAATGCGTGTTGCGCTTCAGCTGGCTGGTGTGGTGGCTGCTGTTAGCGCTTCGTTTTCTAATAGAAATAACGCAAACGCAAGAGTCGTTCTTTCTATGTGGGTCCACTTACAGCAGTTTGTGCATCTCTGCGTCAGTCTCATCAACGCTTGCCTGCAGGAATGTGACGAACCCCGTTCTCCAACCCGCCTGCTGGCCTCTGATTGGCTCAGGGACGCAATGAGCAGGACACCACGCCGACTGGTCAGAAACCAGGCTAAAGTAGGTCTAGCGACCCAAAGCTGGCTTTATCATTAAATACTTGTGTTGGACCTAAGTGTGTAGAGGCTTCTTTCCTCCACATTACAATTTTCTGGCCTTTTTGCACCTAAGACTTGTGCTATGAGTGCAGTGATCTTTGCAAACAAATAAAAATAAAATACAAATAGACATATTGTAATGGTATAGTGGTGAGCATCAAGAAAAATAGCACTTTCTCCAAAGACTGCAGTGTTTAAACTGCTTTAACAAGATCAGCTCCACCATGTTCGCCGTGTTTTCACTCCGTCTCAAAGTGGCTTTGTCTCCGACGTGCGGGACTATCTTTCTGAGTTGAAGAGCAGCTTTTACCTGTCATCTCTAAGCAGGGCTGGACTGGGACAAAAAAATAAAAAAATCGACCCTTGCATTTTTTGACCAAGGCCGCTTATGTCATGCCAATGCCAAACAACGTAGCTTATGCCATTTGACTGATAAAGTGGCTGAGGACCTCACTTTGTGATCGCATTTCTTGTTATCGAATTATCATGGTCATTTACTGAACTGATCATCGTTCATCATCTTCATCCTGGCATGGCACGCACACTGCCTCCCGGCTACCTCCCTGGGAGTCGCTCTTTACCCTCCTGCTCACCTTGCTGCCCAGGTTCCCTGGCACACGGCTCTGCCTGGCAGCGGCCACGGCCCCGCCACCTCCGCTCCTTCCCCCTGATGCTGCATAATGGCGAGCACTGACTGCCGTCACCGTGGATGTTGAAGCTACCGCTGCCGCTCCCGTACGTTTGGCTGCATCTGCATCTAGAGTCTTCTGGATTCTGGCCCAAAACGTCTCCGTGTGCCCCTCGTCTTTTGTTTTTTTGCTTGCCCATCTTGACCTTTGACGGTCATCCACAGACGTTTGACCCTGGGCCAGACACCCTGAGTGTCATTGTAGAAAATGAACCAATGGGCCGCTGCCCCTGCTTTATGGACCAGTCGCCGGCACTACTTAAAGAAAAATATATTAAAAATTAAACATTTTAATTTATATCATTATTGGAGCCATTATTTTAATTGTATCAGCCCCAAGGTGTCGGCCCACTGGGAAAATGCCTGGTATGCCAGATTAGCAGTCCAGTGCTGAACTATAGGCAGTTGTGTGCACACACATGTTTGTAAGTGTGTATGTGCGGCTGAGAGATATCTGTAATTGTTCTAGTCTCTGCTGTTGCCCCTGTGTGACTGCACTTGCCGAGCTTTCATGCTAATTTCAAATGTAATGTTTTCGAAGGCTATACTCGCTTGGAAATGCAATGTTTTCTTCTCCTAATCTCGTCTGCTTTGTTTACTCCAATGTACTGTAGCGCTGTAATTAAATAGCTGATGCAATGCCCCAGCACCATCTTAACTTTCCATCAAGGCTGAGATGTTTTTTTTCTCAGTGAGCACTCATTCGTTACTTCCTGTGAGTGCTCCGTTTCATTCTTGTTTCTGGCTGTTTTCAAAATCCTCTCCCAAGTCTTAACTCATTTCGTTGCCTCAAAGATCAGAGGAAGCGAAAAGGATTGCGATTTACCAGAGGAGCTGCTGTCTCACTCTCACAGCGGCGGGGTTTACAAAGTGGGGATCATTTCAGTTTTGCCCAACCGCTCATTGGTGGTTTTCTATTTCAGCTCTTGTGATAAACGTGATTTTAAGCTTTTTCCTCTGCACGTGACCAGTGTTTACTGTTCAATATAGTGCGAAAATTTGCTTATGTACAGTGTCCGAATACACATTCGCAGGCAGGCCATGTAGAAAAACATGTTTATGCTTCATCTTTTGAGCTTTTGTCTTCCTTCATGATTGTGAATGTGCAGCTGGGTTTGTATCAGGGGGGACGGGAAGCTGCATCAGCCATAAAGTTGCGTCACTAGACCCAAGTAGCAGCAAGATTGGAAAACCAACTACTTCATTACCCAGAAGTGTCAGGCTTTTCCATTTGCTCTTCTAAGCTCCCACTGTTGGTTTTTCCTCGAAATAAACGCAACGCGGAAGCGTCCGTGTTTGTCGTCGTCGCAGCGACAGAAGTCTGCTCAAATTGAAGGATGGAGCGAGGCTGTGCGAGCAGTGAGAGCCATTTTGAATAGACAAAGAACACCAAATGCAAAGACAAAAAAAAAAAAAAGAAGGAAGATGAATCAGTCAGAGGAAGACAAGTACGCTAAAGGGGAATGCTGCACTGAACATGGGAGCTGCCTTTACAAGATGAAAGGGAGAAGCGACAACATGAAGCAACATCGATGCAGATTACTGGGTTTTGCTATCATTCACTGGTTTGTTTGTTTTTTATTATTACGTGCCTAAAGTCCCGATACCACGTCCTGTCTAGCTGCTGTGTCACTAGCTAATGTAATTCAATACAACCTTTCAACGTCTTTGTGTGCCTGCGGTTTTTTTGTACATACTCTAAGACTAAGACTATCTGCTGCTATTAGAAGTTGATGCCTTCGTGGACAAGGTTAAATAACAAGGATTTACAAAAAACTACAGCTCCCATGAAATATCTACCAGTGCTTTTTTCTAATGTCATTTTTGCAACTTTTTTTAGCTGTAATCTCTGCTGTCTAAACAACTGCTAGGCCTGTCCTCTGGACTAGCCGACTTGCCCATGGGCACGCCTCACTCTGCTGAGCCGGTGGCACTTACCCCATGATGTTTTAGTGGCTTATGGGAAATGGTGTTTATTAGAGGTTACAAAAATTGGATTTTTAATTAATGGCATTTTCGCAAAAGTCAGTGGGATTTTCAATGAGATTTGAAAGCTATGAGAAATTAATTTGAAAGTTACATTTTGACTCTCAATACTGAGTTGCGATGTGCAAACACAAGTGGCAGGTTGTTGCCAATCAAGTAATCAGTAGTGTAGTAATGTTTGTCAAGCCGATGGCAACTACTAACAAAGTAGGCCTGTCGCCAATTTTATGTCAGTATAACTTCATCGGTTTTGCACTGACCACTGAGCCGCCCGGAACATGGTGCCCGTCCACCGAGCATCAGTGATTTCGGCGAGGGTGGGGTGCCTGCACCGGAGCCCAAAGGATCCTAAAGGACAGCACCCACCCCAGCCTCAGCCTGCTCACCCTGCTGCCGTCTGGCAGGAGATACAGAAGCGTCAGCTGTCGTACCACCAGAATACAGAGCAGCTTCTCCCCTCAGGCTGAGACTCCTCAACTCCACCTCATCCTCCGCACTCAAAACGAAATCATATGGAACTTTCTGTTATGCCGGTTTTTGGACGTTACCATACCACTACCATGTATAGTATATGTATATAAGTAACTGTACATACAGTTTTGCTTTTAGCTTTTGCTATTCTGATTTGAAATAGCTGTATAAATACTGTACGTTCTGTGTGTGTAGCGTGAGGGGAGCTACGACGTTGTGTCGCCCTGTGCTGTAGCATGACAAAATGAATGTAGCTTGAACCTTAAAAGCGCCTGGCCACACCGTTGCAAAGGGATTCCTGGGAAGTGCAGTGCAAACACCAAAGCAATTACAGCTCCAAGGCAGATAACTAAAATGCTAAAAGAACTAAGTGAAAGAGGACACAGGCTCTTGATAGAGGTTAGGGTTAGGATTTAGGTAAAAAAAGATTGGAGCGGGATAAGACAACAGCATGACATGACTTACTGCTAATTGGAATAAACAATGCCTCTGATGAGAAGAATGTTAAAACAAATGGAATGGTTTCCATGCTTTTGGCTGTTTTTGGCTTCAAGTCAGCCAATACGTTATAAAATGAAAATTATGCAAACAATTCTCCTGTTGAAATTCTTGCCGAGGTCTTACCAATCTAGGGCGTATTGCTTTCCTTGTGCTTTCCAACCAATTACGGTGTGATGAGGCTGAGTTATTGCCATCTGGCACCTCAGAAAGTCTACAGAAATGTTCCTGGGCTCACGCCGGCTGAGCTGCCGCAGGCATATTCTCTGCTGCAATATTCAAATCCCTGCACATAATCTACAAATATATCAGCTGTAAAAGTGGGTTAAATAACATTAGGTAAACTTGCATGATCCATGTGTGGGTTGTCGAGGCGGCAGAGAGGGGGACAGATAAGAGCAGAACAAATATAAAGCGCCTATCAAAGGATGCACACAAAAGAGCAAACTGAGGATACAGAGAAAGATAAAGCATGTTCACTGGCAGGTTAAAGCAGACGCACTCTGCATTATTACCTCACCGTAATCGATACGTCGGAGGTATTTGTGCGTCTGGGGAAAAACCCAGACGCACAAATACGATACATACAGACAGACATGCATACACACACCTTGTCGATCGCAACATGAATAGAGATAGAAAAGTATAGATGCTGAAAAGTCTCGCGGTACTTTCCACTGTAGAGTTTAAGTCATGATTGATGACTCCAGCTCTCTGGCTTCCGGGTTGATCAGCTGCGACTAGCTCTTCCAGAATAGTCTGTACTGTGTCCAAATTGCATACTCTCAGCTCATTCTAACTGCGTTCGAAATATGTAGTGTGTTCGTGCTGGTTTAACGGCTCAGTGTCGTCGAAAATAAGCCCGATCGAATGCAGATCCTTTCCTTAGCGTACTCTACTGTGCTCTGCCAGCGGGCCGCGCGCCTTTTACGACAAACGGGCGCCACAGTTTGCCCCGTGTGCAGGTGAAGAATTGGGATTGGGACTTTGAGCTCTGAGGTCGGCAAAACACACCGACCCACCGAGCTCTGACGCTGGAAAACAATCTTTTCTTCACTCACCCAGCACATCTCAGTGCGCAAAACAGTCAAGTTTTTTATCCAGGTTCGATCCCAAATGTCGCTGGGTGGCAGGTCACATCCGCTGTCGCCAATACCATGAGTAACTTGACAACGGGCCACAATACTCCTGGTGAAAGCCGGTGCCTGTCCTCAGCCAAAGATCGCTTACGAGGTAAAAGAAGCATCACTCTGTAACACCACTGGACGATTGCGTGGTTTGTTTTTTTTTCTAGTCCCCACAACTCCCAACAGAGGGACACGTCTTCCCTGCTAAAGCGACCTAGCTGATCGTGTCGCATCAATTTCAGGAGTAATCTTCTCCAGTTAAACTGCCTTCCATGTCATTTCAATAATTTTACCTTATATACAAGGACCGTCTGTGTTTGGATGAAGTAGCTCTGGAAAAATACGGTTTATAAAGTGTAGTAGTCTATAGCAGCTATTTCAGCGCGATGCCAGTGACGGCAATGTTATTTATGTAAATGTACTGTAAGTATCTGACCATATACATTTGTTGCTATTAAAAGCATTATATATAGCCTGTATACTGCTCACGTGAGTTCCAGATAAACTGTGCACGTTTCCAAAGATCTTTACACGCTCATGTTGATGTCAGTGGTAAACACCTCGTCACCCTGCCGACCCACATCAAGAAAAAGGATAATCGCGTGCTGTGACACTGTTTTCGACACTTCCGATTAGCTCATAAACTGTAAAGTGGTTTTGCAGCAGAGCGTCATTAGCAGGATGCCGGTCCCCAGGAGTCTTTCACCCCACAGCGCTGCTGGCACGTTTCACACTTTTCCATCTTTTTTTTTTTTCTTTTTTATACACATGGATGGAAACATGAGTTGTGAAGGCTTTTACATCCACATCGGTGTTACCTGTTTGGTAATGCGTGAACAGGCGGGGACCACTTAACTGCCTGCACTGTATGTTACAATGCAGCAGTGTACTCACTCAGAAAAATGAAAAAGTACTAGTACTAGGAGTACTGAAAAATTCTAGTAGTAACTACTGCTGCATGTAAATGGATATATATTTCCTGAATGAGCTACGGCAGCTGTTTGGATAAGTGAGTCCAAGTGTGAAGATTCATCCTGTTTTTAAAGAAAATGGAAACTTTTTGTTATATATCTTTCACTTAGGATCCCAGAAGCACCTTCTGCTGCTGATACCTATGATACTTATAATCGAGTATGCTTATATTGTGGTACTGGAACTTTTACTTAGGTAATTATCCTGGATGATGACACCAAATGACTGACTAACTGAACTGAATGGATGTAATTTTGGCTTCTGAGCGAGAGGTGTTCACCCGTTTCTTTTTGATCATGCGCTAAAAACACGACCGAGCCAACGGCGTCACGCCGCTACATGACTGCACTCGTGCACGTTTCATTATCGTAAAGAGTTTCTTGACTCCCAAGCTGCAATTGAAATAAACTGGTCCCACGTTTTGAATAATGCCACCCCTCGCACTGCTTTTTTTTCCTCCGTCCACCACAGTAGATACTGCTCAATAAAGGCCGGACATAGTTTGTAGAAAGGATTCCTCCCCACTGTGTTGAAATTTGATAGGTAGAGAAGCGACGCGCCGCTCTCTACATCACTGATTAAAAACCGCCTCTTCACGAGGAGAAAGGGCAGAGGAGATATTGGTGGGGGGAAAAAAAATCTTCACAAAAGCACACACTCACAGATACGGACACACACACACACACACACACACACACACACACACACACACACACACAGCAGTGGCTCTCCTGAGGTTTTTGGCATTCCTGCTGTGTTTCTGTCTTTCCGTCTGTGACAAGCCATCTCAGGAGAGAGAGAAGCTCCACCTTGGCAGCCTCTGTGCCTCCCCAGGTCAACTTATTAAAACACTGAGATCACACACGCACATGCACACGCACAAACACACACACACACAGGCACGCATAACCATAACAACTTCTGTGGTTTTACTCCCAGGTACTGCACACTTGGCCCTGAGGTGATTCATCATTTCCCAGAGCTACACACACAAACCTCCTTGCATATGCACACAAAAAAAATGCACAAACACACACTTTCAGCTACATCTGTTTACACACACGAGGGCGCAAACACACACACACAGCCCTTTGTGTACCAACACACACTCCCCCCAGCAGATGGACACACGCCGCAATCTTTTTCTTGAATTTCCTTTTTTGAAACACCTGCTTTTGGTCTTCTCTTTTCCCTGCCTTTCTGATTCAGATTGCTGGCAGTTTATCTGTTTGACTGGGCGGAATTGAGCAAATGGACTCAACTAAAAGCCTCTGAGCTGCAGTAATGCGGCGGCGGGCTACAGAGGACCAGCAAGCGGCCCAGCACCATTTGTTGGCTGTAAAACGAAACAACACAATATACAATGAATCTCATCTTAATGCCTCGGCAGGCTGATTTGAATACAAATCAACAGCAATCACAACAGCAGCAGCGGCAGGGGATATCTATCACTGTGTTGTTGTGCTGAGGCTGGAGGTCTGCGCATTTAGATGCTGTTGGATCTTCAGTGAGCAAACAAAAAGAGCAGAGCCAGAGGTCTACGGGCTCCTCAGATCCCTGCACAGCCTACTGGTTAATGGGCTTATTTATTATAATTTTTTGGTGTTTTGCCAGAGGCAGAAACAAGGGATCAATGTTTTGGGGCACCACTTCAAGGAAAGATCATAGGGGCCGAGGAGGGAGCCTCATCTCTGTTGATTATTCGGCCTCTCTCCCGCTGTCTCCCTCTGTCTCTCTCCCCCCCAGACGTGCTGCTGGCCCAGATTGAATTGATTAGAAGACCTCTGATTTCCAGCATGGCCCAGACACGATCACTCTGGAATGCCAATAGTCCTGCTCTGTCGGGGTAATTTTTCCTGGCCCACAGTGAGGAGCTGCTGCCTGGATAGCTGGGGTTACAACAATTTATGGGGCCACTATTGGAGTTATATGAAAAGTGGCACATGGACCGGTTACGTCCCTGTCTGACAGTATGGATGTGTTTGAGTATATATTTATGGTGTCAGTGATCAACACTGATTTGGTTGTCTATATCAAGCGCTTAACCTATAGATTCTGGTGTGACATTCTGATCTGATTCCAAGTAGGCAGTAGAATGTGTGACTGCAGTTCGTCTTGTCATCATGCCAGATGTTGACAGGGAGCTACGGTGTGCCATAATGGTTGAAGGGACATCTCTATGGCCGAAAACATGTATTTTTGATTTTGGGGTGAACTTTCCCTTCAGGGGATTGTTCTTGAGTCAATCAACTTTTTTCCCCATTCGGAAGTGTATAATGCCTATACAAAATGTCAATATCATCCATCCGTTTTCTACTGCTTAGCTACAGTACGTCTGGGTCACAGTGGCACTACCCCGCTGGCCAACAAGATGAGTTGATATTTGATGATTCCGCAAAACCTCGCAATGAGTGTGTTTTTATGTCCATTTCCAACACTTTCATTAAATTTTTTACTTTCTTCAAAGTATGGTTAAGTTTAGGGCAAGATCGTGGTTATGACAAAATAAACTATGGGTTAGGTATTGTGATGGTTATGCTATGGTTGAGGCTGGGGAAAGCTAAATGGAATTCTAAATGGACTGTACTTGTAGAGGGCCTTTCTAGTCTTCTGACTACTCAAAGCGCTTTCACACTACATATCACATTCACCCCTTTCACGCATTCATACAATGATAAATGCCCATCAGTAAAAATTAAACTAATCATTCACACGCACTCACACACCGAAGGCACAGCTTCGGGAGCAATTTGGGGTTCAGTATCTTGCTCAAGGACACTTCGACACATGGCTGGGGGAAGCCGCCGACCCGCTCTACCGCCAAGCCACAGCCGCCCAGAAAGTTCCTAGTTACAGTAAATAACATGCACAAGATAATTGTAGGCGTGTGAAGGGATGGTCCATGGTCTCCTGCATGAATGTCAAATTTGCTACACGCCCATCCACCGCCATGACTTTCACACGCTTGCTTTTTGCCTCACCGCATAAAGGGCACGCTACTTCCTGCATTGGCACTAGACATTAATCGGATTAATGCAGTATAGATGTAGCTTGTAGGGATACTGGGATGGAATAAAATTGGAAATTCCTTTTTTTTTTATAATTAACACTTTAAATGATGAAGGCACTTGCAAATGACAAGGTGATACAAAATGTAAACCATACATTGGTATCAGCAAGTTTTATATTTCTAATGGCAATACAGTGGGTTCGATCCAATAGAGACTTCTTAAAAATCAGTTACCCTAACCCTTCAACATAATTTGTCTGGTGTTGCCTTTTTCTTAGTTGTAAGTAACAAAACAATTAGCTGTCATTTGCGTGTGGGCGAGCAGCCTAGGAAGTAATTGTTACAATAGGATATGGGCCATTTTGCATTGGAATAAATTTGCATTGGCATTGAAAAGAAAACCTTGGGTGCAGAATCATCCAAAATTTATGCAATTCCTAGGATACTGGGCTGCAGTGGCAGCAGGTAAAGCAAAGTAGCCCAGATTCCCTACTCCCTAACTACCTCCTCCAGCTCCTCTTCTTGAGGCATTCCCAGGCCAGATGGGATTTATGTTCTGGGTCTGCCCTGGGGTATCTTCCCAGTTGGACGTGCCTGGAATGTCTCCACAGTGAGGCATCCAAGGGCATTCTAATCAGATGTACCTGATCACCGAAGCACCTTAACTGACTCCCTTCAACAAAGTTCTATTTCGAGCTTCTTCTGGATATCCGAGCTCCTCACCTTGCCCGGTAAGGGTTTCTCACCCAGTTTCTCAAATTCTAATCATCACCAAAAGATCATGACCATAGGTGAGGGTTGGACTGTAGATCAACTGCTAGTTGGAAAGCATTTCCTTCAGGCTTAGCTCCCTCCTTACCACGACAGTACAGTGCAATCACTGCTGACGTAGTGCTTATCCGCCTGTCTCACGCTTCATCTTACCAAGACCCCAAGATAGTTGAAGTCCTTAACTGCGCAACTCGTTCCCAATCCGAACAGAATACTATGGCCTGAGACTTGTGATATTTGTAACAATTGATACAATGTCTTTAATTTTAAAAATTGTTGGAAACCATTGTTCTTCCATTGTATTTTTATAGCTCGAGCTAAAAGCTTTTTATGATTCCTCCAGGGCTGGAAAATGTGCATAGATTTCTTTAAATGCATCAATCAAACCACCAGATAGAGATGTCGCATTGAACTTTCAATAAGGAAATTATTCTTATTATTACATTTATAGTTTTTATAGTTATTTTAATATGAATCTCATTTCGGCCTCACCATCAAACTGTCTTCGGGGTGTAGGAGCAGAGATCTTAAGGTTTTTTGGTAAATGCTGACTACTTGTGACATCTAACTTAAAAGTTGAAAGTGGAACTTGAGTTAAGAAAATGTTTGTCTCTCACGCTCAAATTATTTGAGCGGTTCTCTCGACAACCCTAATTCCTAGAACTGACATTTATATACAAATTATTTGCAACAGCAAATACGTTGTTAAGGAAAAGTAATGCTGGCTGGATTGCGTTTACTTTCAGAAACACAACATGTCTATTAACAATTCACTGAAACCACAATTTTTCCCTAATCTTAACCAAAGTGCTTTTGTTGCCTAAACCTAACCAAGGACGGGACTCTGGATGCCACCATCCTCCCCGTCCACCGCTTGGTACTGGTGCGGTACATAAATATAGCGCTTCATTCATTTAAACAAAAACATTGCCTTTTAACAAAATCCAGGCAGAGATTAAGTTTTCTACCACAATATAATTGGGAGAACAATTTAGTAATACATATAAATATATATATCTATATATATTTCTAGGAGGCAGGGTTGCTCACTAAAGACCAAAATGATTGGGAAGTTAAATTGTAAATATGATAACTACACACATGATCCTAATGTTAAAGGAAGAAAGTTGGAGGCGATAAAGGAAAACGTAGATAGTTTGTCATGAGCTACAACCAGTTTAACGCAAAATTTACTCACTTTTATCTGAACACTGGACAGCTGTTCTGCTTTGTCTCATAGCGTCTTTGAACAATTCTACAATGAAAACAAGCACAGCACATTTTGACATTTTTGGGACCAACTGAGTGATTTGCACTAACCGCTGGTTGTGAACGACATAAATAGACACAGAAGTAGGAGGCTAGCGCGAAGGGCTGAAAAAATTAAAAATGCACTTGGGAGAAACGCATGGAAGAGAGACAAACAATATCGGGATGTGTTGGAACTAAATCAAGCACAACGGACGAGCAGGTCCATTACGGGGGAAACAAAGGCAAACAATAATGAATCTATCCAAACAATGCATTGTGGGAACAAGCAGTGGAGGAGCTAATATTAGGATGTCTCTGCTGGAGCTGTGACGTACTGCAGGGGAAACATGTGCAAGAGCGGGGGGGGGGGTAATGCTGATGGCGTCTTCGCAAAGTACACAATAACTTCTTTACTTTACATTTGCTCTCCTCTGCCATATGTTCTCATTAGAAATACACTGCATGTGAAATTGTGGAAGCATACATGGGATGGGCTCATACATTCATTCATATGTGCATATACTCGTAGCCAAGTTTCACAACACACATGCACACGGACCAGGGAATCTATTTAAGCCTGCAGTGCTAATTTAACAATGTTTTTGTTCACCGTAACGGGCAGAAAGAAAAATGTTGCGAGGAATTATTTTGCGCTGATACAAGAGCCTGTGTTCGACAGCAAGTGTGGCACAGAATGTTGTGCATGGCCAATGCAATTAGTGTTACCTCTCCTTGGAAGGGCGCGACGCGCTGCTAAGTGAAATGTTGATATTTTTAACCCATCTGCCAACAGCAACTTGTGTTCCGTGTATCAAGGTCTGGGTACACAGAGGTGACACGTCAGCCAGCAGAAGATGGTAAATAGTCGCAGTAAAGGTGATTAAGGTGATATGATTCAATTCAATTCCATTTTATTTATATAGCCCAATATCACAAATCACAATTTGCCTCAAAGGGCTTTACAATCTGTAAATGATGAACTACATCATCATCGTATGATGAACTGCACCCACACGTGTGTTTTAATACACTGCACACTTAATCTTTTAATGCTTCATATACTAACAGGAGACAGATTATGCTATGCTTTAATGTTATTCTTGCTATTGCTACTGATATTATTAACTGTGTGACTAAAGAGATGCTTTAGAGCATTAGTGATATTAGAAATTCAGTAAAAGGGAAGTTGTTGAAGTGCTAGAATTTGTCGCATAACAATAATGATGATTTGATGATGAATTATGAGCTGTTGCATTAATAAATAGAATTCAGCTTTTTCATGAACAAATAAAATCCTGCCCACAATGTACTACCTGGAGATGATAAACTGTCAAACCTTTACAACAAAAGAGCTAATGAGGCCTACTGATAGTTCCAAGTCTTTCAACTCTTTCTTACTCAGTGCCTCATCTTTTTATTAGTCTCAGTTAAACTATTTCCCAACAGAGATTGGCATTAAGTAGAAGATTTTAGAAGCCGATTTGAAAGTATTGAGCAACTTTGGAATATGGCAAATGTAGATGGGATCAACCTTAGGTGATCTGTAGCTGCATCTTTGCATGTGACACGGAATAGATCAAACAGCCTCAAAATCTTTGGTACTGCTTGTAACGCGGGCAGGGTCCGTTTTACAGCAGGGATTCCATTTATAAACCTGTTCTGGCATCCAAACTCTAGTTTTAACTCCCAAAGTGACTTTTAGACTTTTAATCTACATTGCTGACAACATTTACTCTTTTAACATAGTTCTATACAGTGTATATGAATGTGTTTAGTGTGTTAAGAGTTTAAAAAAAACAAAAATTTGTTGTTCAGATTTTATCCATTGATCAGAATTGGATCCATATATTTTACACTGGCAATGACATCACAGTATTATATGTAACTGGTTTATATGTCCCTTTGTTTAAGTGTCGCGGGCCTGCCCGCCATTTTGGATCATCGCGTGACGAGCCACCCACGTGGTTATTTGTCTACGTGTTGCAGTAACAGCTGGTTGTGATGCTCAGTGCTCGGATTCATCCTGCACTGTCCATCTTATTAATGTAAAATAGCATTTTGATTATTGGCATTTAGAAGACCACAACAACCACTTTTTGAGACGGTTTCGCATTTTGGTTATTGGTTATCTCCCAGGGTCGTGCCCCGTAATTATTAATCCTTATTAATGATTCAAGCAATATTAATAACTTTATTCATATTAATAGATATCTTTTATGTTTTCCAATAGCCAAACCTCCCCTACCAGATCAGAACAATTGGGAGCGAAAAAGAACATTACTCTACAACCCGAGTGAACTGTATGTTCTTGTAGAGTGGTGACTCTTCTCACCAGGATGACTAACTAATTTCATTATATATGATATAGATATGGGCTTCAAAAGGTATTAGACACTGGATTCAATTCAAATTAAAATGCAAGTGGACCTCAACCCTTGTTTAGAATGGAAGAGTGGATGGATATTTCGCATTGCAAGGAACATGTCTGTGATGCCCTTCAAATCATTGTACTGGACAGACAATAACACACGGGATATTCAATTGTAAAATTGAAATAAAAAGATACAAAGACGTCTCAATAAAATTTATGAAAAATGGTTTTTCATCCCTTCTCTTCATTTTATTTCACATTGGTACAGACCTGTTTATCTGCATTTGAAAGATGGGTTTCAAGATGTCCGACTAGTTTTTCACAGTGCATTTGTCCAGACTGTTTTTTAATTGAGAGCCAGGAGGGCAGACTGAGCATATGAGAGAATGAGGCTGACCGTGAGCTCGCTCCCTCTCAATCTGCTTTTGTTCTAATGAATGAAATATTCATCAATCCTTCTGCACCCTGACTACACACATGCACACAAACACACAAACAAATCACACCGGGCCCTCCCTGACTGTGATTTGTTTGCAGATGCTAGTCAACAACATCCATTTGTCTGTTTCCCCCAGCAGGAGGACAGCTCAGTGCGCCTCTCCACAGCTCATAAAAATGCCCGCTAAATTTCCATCAGCCCGACCAGGCCATAAATTCCTCCCCAGGCCTGTGGCCTGACAGGCCGACACGCGGCCCCTTAGCACTTAGAGGGGGAAATGGATTTAGTCAATTGAAGGGAGGGTGATAATGAAACCGATACTACCCCGGTTAACCTTTAGCTCAGGAGCAGCACCCTGCAGCTGCCTCCTGCGGGCCGCATGAAATGGTTAAAGCTCAGAAAAAGTCATCCATCGGCGTATCCAAGGTCAGTACGTGGGCTCTGAGCATCAGGATGGAATAATGTGATGGATGGCACAAAAATGTAGCCCACAGGAATATTTAAATGGCACGCTGGAAGTGGAACCAAGTTCGTCATGCCATCAGGTTTCACACAGACCGAGATCAGATGTCGTTTTAATCTTAAACGGCAACTGGAAATCGTATTTTTCTAAAACCAAAAGGAACCTGATTGTGCTTTCATTTATGAGACTGGCACTTGTCTAAAATAATTGCTGTAAAACCAGGGAACAGACATGTGACATGTCTTGATAGAAGGATTTTTTTCTCTTTTCACAGTTTGGGTATGTGTTAGAAATGGTTGGAGCTAAAATTAGCTTTGGGAAGATAGAGACGGTAAAGGAGAAACATTTAGGGAGTGCATCTGGGATTGGGTCATGAAGTCAAATTTGGGTCTTTGACACAAAGCCAACATCTTAAAGGGTTGATTCATCATGAGCAAACAGGTTTTTCTTTGAACAGGTTGTGAGATATCTGTCTCTGAGGGATCTGCCACTGCCCCAATACAATGGGTGTGAATGGAGGTTTTGTTTATGGTGCTCACAGCAATGAAATATTACATTTCCTGTCCCTGTAACTCCAGGCAATCCACTGACCTCTCACACTTTTCATAGGGTCTAGCCCTCTACCGCATTGGTGTGGCCATATGGCAACATGCTCTTTGTGTTCATTTCCTTGCAAATATCTCTATAAGAAAACACCAAAATTTGTTTTTGCTAAATCCATCAAATGTCTGTGTTGACAAGTGTGTGTGTGCGTGTGTGTGGGGGGTGATTGTGTAATGTTGAATTTTCACGAACTGCAGTTGGTTTCATGTCAGTGTTTGATGATTCCCTGAGAACAGTATTATATTTGTTTTCAACTGTGTGAATTTGCAATTGAAATAATATTCATGAAAAGTGGTAATGGCACTCAAAGAATATAAAGCATTATTCAGCTAAAAAAAGAATGGAATAAATAAAAGCACACGCTGTTGTAAAGTATGTATGAGGTGTCGTTTACAAGTACTGTGTTGAAGCTTATAATAGAAATGTTGTTTGTTTGTGTTGATTCAATTGGTGCTGAGGAAAAATATTAACTATAAGTAAACTTGCACTCATTAAGTTATTTCCACTGTTATAAACCATATGGCAACATATCATAAAGTGCTGTTAAATAATATATTCTTTTTTTACAGCACTTCAAGTTAAGCCCTACTATGAAAAGAAAAAGAATCAAATATTAGGTGTTTTTTCTGTAGGTATAGCGTGAGGCTTGCGGTAGAGGGCTAGGCACTAGTTCCTCGGCACAAAGAAGTTTCCACGAATTAGATGGTAAAAAATGACCATGGGTTAAAATCGGGAGAAAGAGGAAAAAAAACAAAACACTGAAAGACTTGAAAATGAGAAGAAGTCTGGTGTTACATTCTTTTTATGCAACTTTTTGTCAGTGAAACGTAATCAGTCAATGGGGTTTGGAGATTCGCTTATTGTAAAAAAAAAAAAAGAAAAAGGGTGGTTGTTATACATTTAGTCATTCTGCAGACGCTTTTATCCAAAGGGACTTACATATGAGGAAGACAATGGAAGCAATTATAAAACCACAAGGTAACAAAACTGCACTGGTGCATCAGAAACTAGTCTGTTAAAGCCCAGCACAGTGTACAAAGCTAAAGGATAGGAAGGTTGCTTTGTTTTCTTTTCCTTTTGACATTTCTGCCACCGCTTTCCTATTCTATTTTCCTCAGCGACTTGGGCGTCGCAGCGTCGCCTGGAATTGAGAATATGCAATAAGAAGAACGGGTACGGGCAGATTATGAGACAATGGGCCCCTGGGCACAGACATGTAAAACGACCACAGACGGCGTGGCCCACCGGGCCCCTGTGCCTGGTAATCAGTAATCCATCCATGGGTACCCATGTGGGCTAAAATCTGCAACTGAGCTATATAAACAGACGCCACTATAGGTCATTGAGAAAATCGTTTTGTGTGTGTGTGTGGCTGAATCAGCCCATTAATGTTGTAACACTTGACCATGATGTAGAATTTTGACTTTTTTGCCAGATTATTTCATCCCATTATCCCCTCCTGATTGGAAATCTAAGCTACAGTCGGATGACAAGCCGTTATAATTCAACACGGCTTTCGATATTTTCAAAAGCGACTAGTTTTTCTGTCGGACCGCGGCGAGCTTGACAGGTGCAGTAATTGAGTCATTTCCTTTGGAAGCTGCTCTATGATTGATTGATTTGGATCGGTACCATTGCCCGCTTGTAGATAATATCATAATTTCAGCTGCCTCACATTGCCATTGATTCGCACGCTCATTGCTATGCAGGGGGCTTCGCGAGTTTAGAAGTTTATAGCGGTGGAAAGTGTATGAAAGATGGTGCGAAAACTTTGCAGTGAAGGCTGCAGTGAAGCTAAAAGGAGTCATCTGTCTTGCCATGCATGAAAAACACCATTAATTCTGTTCAAGTCACCATATTATAAATGTGTTACTTCACAAAGCTGGGGAGTCAACAAGGTTTTGGTTACAAATCGCAGAGGATGGCTTTTTCTTTTTTTATGACCTTTGAGAGAAAACACGGATATCAACTTAATGAAATATTCGTTAGCAGGGAGTGATTTGGTGGATTAGGGACTGCGGATGAGCCCCAGTAAATGCATCTAAATTGAAAATGATTTCCTAGGTTGAATTGAGTGTCCCGTGCAGTTGATGTAATTTCTCAAGCAGACAGAGCGGGGAAAAGGTTATTCCAAAGAGCAGATTGAGTTAAAAGGCTGCCACACTGCATCGACAGCAAACTGTACACAGCTCATCCTTCCCTTTTCCCTCTGACACACACTCTACACCTCTCTTTCATCACCCATCTTACTTCTATACCTTTGAGATTTATCACAATGTCATTCCACATATGGTAAAACATATTAAAAAAAAAAAAAATCACTGCTGGGCACAAGTGATGAAAGGAAAGCCGAAGATGAGGGCAAATTAACAGCGTTGTCATTATCCGCCTATTTCATCCAGTACCCGTTGTGAATTCCCACGATGCTAATTCCTCTTTGTGTCCTTGCTCGGATCCGTGGGGCAGATGTGGTTATTGGCGGGGGTCACCCGCCTCGGAGGCACTCCTTCCTCATTACAGTCCAGTCCGGTGAGGGATCCTACAGGCACTGGGGTTGAACTGCGGCAGAGTCCCGCTGAGGAGCTTTGTTTAAACAGCGTCGCGCTGTATTACCCAACTTAATGGAGACTCCATCCCCGGCCCAACCCTCGGCAGCTCATGTATTTACATGAGGTTATCTGCTCCTCAATGTCAGGCATAGGGCATCACACTGGGTTGGGTGGAAGTGGGTCGGAGGAGAAAATGGGACGTATAAATGGGAAAATCGCAACCCTGAAAGTGGGTGAAAAAGCAAATCTCATTTACTTGGTTGTTAGCTCAGCTAACTGATGTGTTAGAATTAGAAAGGCTGATTGTGTGGGTCCAAGAGAAAGTCAGCAAACAGTGAAAATGAAGGGGTAAATATAATTATCAAAGCAATGGTTTGCAGGATTTTAAAGGGTTTCACATGCTGATTTGTATAAAGTATGGGTGTAGGATCAGTCACACAGGGGTGTTTTTAAAAGGGAATATCAATCATTATATCATTAGTTTGTCTTCTTTTGACGAAATTGGCAGGAAAAGCAGGATTTAACCATGATGAGAAATTATTCGCTCGTCGCATCAAACAGCATGAGATGCGTTTTAAAAGTCTTTACGTTTGTGTCAGTGGACTCATTGCCAGCCCACAGGTCAACCAGATCACCAGTAAAAACGCCCACTACGCCAGATGTCCAGGCCACCCCCGCTGCTGTGGCAGACATTTAGCAACCGAGCTAAACTCAAACTGATACAGCAGAAAAGCTCTTTATGGTTCTGTGTGAGGCACCAACCGAGTCACTGTTTAACTGACTAGGTTAAAACCAAGCTAAGTATGGTTGAGGAGGGAAGGTTTATAGGTTTCTAAGTTATACAAAAATAACTTAGAAAGAGTGTTTGAAAAGTATTTCAATTACTACTGTATAAGGCTAATTTCTTCTATGTAAGGTTCAGTAACTAAAACTATTTGGTTTAGGTTAGGGGAAGATTGTGTTCATGATTGAAAGAAATCCACTTTGGTCGTTGGCAGAAAATGGGATGCAAACCGCAGTCTACCGTGTCAAAGCCCCGCGCTTTGCTGAGCCAACCATCCACCTTGACCTCTCCCCTAATACCCCTTTTCCAGCAGAATGAACCGGGTGCTGGTTCAGAGCCAGTGCTAGTGCCAGTTCGGAGTTGGTTCGACTGACGAGCCTTTTAAGAACCGGTTTGTCTTTCCACTGGCTACAGAGCCAGGTCTTACGTTACTCTATACGTCACATCTTTCCCAGACAAGCTAAGGTTGCAGATTACAAGCGAGAGTAACGGTACGTACATAACATTTTTAACAATTAACATGTCAACTTTAGCCTCAGCATGTTGCTACCCTCCTAGCATCAACTCTGCTGATAAACGATCACATTGCAGTTGAATAAAAATGTATAAAGCGTTGAAACTAGGCGCTGGCTCCGAACCAGCACCAGCTCTGCCTTGGTGGCAAAGGGATATAAGGGGTAAAAGAGCATCATGGTAATTCTGCTTTTGGTCAGACTACCTTCTCTACACTGAACGCACAGCAAAAGCTGCATATCAGCAGCAGTTTTCTATCAGTGTCACTGTACATCACTTCACTGGATGCATTCGACATTTATGGCTTTCGGCAGCAGTCTTGCCGTTTTTTTCTGAACCCTCTGGTTTTTATTTAATTGGACTGCTAAATATTGTTTTGGGGAGTTTGTGTTCGTTTAGTGTCACATTTTCCAAAAGACTGTAATTGTAGTTTGGGGTTTCCCTAATTATATTTCCGTGATGACTGGGCACAATCATCATAAGCCCCACAACCATATGCCCACCACCCATGCACATGCTGGGGTCGTAGGCTAACCCTCCACAGGTGTCGACTGGCTGCTGGCGTCACTCGATTGGTCGAGAAAGGTTTATCAGCTTCCTCCTGTGTACGTTTTGTGTTGAAATAGAAAAACTATACGTTTTTAAAATAAGTTATTGTTGTTAATGGATGTACTGGTTAACTCACTTTGCAACACCCTTGGTTAAAGTGAGTCATTGTGCGCTTGTTGTTCATTCCCAAAAGCCAATTCAGTCAGACGGCCAGTTCACCAGGTGATTCACCCTGTGGTTGAAACCTATAGGGGGCTGTTAGGTGAGACCAAGAAAGCATAATATAGGAAAAGACTCACAGGTTAAGCACACTGCTTTCACACTGTGTCCAATACTGAGTGTACTATACTATCCTATATACTGGCACCATCTATGGAGGGAGCATTATGCAACGCCAGAGTTGACGCAAAGCAGGAAAAATTGCCTAATAAATCGCATTGGCGTTTGAAAAACTCAAATTTGACCAGACGACTTTTTAACCAATTTTAACCACACACACACAGCTGCGCAGACAAGGATTTTCTGTTTCAACGCGCACTCCTCCTTTCTGAACGTTCGGCGGTGGCCAGGCCAGAGCAACGTGTGTCCGCCAAGTTCGGGAGTTAGCAACAAATATAATTTGATGAACCGCATGAATCATACATTAGATGCATCACAGTTAGCAACTTCTCTTTTCCATCACCAACTGATGGCAGTGGCCCGGATGCTGGTTCGCAGGCTGTTCTGTTTGCTTTTCACAACGCTGAAACCACGTCAATAACTGTGTTTTCATTTCCGGCGAGAATTAGCTGGGTCAAGTGTCCGCTGGCAGATCGCGGCCTTTCTCACCGACCTGATTGTGAAATAATAATCACGCGGTTTCCTGGGCAGGCTTGGCTATGAAACCAAGAAAAGGCAGACCAGAGAACACGCATGACGCATTGTTGCCCTTTAGTTCTGGTCTGGTTCGTGTTCACACTGACTTCTTATAAACAAACCAAGGGCTGTTGGCATGAAGCCATAATGGACTGACTGGGCAGTTTTGGTGGTGCCATCCTGCATCGTCAGCGCTACGTGGGCCCACGGGAGGAAATCAAATTCTGGTGACTGACAGCCGGTCATGCTGCGCTTTACTGCACCTTGCTCTATGTGTATATTTCTGTTCCCTAGTGTCACAGAGAGCTCACGAAGAAATAAGTGATTATGAGCGTTACTAGCCGAGACCGCACAGCAACCTAATTTTACGAATAATGGCGATCAGGTCGAAACAGGACAAAAAAAAGAGGGGTCTTTTATTCGAATATTAAGGAGGGAGAGAATAGTAAGACACAACAACACAAGTTTAGCTTTTGAATTCGCGCTAAAATCACATATCTGCTAACAATAACATCCTCTGCTTGGTCCTTTTGCTCTTCCGCCACTAATTAGCCGCACCAGAGTGGACCGAGACCCACCTTCTCAGGCGGTCTGTGACAGCTGTCACAACGGTCTAAATGAACCATAGTTAATGGAGTTTGAATGAACTGAACCATTAAATCCTGTCGAAACACAAGTAATGGGTGACCTGAACGCCTAAAATAACTTGTACTTTAAACCCAGTTTTAAAAATAACCTCTGGAATAATGCTTTTTGACCTGCAAATCATGAATTGTATGCCTACTGGGTTTGGTTTACAGGGAATTCAGCCTGCTTTTGTACTCTCCTGTTCACAAACTAACAACACGCTGACACAGTATCATAGCTACAGGAGGCTGTTTTGGGGGCCTTTTTGCCTTTATTCGATAGCGCGGCCTAAAGACGGACAGGGAAGGCGGGAGACAGAGAGAGAGAGAGAGAGAGAGGCAGAGAGAGAGGGGTTGACGTGCAGCAAACCCCAGGAGTTTGTTGTGTTTGACCAACATTGATTTGTCTGTGTTTGAAGCCATCAGCGTCTGCCGGCGAGCTCTGCATAATGCCTTCAGACACCCTCCCCCTCCGCCAGCCACCTCACCACTTACTATGCAAGCTGCTATTCTGCCTCCATAAGCAAAACGGGGAATGCAGAAGGCCTGCGGACGCAGCTTAATCTTTACATCTCTCCGAGCACGACAAGGCACCACAACACATCCCGTGATATAATACTCGGCTTTTGCATTCTGCTGACATCCCTCTGCAGATCCTCGAAGACAAAAATAAGTTTTTATCAACAGTGAGTCACTCCATAGTGATTGTTTAATTCACCTGCCTCTGGCTGCAGGCTTGGTTATGGCTGAAAAATCTCAAACCAAAGCCAGGAAAACAATGTCAATTCGAAAAACGTGACATGTGCGATTATTGTTTTGTTTTTCCTCACATTACCAAACAACGGCTATATGAAGGAGCCGAGGTGGATCATCAAGCACGTTGTGACATCTGTAAGCAATCTGTTCTCAGGATTGCATGCAATTTGTTTCCCCCTGGGGGGGGGGGCGCATGTAAGGTGTTTAACACGACACGATTTAGCCAAGGCGATGTAAGTCAAAAGGAAAGGCTGGAGTACAGGCATCAGCAGCTTACTGTACTGTAGGCACACAGCTGCACTGCACACACACTGTATACTAATTCTCCTAAATGCCACTCTGAGAAGCTAAACACACAACTCAGCCGCTGACAGAGTAGCATATAACCTACAATAAACAGGACCGGCAGAAGAGGGGAGCCAGATGTAATCATGCATTTTCCTTTGTGATCTACTTTGTCCTGCTCAGACGACGACAGATTATTTGATTTGTATGACAATTTGTAATCCCCTCAGTACACAGTATCGCTGTCAATAAAGGGATTTGGCAAATAAGTCCACGGTGAGATATAAAGCAGGCCATCAGTGGATGCTCTCTGATATTCCGTTGTCTTCAGGCGATTTTAAAAGCTGTGAATATACATAGCTCGGACTCACGTGGCTGCGTCGAACCTGAACTGAACGCTGACTCACAGCTAGCCCTGCCACATGCTAACGGGTGCGGTTTTCCACCTTGAAAGAGAATGCGATGGTTTCATGGGCAGATCAAATTCACACTCATGATGAAAAACAAGCACGGGCTATACATACCGATCAGCACTGCTAACCACATATGGGTACTTGGAAATGAACAGAAGATCAGCGAGCGTGTCAGGGCCACGCAGGTCAAGTGTGTGTGTGTGTCATTTGCTCGATCGTCTTCCATCAGTTTGCTTTGCAAGCTGATAACAGCAGCCTAAATAAATGGCAAGAACGTGTCAACCAGGTCATTTTCTTCCTCATCACGGCCCTGAAAAAGAAACCGAAAGAATCCAACCTCAAAGGGCTCTAAGTAGAAACTGCATTGGCTAACAAGGAGGCAACATGCAAATAAAAAATGTGTACATGCGTCACTGGCTTCGCCGGCACAGTCTGGCTGTAAAGAGATTTGCTTTCGCACCAATACAGCCAGGTGACAAAACACAGGAAACGCCTGAATGAATGGACGGCGAAACATAACAAACGCAGATGCTACCATACGGGTCACGAGGGATCACGGTCTGGTTTGATGAGTAGCACAGTGATGTGAATCATACGCTGTGGCGTTCATAGTCACCGGATTTCAAGCCCTTAAACACCTTTGGGACCAACGTGTTAAGGTAGCAGGCGAAACACAGAGGGAACACAAAGAAAAACACAAGGGCCTGGGTCGGCGGGGGTGTGCCCCTTCAGGTGCTGGTTGAGACTATAAAATGCGATCCAGGAACACTGGTTGGAGTAATGGATCTATGAGGCTGAGGGCTTATGAGACACCGAAGCACCGCAGTGGCTTGAAATACCACAAGACTGGCTTTTACAACTCCGAGAACTTGAACAGCGACAAATACGGACCCCCGTCGCCATGACCGTCAGCGTTACAGGAAATGCGCACTTGATCGGCCATCACAGGGTCTTGCCGCATGGCATCGTATTGCGTTGTGGTAAAGGTCAAAGGCTGTTGCGCATTGCGTTGCACTCTGGACTCCTGTTGCTTCAAAACACTGATAACATTGAAATGAATGAGGGGGCAGCACACAGCGCTGACCTCCTTGCGAAAAACTGCCTGCATAGACACTGCATTGGTAAAATGAGAACTCACTAATTTCCCACCATACCTGTCCATTAACTACTCAACTCAATGGCTTTTGACCATTTTTTAAAATTTTTTTTTTATTTGTCTCTCATAAGTCCTACAAATGTATGGTGATGCAATACTAAATTGCCCACATACTATGACAATGAAACCATTTTTAAACACAACATGCTTACTTACTTACTATTTTCGCATTTGGCTGTAAGGGATAGGCATTTGCATTGGTTTCCGCTTCTTAAAAAGGTGAAGATTCGCTGCTTTTTCTGTTCTATATCAGTGCAAACGGCATTTCACGGGTTGTAGATCATTGTTCGGCCAAGGCAAACAATACGACGACATCCCCTTGATCTGTTGGAACTTGCGATGAACATTTCCCGCCATTTTCAGACTTTTTGGACATTATTTGGGGAAAATAACTGACAGGTTATATGATTAGTTGCAGCATTAACATGGAGAAAGCAACATGTTAGGAGAGAGGAATGGGGTTGCCCCAAGGATAACGGCTCCGTGACCACTCGCAACTTCTCATTGAGATTCCAGTTTACCTCAGATTGCAACCACATCTCCTTATCTGTGAAAAACGTTGACTTTGTACAAAAGTAGTTGTGTCATATTAATAGAAACGAGCTGCTCAATTGTAACTCTCATGACAGTGCGGGATGGCCCTGAGAGGCTCAGCACAGGGCAGCTTAAGAATGGCCACGCAAATAGACAAAACTGAACCAAAATGGAGGAAACACCATCAGCAGTTAGACAGCACACGCACGGCATAAAAACAACTAAACAAAAGGAATGCTGCGAAATCAGAAAACATTAGCGGTGCTCCTAGTTTGTGTTTTGTCTATTTGCGGTGCATTGAGCTTTCAGGGCACAGGTCTCAAGATCAGGACAGAGATGTAAACACACCTGCGCGATCAAACGCCTGGAAAGCACCAGAAAAAGCTGAACGGCAACAGAGTGCGCTCGCTCTTAATTAGTGGAATGAAGGAAGCCGATGGTTCACTGGCGCTGGCTGATCATCAAGGCAGCTGGCTCGGCTGCCTTGAGGAGCGGGCGTGAAAAGAGCAAAGATGAGCGAAGGAATCAGAGGAGAGGCAGATGTGAGGACGGCGGGAAGGTGCGGGGTAACACCAGGCAGCCAGTTTTGACTGGGCACGGCTTAAGTGGTCCGTACAGATCAAAAGAAGGAGAGGGCGAGAAGAAGGCCCTCCTCTGCCGGAGGCCAGCGGTGCTCGCTGGGCGTGGCGGCGCTGACTGACAGCCAGCCTCTGATTCCCGTTGACCTGCGGAATTTACGGCTTTAAAAGGAGGTGAGGAGAGCGTCTGCAACGCATCATCACAGGGCTGCCGTCAACCGTGAGGAATGCTCTTCGCGCGGCTCTTTAAGAAAACCCCCACCCCCCCCACGCAACCTTCAACTCTATTCATCCCGCCGCTCGCTTTCTCTCACCCTTCCCTCGGCTGCTTTCATCTCCTCACTCGGCCTTACTCGGACCTGACTTCTCTCCTCGTATGCCCTCCTCTTCAGCCATTCCCTGCCCATCGCCCCTGTCCTCTCACGTCCTTTCTTTCATCTTCCCTCTCCTCCTCCCCCCCTTCACTTTTGCTTCTCTGCTGTCATTTCGTCTTCCCTTCTGAGCGCACTGTGCCTCCCTCCAACACTGTCTTCTTTTATGTCCTTACCTCTTTTCTTCCCTTTCACTTAACCTCCTTTGCTTATTATTTCCTTTCCTAGTTTGTCCTTCATCACCTCCTCATTTGATCTGTTTTCGCCTCTCCCTCCGTCACCTCTCCCCTCCTTTCCTCTTCCTCTTGCGCCCTCCTTTCATGTTTTATCTCCATCCCCTGCTTTATCTCTTCTCCTGTCCTGCTTCCAGTTTTGATCTGTTTCCCTTCATTTTTCTCCTCTCCCTTCCTTTCCTTGCTCCTCTCCTCTCCTCTCCTCTCCCCTCCTTGTCTCTCTCCCTACTGTCAGTGAGTGGAGGGTAAATAAAGGGGAGGTTATGAGGGCCATCCTGTCTGAACCCCATCCATCACACTGCCACTTAATACCCACAGCTGTCACTGTGTGTGCACAGGTGTGTGCCTTTGTGTGCGTGTGTGTGTGTGTGTGTGTGTGAGTGTGTGTATATTTTGCTCAGCCAGCTAGAGTTTGTCTGTGTAGGATTTCCCAAATATCATATTAGAAATTGACAGTTACCAACAATGTAAATACTGCCATATCAGCAGCCCCACATGTTCTCCCCTCTGTTAAAAGGGTTGGAATGTTTTCTTTCCGCTGTGTGTGTGTGTGTGTGTGTACGTGTGTTTGAGAACAGACGACAGAGTGTGTTGTGTGCAGGCCTGCTGTGCAGCTCCAGCATTCCTCCGGTCCTCTCTGACAGTGAGCAGCAACACCACACAGGGTCTTCGCAAAACAAACGTCTGCCGAATGTGAACTCCGTCGTGCTCACATTCAGTTAGGCAGAAAGCAACAACACGAGGAGACACCAGGACATGAGCTCCAGGGGAGAGGGCTTTTGTATGAGACAAAACAAGTGTCCATCATGCACTAGAAGGACTGGAACATGCAGGAGGTGGCCAAGTACGGCAGCAGTATGATATTGGTGCAGTATAAGAACATACAATTCCACTGACATAGTTTTTTGGAGGACAAAATAAATTCTTGTCCCCCTTTTGTTTACTTAATTCATGTTCCCTTTCCTTCTCTCCTCTCCTGATTTCCTTTCTTCCGGAATTCTTTTCACCTGTTTCCTTTCCTCCTCCCCTCTTTTCCTTTGCTTTCCTCTATTCATGTACCCTTTCCTTCACTTGTCTCCTCTCCCGTTTTCCTTTCCTTCTCGCCTCTCCTCGTTGCAACCTAGCTCTGAGGACATTGCAGTTGTCTCGTGCTGTGGTTACTTTACTTGACTGTCAGGACCTAAAGGCTGGCCACTGGGAACCGAGCAAAAAAAGGGCGTCGGCGCTTCACTCCGACCATTTCGTGAAAAGCACACTGGTTCCGACGCAGCTTAGTACAGAAAATGCCACGAATGATGAACAGTAATGATTCGGGGCCTTGCTGAATTCATCTTTGGCTTAAGTTCCATAAGCCCGTCCCTGGCAACATTGAAAGCAGGTTTTGCACATTCCTTCCGTTTATACTGGCCATTCAAAAGCACTTCCAGTGAAAGTGATGGGGGACAAAATCCACAGTCCAAAAATGTATTCCAAAGTTTATGTGAGGCTAATATGAGGCTTCAGTCGTCCAAATGAGTCAAAACAAGTGGCTGTCTTCAAAGGTTACACTGTCTTTTGTACACAATGGCCTCTTTTTGTCACTATCCCTCCACGGCAGCTCAAAACGGGAAACACAAAGAGGAAAATTTCATGCCAAAAGATTACAACTTTGGAAGATGTCCACTGGATTTGTCTAATTTTAGCTTCAGATGAACTTTAAAATGCATTTTGTTCGCAAAACATTTTGAAGACCTTCACGTCAGCGCACCCAAGCACCATCTTGACTGCCACACCTTTACTATTTGCCTTATTACACAAATGAAATATTAAGTCCTGCATTGGCCCTGAACGTTCGCTTGGAGTGTGCGAGTCTGTACACAGACGGACAGATAGCTAACAAGCCTCAAAAGAAGGTCGGGGGCTGGAGTAAAGCTGAATGTTGTTCACTGTTGTCGTCATTCTCATGAAAGGATAGTTGTCTTTTGTAAAACTGAAATAATACAGAAGAATAGCACCAATTACTAACTATTTAAATGGCATACATATTCAGACACAAATTATGTAAATGATAACTGCAAAGTGATAGCGTATAAATACCACATTCAAATAATCTGTAAATAGCTGTACAAAACTTGTAAATGTCTTGTATATTCACCGACTTCATCAGCTTAAACACTAGTGTAAACAGTCCTGGCGTAGATGCAGCATGAACTATCAAATGGCTGGGAATCACCACGACTACTCGCGACTAGTTTTGATATTTGCAGTGTTCACGCGTAAACGAACTAAGTATAAAAATGCAATATAACTAATACAATAATCGTAAGCATGAACATAACTTACAAGTGAAGCTTTCCAAGGCACAAACCGAAGGAGGAAAGGATGAAGTGACGGGGCTGCGAGCTGACCACATGTAACAACTACAGCATTTCCTGGTCTGACTCTCTGAACTATGACCCGTCTGTGTCATATGACTAAGCAACCAATCACATCAATAATAGGAAGTAAACGGGAGAGTAATGCAATGCTACCAAATGACCACTAGGAGAACGAATATAGACACTTAATTCTTACGGAACATGACAGAGTGTAACCTCTGCGTGGTTAAACCGTCCGATGCAAGTAGAATTCCGAGGGATACTTATTTTGGTGGGTTAGGGTAAGGTAGGTTAGGTAACAATGTCATGCTGGGCCTGACTGCACACCACACATACAACGACCTCCCTCAGTAGAGGCTTGGTAGAATTAATTAGAAACGAGCACAAATTTTGCTTTTTGTTAGTTCAGTTGTGTTTAGGTTTAGGCCTAAGTTGCTGTTTGTTTCATTGACCTCAATTCAAAAAAATTGTTTTCTGTATCTTAAATAATTTTCTACTTTGTAAAACAACACTGCCTTCCACGCCCGGATGCAATGAGCCCTGCTGCTCGGTTCCTGAAAATGCTCATCAGATGTTTATGAACTCAAATGGCAAAAGATCATCACCCTACAGCATGTGAGGTGAAGAAAACGTTGAAACATCAAGCGATTGTTGTTCGGAGCCCAACTGTGCCGATTATTTGTGGGGTTTTTAAAAAACAAAAACAAAAATAAGGAGGTGACTTTCAGAGAAGCCGCGTTTCAGTGGATGTACAAAAAACATCTGCACGCACAGTTAGGAGTCAAATCCTGCTTGTGCACCCACAATATCCAGAAGAGCCTTTTTCTCTCTCGTCATCTTTTTAAAATGTGTCAAGCCAAACTGATCCAAAGTGTTTGCCTTTTCATGTGTGGAAACCTCAGTGCTAAACTCCAAAGAGGAAAATGATGGGGATGGTACCAAAGTGGAAAAACAGTTCAGCAGCAGAGGGTCATATTTCACCTTGATAGAAGAAATGTCTCCGGCAACTGTCGTCTCCACTGGGGCCAAATCTGTTAAGTTAGATGCTCGAGGCCCATCAAACTGGTGTGTACTGTCGGCTGTCAGAAACCCGCATCTTCACACTGTGGGCACTGAACCCGCCACTGGGAGGCCTCTTCTCATCAGACCTAACCCCCACGCCACAGCTTGTGCAATTTCCAGTCTTATTTTCACCTCCGGTGCAGGGCCTGGCCCGGGTACACTCCAAACGAGATGGCACGGCGCTACTGGCGATCCATTTTCTTCCCATAAACCTGCCCGGGGGCAAATCGTGCGTGGCCCTGCCGGTGGTGTCTGTGCCTTTAATTGGTTTTTCGATCAGCGATTGTCACTTAAAGAAGAGCTCGCTGTCTGCTGGGCATATACAAAGAACCTGCCAATTAGCCTCCTCCGTGAGAGGAGCTTAGCTGGAGTATTCAGTAAAAAAAAAAAAAAAAAAAAAACATTTAAGGGGATTTTTCACAACACTGCTTTTTGGACTTTTACGACTGGCGGCTAAAATTCTATAATTGGTCCATGGTTCTTGTCTCAGTGGGATGTAAAAAAAAAAATGTTCACAAGCCGGCTAGATAAACTGCAGAGGCTTGTTTGATCGCTGGAAACAGAAGTGTCTATCAAACAACAGTGTGAGGAGGGGAAAACACAGGATCAAATCAAATTCTGGTGATGAGAAGCTGTGACAAAATGCTCTGACGGGAGGGGCGGGGGGTTGAGCGCCTCGGAAAATCTGGAGAATCAGATGTGGCGACGTCCGATAAGGTCTGACGATTAGATCGGATGCTTGCGCGTTCAAGATCAAGAGCTGTCCTCCATGCTTTGTTAACAGCAAAAAGCAAGGCAATAATCCTAACTAGAGCGCCGCGGCACACTGCTCACCACTCGTGCCAACAGGTTTTATCCCATTTAAGTCAAGAGAGTGGCTGACACGACAGCCAGGCTCCAAATTCTTTCAGTAAATGCACGTTTATAAAGGTCACTTCACCCAATTTACCAAAAAGCCAACTGCATGACTACCTTGTTTTATTTGTCCAGGTTCTGAGGTATCTGTCCCTGAGATTTCAGGTGAATTAAATCGAATTTGTGGTGGTCGTCGCATTGAAAGATTACAATTTTAAAAATTCAACGGTTTCCAAAAAGGGTGTCTTCTCTGGATAACCCACACACCTCATTCTCAACCTCAGTTGGAACTACTTTCTGCCGAAGTAAAAGTCCCTATAAAAACGACTGATAATGTGTTTTGTGGATAATCCAGAGTAGTAAGGACGTTGGGTCCTATGCAAGAACATCTATGCATTTTCATCCTGATCCCCGTTTACTGTTTATCTGAGAGGTTAGTTCCCACGGGTCTTCCAAGTCGGAATCGCCAAACTCTTTTGACTGCGCAAACTTGTCACAACTCCAAGTTGTTACTGTATATAAGGCCAGAGTGCCTGTTCGACTCTGTAGAGCAGTTTCATTCACAAAAACGTCAGCCAATAGTAAAAAGGAAAACTTCAGACTGCAGAGCTTCAAGTCGAAGCTGTCGGAAAGCAGCAGCAAAACAAGAACAAAATGTAGCTGTGTCAGCATGCATATTAAGGACATGAAACAATAATAATAAGAAAATATTAATAAGCAGCGCTATGCCATACCAAAGCTGTAGTGTCAGAAATTAAAACGGAATGGTATGGCATTATGTTAGATGCCTAAAAATGCTAAATCAAAGTGGTCCATGACTAATGGGAGGCGGTAAAGGATAGAGAATACGTTCCATTATGGGTAACGTTACACTGTCACCCAGAGGCATCTGTTGTGAGTGTGAGAATTTCCCTAACTACTGAACTGAAAAGCAAAATACCAATTTTAGTTGATTCCAGTAACATAGTAAAACTGTAAATGCATTCAGATGAAGGCATTGTAGCACTTAAGTCAAACAAGTATGTGGGGTGTCCTGCGTGGCCTTGTGGTTTGGGCCTCTTTAAGTCTTATCCCCCGTCTGGAGAAAGGAAGACCCTTTGTATATGAATCGTGTGACACGCCTGAATCACCACCAGAAGTCCTCAGACCTTTTACTTAAGCGAAAGTAGCAATACCACAGTGTAAAAATGCTCTATTCCTGCATTCAAAACCTACTTAAGTAAAAGTACAAAAGTATTAGCATCAAAATATATACTTAAAGTGAAAAAAGTACTCATTATGCAGAATGGCACATTTCAGAAAAAGATATATTATATCACTGAATTGTAATTAGTGATTTATTGATGTGTAAGTATCACCAATGTTGGTAAAGATGAGGCTAAATACAACTACTGCCAGGTAGCGTAGTCCATAATCGGAATCTGAATGTGCAAAGTAACTAGTAACTAATGTTGTCAAATAAATGTAGGGAGTAAAAAGTACAATATTGGCTTCCAAAATGTAGTGGAGTTGAGGTATAAAGTCTAAAATGTACTGAAGTAGAGTAAGTGAATAAATGCACTTAGTTACATTCCACCACTGGACATTTCTTTGCACCTAAGAGGAAATTAAATAGATGCAGTGTCTCGTGGGGCCGTATGACCGAAACCACAACCGAAACCACGACTAGATGCGACTCAAGGCAAAAAAAGGAAAAGGAGTTCACTTGTCATTTGGGTGAAGCAGCCCTGCAACTGAACTGCACGTATCTGTACATTTTCACGAAAAACGGCTCCAAATTGTAATTATTTGAATTATGGAAGCGCTTTAATTTGCTAGAAATGAGTCTAATTATTGGATGTGTAACAATTACTAATAGAATTATAAGCGTCACTCATGCTGATTTATTTCCACACATGTGGGGCGTTAAGCATTTTAATCCTAACTGAACAACAACAAAGTCTTCTAATATGGATCCCTGGGACAAATATTATCAAATGGAGGGCTGTGGCTATAATGTCTGCGCATGTGTGTGTGTGTGTGTGTGTATGCGTGTGTGCGTGTGTGTGTGTGTGTGTTTGAAAGCCAGAAGGATTTCACTGTTCCACCATTAGCATCCATGTGTCAGTCTCTCTGAGCTCTCTCGTCACTCTCTGCCCTGTAGTTACCCTCTCTGTAGCTTTTCCCTCTCTCTACCCCCCCCATCATCATCCACTGCAGCCACCACAGCTCTGTCATAAGCCCTGGATGGGACCCGACACGGGGAAAGACTTACTTCTCCAAACGCTGCACTGATGCCCTGTTACGTCTCCCCGGCTGGGCGACTGGCAGCAGGCCTGTGACCACACAGAGGGACAAATGTGCCCGAACGCTGAGTTGTGTTGGCACATGGGGGCCATCAGGGAAGAGGGAGCTGGCAGTGAGAAGAGCATAGCAGGGCTGCGTGGCTGTACCACTGCCGGAAGCAGGTCATGGCAGGTCAAAGGGTTCAGCAAGCTGGGCAGAACAATCTTCACTCAAGGTCTACGCACTAATTTGCTCCAGAGCTTTCAAGCGCGTCACACATGGAGTTTACTCACTCGCCCAACATGGACAAGAGGTCCTGAAAGTGCTGCGACTAATGGAAGGGCTGAACATCTGCACTTCCAAGATAACTAAATCGACTCCTTGTGCCAATGAGCGCCATGGGGTTTGATCAAAAGCTCTGGAACAAGTGAGTCCACTCAAGTGGACCTTGAGTTAAAAGTGTTCCGTCAACTGTGTCTTCCCAGATCAAGAAAACTAACACTAACTTTTATTTACAGGTGCATTTCCTACTGCTGCTAGTTCACATTAAAAGGCCTACCTGCCTTTCCGTTGGATACTTTCAAAATCTAGCGGCCTCTTGCTAGTTTCTCCAACGTTACCTACCCTCGCTCTAAGACAAGGCTGAGGATTAGGAGGTGAGAGCGAAAGGGAAACTGGCGCACAACATAAGAGCTATGTCTGACCTTTACCAAATTCAAAGCTGATTGAGAGTGTTCAGAAAAGGATAAGCAGTATTCCAAAGGTCAGCCGTAGTGGCACAGGCCTGAGAATGTGATTACATTTGCGTTGCTAACCTTGGGGAGCAAACTAAGATGCTGGACTGCAGTTTTTGACCTCCACGGCGAGACGTGTCAGGGAAGAGAAATGGGCCATTAAAAGGTGAAAAGTGTGCGAGGGCTCGGAGCCCTGATAGCACTACTGTGCCAGAGCGGCGTCGAGCCTTACAGTGGTATACTGCTTTTCCCAGTGAGGGAGGAGAATCATTACCATTTCAATTTCTGCAATATTATTTTGGCTGTCATTCAAAGTCACAACTTTTCTAAGAACTCCAATAACTGTCAGATGATAAAATATTCAAAAACTAGACCCGGCAGCGGTCCCCTGGGTTGTTACATTGATCATTTCTAATAAGCAATATCTGAAATAGCTTAAGTGTAGATGAGGAAGAGTTATATAATACTGACTGCAATGGATTACTGCTCTAAGGGAGTATATTATTATTCTTTTTTGAATGATGCGCCCTTATGTGCACATAACATATGACTGAAATTCCAGTGCACAAACTGTTCAATTTCCAATGAAATCTTTTGTGACCACTCACTGTCCAAGCAGACAGTACACACTATGTATGTTCCATCAACATTATTTCTCTTTGCATCATTAAAGTGGGCTTCATTTGCAGTGAAACACCTTCCTTTCTCTTTTATGCCCCAGCTGTGAAATCCTGCCGTCTGCAGAACAAGGTAACTAGGGTTGGGAATTCTGTGCACGGCCACAGGAGGATCGTGAATAGTGTTTAACTGCTCCAGCTGTTGTACGGCGGTTAGTAAAGCAAGTGCGCCGTGGAGAACTGCTGGAAGAGATAGCTGAGATATAAACAGAGCAGCGAACTGCCAAGTGGTTGGCGCCAGAGGGAAGGACAAACAGGCACTAATATGTATGCCTGGACATGCTGGGAAAGCCGTAGTGTTTGATTCGGGAAACAGATGCCTGTATTCGCTGTACACACGCCACAACCCCACATTACCTTCCTGTGTTACGTTGCATCTCTGCTTTTAATCCCCGAGGCATTTTTCCCTAATTCTCAAATTGGGCCTATGCCAGTGTAAACTACATGGCTGTTGCTGAATATCCAAACACCCATGTGGAAGCACCTGGTTGGCTCTGCTGGCTCCACAAAGACTAGGACTGTATTGAAGTCAATGGGCAAAACACTGTTTTTTTATATAAAACAGCTGAATTCGTTCTTCTAATGTGTGTCTTGGTGGGGATTATTAAAATGAGCGCTCCATTAAGAAGGTATTAAGACTTAAGTGTGGTGTGTTTGCCCTAATTGAATGGTCTGAGCTTTAATCACTCAGCTGCGATGGCTGCTGATTTGTCACCCCACGCTATGTCTGCGTTCCCTTGGCCCAAATTTGGATTGTGAGGGGTTTTCAATGTAAGCAGGGATCACCACACCAGCAAAGTCAACATGTCCAAATGGAATAAAAGTCTGCAGTCAAAGTTAAGAGTTTACATTTGTTGTCTATTTATTCCAAGCCATTGAAAAATGCCTTTTGCTAATGCTTCTGCCAAAATATTGCTACCTGTTATTCTTCTGTGTACATGAACTATACAATAAAAGAGAACGGCAGAAGTTCTGAATATCTTTTTTAATTCGAGTACAGTGATTTCCAAGACACTGCGGGCATGTTTTTCATGATCTATGGCCGTGAAAGAAGCAAGCACCCTGTCCTATGAGAATGCTGTTATTGGGCGATTCTGCAGAGCCCCTGATTACGTCCAATGGCAACGTTCTTTCTCAAAAGCCAAAAGCCATCGATGTATGAAATATCTGCACTTGACAACGACTATATGGTTAAGATTAGCCAACTAAAACAATGCTTTGGTTAAGGTTAGGGAAAGGTCGTGGTTACGGTTACTACAACGGCTGTAATGGGACACAAACTCCCACATCCACCACCCCACCTCCACATCCTTACGTTCGGCTTCTGCTTCGAAAAGGGCACCCGGCTTCCTGCATTTGCACTGCAACATTGCCACTGGATGTAAATCGTGAGATGCAGATTTGTCCAATATGGACGTAATTCCTAGGGATACTGGCCTGGTCTTTCCCACCAAATGTGCAAGCAAGCATCGTTTGCAAGCGGTAGGGGATAGGATGAAGAGTATTGCTTAAAGCTTGCTCAGTGAGCGGCTAACAGAAAGACCAGAATTGTTTTTGGTTTTTACTTACTTTACTTTACTATTCTTTACATATCAAAAACCCGAACAGAGACGCTGGAAATTCGGGAAACCAAACAAAAACGCTGGGCTGAGTTTGAAAGGTTGATGAAATTATGGATGAAAATCTCTGAAGGCCCCGCTCACCACTGCTGCGTGTGGTGCATCCATGGTGAGAGAGCTGTGCGTGTCGAGATGGCTAGCGTTAGAGGAAGCATCGGCGAGATTCAGCCGTACATGTTTGGGCCTCAGTCAGACCCAGATGAGGAGCATGTTCGGCGACCGGCTTACGTATCAGAATGGCGAGTGTAGTTAGCCTCTTTCATTTGTTCATGTTTGTTAGCTCGTAACTGGCAGTGGCTGACGCAGCATTAGTGGTTCTGAAACCTGCAATAATATCTGCTGCGATGTTACAGTGTGTTCACATTGTTGACGTAGTGGATGGTGGAAGGTGGCTCCAGGGTCCGGTTTACATCGAAAAACTGCACACTCCGCTCATGTTTGCTGTCAAACCTTTCACTACGCTGACGCGCAAACGCCCGCTCTCTCTACTGACAAGTCGGCTCTGCGCTGGAGGTTTTGGGGGTTCTTTGCTGGTGGCGCGCTGCGATTGGCTTTCGAATTTGTGACAAATCTAGCTTGCCTGGAGGGCGTTTGAATCTCAGATTTTAGGGTCGTGTACTTCGCCCTCGCCCTTCAGCAGAGGAATGTGAACACACCTCGCTAGGGACGAACGTTGCACAGATACAAAATCAGAAAAGTCAGGGTCTGACATTTTAGGGGGCTTAAGCACAAGAAAAACACATTTTTGAGTGGAGGGGTACTTTAATTTTTAATATTTTTTATGTAAGTTTTATGACAAGGACATTTTTGTCCTCTAATAAAACCGGATTAAAGCAGATTCTAACGGTGCACAAGGGTTAACTTCTCCTTTATTCTCTGTAGTGAAATTGGCATTGTAGCTTCAAAACCTAGCTGAAAATCAGGTCAGTGTGTGCCTCTATGGTTCATGCAGCTACTAAGAAGCGTTTATTGAAAGCAATGGCTTGCCTTGTTTCATTTTGCAACTTGTGCATTTAGGGTTAAAGCAGGGTTAGAGTTCCAATTTAATAGTGTTAACGAGACCCTACATTAGTTGAGAATATTGAAATTTACAAAACTCAACATTCAACTTTGCCTCTCATTATCACTTGATACTCCCACAAGAAATCCCCTCCCTCGGCATTAACCTTGATTCTTCCAGAAGCGAGTGCCAGCAAAATATGCTCTGGTTGAATTTTTCTAGCCGTACGCAGACATTTGGTCCTCATAAGCATGGAGATTACCGCACATATACACACACCTACACACAGCCACCTGCAGGCCTTATCAAAAGCACCTCAGCTCAGCAGAAGAACACAATCTCGGGAAAATAATTGGCCTGACAAGCAGATACACAACAAGATGGAAAAGGTGGAAGGAACAGTGAGCTGCCGTCAGTCAGTCAGTGGAAAAGCGTCATCTGTGTGTAAAGGCCGACGAGGTCTTGTCAGACTGAGAAAATAAAACTATTGCCAATGGCAAGGCGGCCCGATGTTATCTTGAGTATGTAATAAGCTCTGACTTCAGGATCAAGCACACTGTGGTTAAAGTGTATGTAGGAAAATCAGTATTCTGTGGGAAACTTCCACGCATGAAAGTGCCGCATAGTCTTACCTGGAACAAAGCTCCCCTGCACAACTTCCTTGTATGCCCACCATCCTTCGTGAATTTTCGGTGGATTCGGTTGCGCTGTAGGGTGAAGAGAAGAAACACAGGCACAGGGACATCAATCACTTCGTTCTGAAACTCGGACAAGAAAGCAAAAACACAGTCCTGCCGCGTTCAGCTGGTCTTCAACTGAAACGCTGCGGGGTTTATTTTACCGCCCTGCTAACCTTCTCAGCAAGAGGCCTCAGCAAATAGACTCCCCCTGGAGACGGCCTCTGAGCAAACAGGCCTCCGATTCAACATTTCGTTTCGGTCCAACTGCAAACACACACACACACACACACACACGCACAAGCAAAGTCCTCGTGACACAATGACTCCCTTGGCGTTAGTATGGAAATCCATTCTGTCATGTTGCTTGAGCTGTGGAAGAAAGCCCCAGATTAGAGCAGGGTGATACAGTATAATTGAGGTGACTAAGTAAAGGTCTCAGAACAGAGAAAGAGTTGTGACCAAGAATTACCCCCCAAGCCTTCGGGATATTGCTTTTTACACCTTAACGTTTTTTTCTTTCCTGTTCATTCACCGAAAAAGCGGAAAGTGGGGCTTAATCGACGGTCTAGAGGCTGCCCCGCTTGCTTGTCTCTAATGGAAGTTGAGGTGGCTGAACAACCCTCCTCCCTCTTCTATCCACTCCAAATGGCCTTGCTGCAGAAACGCTGGAGAGCAGGTTCAATTTCAGAGGGGTGGGCCGACTGGACACGGCCCAGAAAAGCCTATTTACTGTTTGTCGACTTGTTGCTCAAAATGATAAATAGTTTCTCCCATTTTGATGATAAATCAACTTGACGTAAACCCCACCTTTGATTGGATTGCACCTAAATCAGTGCATCGGCCAACCAAAGCAGAGGCAGTGAGTGAGACTTCCCAAACCATTAGAGGGAGGCTGGCCACCTGCCCAGCACTGCTGGACCCTGACAAGACTCCCACGAATTGCGATACAAAATGTATAAAGTTCTTCTAGAAGAGTCAATTTTACACAACGTGGAAGAGTGAAAAACTAAATGAATCGGAATCGCTCTCTGCCATTACAGTTCAGTTCCTTTTGAAAACACATTCCTTTCAATTGAAAGAACAGAATGGCACTAACTTGTGATGCTTTGGTGAAGTTATTCTTATAAAAACATGTCTCTGTCTGAGATGACTGGAGCCTCGATAGCAAGTATTAGTAGAATTGTTCCTTAGAATTAAAAACAATTCTCCCACAGTCCCTCGGTGCTTACTGTGCAAAATTGCATCTACTTTATTTTACACCTGTATTCTGAAAGCAGTAGTTTCTTTTGTAAAGCACTCAAGTGGATTTTAAATAGTCTAGAACTGCTCTACATGAGAAGTGCAATGGGAAAACCTCTGTTATGAACTGGCGCTATATAAGTCAAACTGAATTGAATTGAACTAATTCCAACCTAGGGGTTATTACATCACTTTACTAATCACTCGTTTCCTTTACCTTCTATCAGTCAGACCAGCTCCTACAAAGCCACATTCACAGCGACGGCCGAAATGTTATGTGTTGAACAGGCGCGGGGTGGAAAACGAAACGCTTCACGAGCTGCCAGTCGGCGGCTTGGAGGTCATTACCGCACATCGACAAGCTAGCACACAGCGCTCCAGAAGCACTCAGGGACGCCGCCGGGTACACACGCACCCCGCCTCGGAGCAAAAACCCCGAATATGTGGGCTCACCAGTGGCTAGCTAGCGTATCCCTCCTCTTTTGGTAGAAGCCAGCCGCCTCCACACACGTCCAGCTCCTGTGCTAAGCTAACATGTCCCAGACCGGCCTTTCAAAATGAACTATCCCACCTGCTATTACAAGCGTTCATTTCAGTTTGAGTCACTGCTGTATTTAACCAAGTTGCTATTTGACATTTTATTTTTGTTAGTCCCATCTCTTATGGATCGTAATTTTTGTCTTGATTTTTCGGAGCTTGTTACCCCTGAAGGTAGCTGTCATATGGCGCTTTTCCACTACACAGTACCAGCCCGCCTCGACTCGCCTTTGTTTAGTTTTCCAGTGTGTAAAAGTTGTACCCGTACCTGCTTCCAGGTACTTTCTTTCATACCACCTCCGGCGAGCTGAGGCGATACTAAAATGTCACGTGAAAACACGGCAGACTGCTGATTGGTCAGAGAGAATCGTCACTATTCACTGCGTCATCATCGCACGCGCCAGACGGAGTATCCTGAATAACCCCGCCATTTTTAAATAGTTTGGCCAGAGATTGCGTGATAAACCGATTACTATTAAGGCAACTCGGGAGAATACGCCGCGGTCAAAGGAAACGACGTTTGTCTTCTTGCTGTGAGAAAGAGCCACGTCCCGAGGATCAAAAACAGCACACACTCGATTTCCGCTATTGCCCTGTGTGTGTGGGTAGCGGGTGTGCGTCGGGGCAGTTTCCTGCGGCGTCGCTCTGACGACCAGTTACTGCTGTGGAGGTACTATCTGCAATGGAAAACGGAGCGAAGAGCGAGCCGAGTCCAGTTGAGCTGGTACTGGTAATGGAAAAGTGCCAATAGAGACCTAATGTCATTTTGTTGTTACCAAGTACATGTACTGTCATTTGGTTTTGTTAAAATGAAAAATGAGTTAGCGGTCCGCTGTATCGCTGGCTCGATGTGGGAGACCTAGTCTGCTGTTAGCAGACCCCTGTTGATAGAGAAATAAACAGCTGGAGGCAGCAGTGCAGATTTGTGCTCCATTCGTTACACAGTGCGAGAGAACTGCACCCGACGGCAACGCCGAACATAGCGGCACCCTCATATCCAACTCCTGGTAGGACAGCGAACAAGCCTCCGGCGTCCGTGGGGTCCACAATCTCCCAGGACCAAAAGTGGGCATCCAACATCGACGCAGCTATGAGAAAGGCCCGGCAGAGGATGCACCAACCTGCCGATCCAGTTCTACACTGCGATAATCCAGTCTGCCCTCTGCACATCCATCACTGTCTGGTTTGGATCGGCGACACCGAACAGGACAGGAGCAGACTACAGCGGACCGCAGGGACAATCGCCGGCCCACGACCTGCCCTCCAGTCTGAACTATATACACCTAAAGGAGTCAGGAAACTGGCAGGAAACATCCCTGCAGGTCTATCACACCCGGGACACAACCTGTTCCAAATTCACCCCTCTGGTAGGCGCTACCTGCCCGCCAAAACGTCCTCTTACTTCCATTATAGGTTATATTTAAACAGTTCAACATGTAAATATCATGCACTGGCCCTGACAGTATAAATCCTGCATGCTGTATATACTGCATATAGACATGTTTGCATACACAGTACATAATCATCCACTCAATATTTCCACTATTTGTATTGTTTACAACTTACAACACTTGCATTTTTATACACATTTATATATATATACAGTATATATTTATATACAGACCTATTTTCTCCACATACTAGTGTACATAATAGTCCTGTCTATTCTTTTACCTTTATTGCTCAGCTCTGTTGGCCGTGTTCTTAGCTATTTCTGTGTAAGTACACTGAGAGCAATGACGAAAAAAACAGCAAATGCGCTGTGATGACGGTGTGCCCCTTTTGTCGACCGCAGAGCGTTTGCATGATGTTTTACGTGAGAAAAGCTCGGCAGTAAGCAAAAATAATGAGCGGTCAGAGAGAACAATAGCATACAGTGTTGCTCGGGTGTATGCGTGTATAGGAGCGGAAGTGTGTGTGTGTGTGTGTGTGTGTACGTGAGGGCCCTTGGGATTCTAGCGGCTGTAAGTAATAATATAAAGGAGATTTGGAGGCCTGTGAACATGATCCTCTTACAAACTACCGACAACAATACAGATACAGTTTTCTCGCTCATCGTTCTCACACGCTGCACATCTGCGCGGTAAAAGAGCCCATAAAAAGACAGCCGCTGTTCCTGACAAAAAAAAGAAAAAAAGAAGAAAGAATAAAGCACCTTTTGGGATTGATATGTCCACTCTCCCGGTTATTCCAGTCTAATTAGAGTGAATGCGAAACCCTTTCATCAGAACCGGTTTTAGGCAAATTGCTGCTGAGATACCACAATGATAAATTGTGCGAGGTCATTTCGAACCCTTCACGATTCCCTGTGGCAAAGAAGGGAAGCTGGCGGCAGCACTAATTGCAACACAAATATAATGAGGAATATGAAATTGAAAATGTGAAAACATATGAATTATCCATTTATGCGAGACGTAGCAAATAAGAAAGGAAATGAATGCAATATGACCAATGACAAGACAGAACATGTCTGTTTTGATACTAGTGTAATTCTTTGTCGAGATGTAGAGCTAAGGAGTCAGCAGTGTGCCACTAATGACATATTTTGAATATGTAATAAATAATTACATTTAATAATATTTTATTTTTATGGATTTTGTAATTATATTAGTATTTCAGGGATTTTATTCATTGTACCAATCCATGTTTTTCGTAATACAGTTTTTTTTTTTATTATTCTTAATTTGGGGTAGCGTCACTGTATGAGCATGGGGTTTCTTGACCTCTCCTATAACATCTGTTTGCAGTTATTTCTTTTTATGCTGTTTGCATAAGTGCAATAAATAAATGAATGAAAATCGAATCAAGATCGGTGAAAAAATGTTAAGAGCAAGACAACAAAACGATCACTGATTTAGATAATCGGTTGATAATTTCCTGATAATTAGACTTAATATGGAATTGTAAAATATATTTTAAAAAGGCTTGAACCGTAAAACTTCAATTGGTAGCCTGGGCTTTTATTTGCTTCAATAACTGAACTCAAACTGCTTATATTTGGGACAGGTGTCCGTATGGGCCAGGCCTTTAAAAACGCTTGCCCACGATGGGAAATACTACTTAATTGTTTATTTAAAGCAGTATGAATGTTACTTGTCAGGTAAAGCCAGGTAAATAAGGGGAAAGGCATTAGGCAGGGCGCCTCTGCGGGGACTAAGGTTCTTTACCACTGCTCACATCCATGCTGCTCACGCATAGCCTAGCAAGTTATTCCACTCCAATTCATCATTTCTGTCCTGAACTGTATATAGCTTGTATAAAAATGTGGCTTTGGAATCGCATCTGAATTACAAATCATTTATTTGATCTTGCTCCGAGAGACCGGAGGGACGGACAGAAAGGGACGAGCGAAGTTAGCAGACAGTGAGCGACAGACCTCACGTCCCAACTTGGATTCATTTTTGTGAAAAAGTGTTTTGATTCTTGTGATCGGTGGACCCTTACGGACTACAGCAATATAAATAATCAAGGATATTGGACACGTGTTCGGACTTTATGACCGCTTCAAAGGTAGGGAGTTTGCCATGCGATCGAATTGTGGAGAATCTAACCGATCTAACGATGTGCAGCATGTCCATGTCGACAAAAGTTTAAACATTTCACATTTGCATGTGCGATCTAAGCAGCTCAAGCGGGCGATCTGGTGGTTTTATTCATCCATGGAACTTCTATAAAAGCCAGACCTGCATCCATTTGTCTAACCATGTAGCCACACCCGGCCAGTATAAGGGATAGGCGTCTAATTGGGACTCTGCTTATAATGGACGTTTTATGATAAATGTTATTTTCTGCCACTTTATTTTCATCTACCCTGTATGTTCCATTGCACGCGTGCTATGGACGTGCCCCGTTGCATGGCTGTCTTTACTTTAAAGATGGGTAGGCAGTGGGCAACTGCAGACGCCATGTGATCATGGAAGCTTCGGTCATTGCGGAATAGGAAAGCGGTAGCAACTGGGAGCCAATAGACGAGACGTGATCAGTTCCCGTGGCCCATCAGAAGCGAGTGAGAGCGAAAGAAGCTGCGTCGGAAGCACTGCCCCATTTCTCACAATCGCCTGGCTCTGGCCCCAAAACACACTTCCTGACATCAGCAGAAAGGAAATGCCTCCAATCTATAAAGGGAAATACAGGCGAGACGCTGCGGGAGGTGGGATACGGGAGGAGGGGTTGATGGATTGCCATTTTCCATTTTATTGGGTCCCAGAGCTATTTAGATATAGGCAGAGTACAATAAAGGTATGAAGTTTAAACTATCAATTAAGTAGTGTGTGAGGTAAAAGACTGGATGCTGCATACTGACATAGGATTCAAATTATTTCGAAATGCTTTTCGAGACTTATTACTATGACATTTCCCCTGGACAAACCAGTTAAAAACGGACTCATGTTGGAACAACCAAAAGCCCCTTAAGGACGAGGTCTTCCCTGTGAAGTGTGCAGGCCAGCCGCCAGACGGATGCGAGCCTGGAGTCCATTTTGGAAACATTGAAAGTGCATTAGATAGTCTTCAGCTGACTATCAACAACAAGCATGCCACACCACTGCTTGTTTCCCTTTGCAGGAAAGACACGTCTCAAATTACAACCAAGCACAGAGACGCTTCCTTTAGCCAGACGTGAGCTGTCAATTCGGAAGCTGTCTGGAGGAGAGGGAATATATCATCGCACGTGATTGTGGAAAAGTAAAAGCCATTTTTATGGTTGAAGGGAATGACACTTTTTTTTATTGTGTATTGTGATGTGGTCGGTCACTCTGACCACGTCTGCATCCAGTGCAAGAAACCAGTTTACTAGGAGAAGTCAGGTGAGAGTGCGGCACATGTACTGAAGTAACTTGGCACCTGTAAAATTAAGAGAAATGAGTCCCAACACTGGCAAATGTGTGTTTTATGAGTCACAAATTAAAAACAAGGTTTACAAATGTGTATTAAAACGTGTGAGTGATTTATGGGGCTTCCGAAATGCATGTTTCAATCCACAAAGTAACACGGACCAATTTGAGCAAAAAAAAAAGAAACAATTGTTGGTACACTAAATATGTATTTACATCTTCAAGCGTGTTAAGCAAATAACATTTGCTTTTGAAAAGCTCCCTGTGGCTGTAAAATCTCGAAAAATACAGGCTGAAAAAAAAGTTTTTCGACCAGCACTTAAACGCAACACGCGTTTGTGGATCAGAGGCTGTGAAGAGCAAAACCAGGCATCTTTCCAAAAGAAAAAAGTTATTAGATTAATGAACTTGAAGGTGGAAATACACATATATTTGCAGAATACTTCAAGCTGGGTTGTAGCTATTTGTCATTCTTATTTTTTTTTTACATTTGTTCAAATTGGTCGGCATTTGTCTGAGGATTGGAAAATGTATTTTTGGGACACCGTAAATTACCCAGAAATTGTCATGCATATTCGTGAATATGGCACACAGTATACAGGAAGACTCCTGTCAAAGCATTCGGAGTGATGGCGCTTGTGAGAGCACGGGCTGTACTGTGACAGAGCTGTGTCTGAATTTCACCAACGGTCTTCTTAACAGCTGCGGAACCTGACTTATTTAGGCTTCTAGAAGCTACTATTTGTTATTCAGTTTGAGTCAGAAAGGGGGTTTTTTTGGGGGGGGTTTGGATACGAGGACACACCCCTCGGAGTGGTGGTATCCCGCTGCTCCGCTGCCACAGTAGGCCAAATGCTTTCTGTGCGCTCAGTCGTTGTCACGCACATGTAGTCCTTGAAAGCCCTGTCATAAGCCCAGTTACGCATTATGCATGGCCAAGTAATCCGGCTCCTCCGGCAGAAATCTAACTGCGCTGTGTGTGCATGAAAACACACAGTCCATAATGGTCGCAGTGGTACCAGGTCGCTGGTCATGATCACCCGTCAGTTCACTGCAGGTACGTTAATTTCATGTCATGAGACATTTGCGTCTGCAAAGGCAATGTGACGTGATCTAATCAACTGCATAAAAGTGAGGCTATTGAATTGCCCTCAGAACAATAAGGGTCAATTAGAAAAATGAATTGTCTCTGTTCTAGACTTAAATACCCGTGTTAAACCCGGTGTCATCGGTCTGCAGCTACAGTACGGCGCAGGTCTCTGTCAGCTCTGCACATGTCTTGTGTCTAAGTATAGACGCTCACAGACGGGCTGGCCTCAGCCGATGACAGGGTCTGCTCCTCCTGTCAGTTCTTTCCGAACTGCATGTTTGAAGACCGCGACCGGCCCCGCTGAAAACCTGCGCTTTGTCTTTCCGTCAGCCTGTCACGACGGGCGGCTCTACTGTTCTCTCAAGCCAGCCCCGATGAAACGGTTAGAAAATGAAACAGCAACGAGGCAACGTCAGTCGTGTCGAGAAGCGTCTGGTGAACGAGCTGATTGGCACTGGCAACTGGCTCCTCGCTGACGGAACCGTGGAAAGCGCGTTACTCGGGTAGCACGAAGTGTGGACGTGCTGATATTTTCGTTGCCAAACATTTCACATTCAACTTCAACACGTTTATCTAGCAGCTTTAGTTACTAGCTGCAGCCAATATCACGTTTCTAATTATCATTACCTAAGGTTTCCTTCCTCCCTTCCCTCTGTTCGTTCCCTTCCTTAGTTTTTGCTTCCTACTTTCATTCCAGCTTAATTTTTTCCTCCCTTGTTTCCTCCCTGTTTAATCTTTCCCATTATGCTTTTTTCGCCATATGTCTTTACTTCGTTCCTTATAGTTTTCCTCTTCTTTCTTTTAGTCTCTCTTTGTTTTCCTGTATGCTTCCTTTTTCCACCTTCCTCCCTTTTGGCCATGCTAAATCCCTTGTCTTTCGTTATCTCCTAGTTTCAGTAAATACATCAACAACAACACCTTTCTTTCCATCATTCTTTTGTTTTTCTTGGTTAAACCTTTGTTTTTTTTAATTTTTCTCCTTGCTACTTTCCTTCTTTTCTTAATTTGTCTTTCATTCCTTCCATTCATCTTTACCATGTTTATTTCTCCCCTTCTTTCCTTCCTTCCATATGTCTTCCCTTCTTTATATGACCCCCGCTTCCTTCTTTATTTCCTCCTGACCTGTCATTACATGTCTTTCTCAGTTGCTGTAAATACAATGTCACCTTTCTTTGCATCTTTTGAACTGACCTGAAACCATATAAAAAGCCCGCAAACTCCAGATATAGGTTTTCACTGGATAGTGACACCAAACTGTACTCTTCTAACAAAGTACTTTTACTTTGGAAAATTTGGATTACATTTTACTCCCAATACTACCAATATAGATAGGTATTAGGGATGGGAAGATTAACCGATATGTATTGATACGCGGCCATGCGCGTGCACGATGCGAGCTCAGCGGTAGTAGCAAATCGAGATGCATCGGTTTTTCCGAGAGACAGCTTATCCTTTTAATACAGAATGTATTTCTTTATTTATTAACAAGTGCTGTCAACCTGTTTTTTGCACGTAATTTAATCGACCTACATAAAGTAGGCCTAAGCAACGGACTTGCGGGTGTGTGTACACTAGAACTCAATGTCTCAGCTGTGCGGATGAAGCCAGTGATGCGCCCAAAGGTAGTTGTCAGGAAGCGCGAGGAGTAAGCAAAACAAACACGTCGGACGCCGAGATAATTTATCCTCCACTGAATTAAATCTCTGGATTTCACAAGAAAGATGGACGACTTGACAAGACAGATGCAATTTTGTAAAATGCAAAATGCAATCTGTAAAATACACGGGCAGTACGACTAATCTGATATCTCACTTGAAGCGGCGCCACGGTGTTGCTGTGGAAGTGTCTGCCAGTGCCCCTGCATGCCCTGCCTCCAGCTCTGACTCACCTGTAGCTACCAGCTCCAAAAGTGGTGAAAAAAGTGTTGAAAGTTTTTCTAATGCCCCGCTTGCTAAAACTGATTGTCATAGTTGAAAAGTGAAATCACAATTCTTGTTGTGCAATGGTAAGCCTTCTTTCTGTTGAAAGAGTGGAAATATATATATATTTAGTATATATTGCACTTATACGTTCTGTTTATCTTGTAAATACTTTAATAATATGTGCCATGTGTTCTAAAATGGCCCTCTGCTGTAAACTGACACTCAGGCTCTGAGAGAAAAGCCAGTTTGCAAAAAAGTCTTGTTTTTTTCTTGGTTATCAGAATCAGAATCAGAAATACTTTATTGATCCCCGAGGGGAAACTCTTTGTAACAGCAGCTCACTATCGCGTCAGTGCACACAAGAATGGAGGTACTAGGCAAGCAAAAAGCAAAAATATATGGTTAATAAATAATCAAACTAATTCAATGGCACCGCATCCTTTTTCACATCACCATATAAACTTGATCTAATTAGCTAGTGCTGAATTATCGCATCGTATCGTGATATGGGTGTGAATTGTATCGTATTGCATCGCAAAATGCCACACATGTATTGTTAATATATGAGATCGGATACTTTGTATCGAGATGCGTATCAGATCGGCATTACATCTTAGATGTCCAACCCTAATAGGTATAGAAAAATTGCTGACAGTCAATCAATCAGGTATAAAGTCTGGTCTCTGCCTCTTGACTAATATGTGCATACTTAAATGACTTCAAAAAAACAGCCAAACCAAATTTGAAGCGCATGTACCACTGAGACAAACCCAGAACCACTTGAGACATCCTCCATTCATCACCCGGTTCGAAAGAAAGCCACGCTTTGCTGTCGTGTTGTTTTGAGAGGGCTCCTCTAGAGCCGTATGACAGATCCGGTTGGCCACAGCCTCTTACTGACCTGAATCCTATTTAGCACAGCAGCGGCCTATTTCATCCTCATACTTGGGAGTCTGGCAGCCGGGCCCTGCCAACCTCCCATAAAAGCCAAAGCAGAGAGACTGTAAATAAACAGTTCATTTTCATATAATATCCAAACTCCTCCATTAATATTCATTGAAGGGCACAAGCAATCCTGAAACCCAACCATGCAGCAAGGGAGGCGAGGGGGAGGACCGTGGGGAGTGACAGGCAGCAGGACAGGTACAGAACATTCTCAGATAGAGAGAAAAGGGGGAAAAAAGAGAGGGGAAGAAAGACAGATTGGAAAAAACACAGCGACAAAACCGAGTGTGGCGACGTGCATCCATAAATGAAACTTGACCTTGCCAACAGCTGTGCTTACTGACTTATGAGACAATTATCTCTCACCAAGCTCCTATTGGTGCCCCTCTTTAATAGCCCCAGCTTCAGCGTATGTGTGTGCCTGTGCGTGTGCGTGTGTGTGTGTGTGTGTGTGTGTGTGTGTGTGTTCCAGGGCATATTTGCCTCGGTGTCACAAAGTGAAAGATCTGGGGCCTGAAGACTGAATCAAGCCACACCAATTGCTTTCCTATCTTAAATGCGGCAGGCAATATGCTGCCCCAGTACCACTCTGTCTTCACGTGCTCAGGAGGGGAAATCCCCAAACAGGATCCTGGCACAGGTTCCAGAGGAGTCCAGGTACGAAGTGGAGGGCGCATGTTTGCCGCATCGTCTACAGACCTGTTGGCTCGGTGGGCAACGCACAGGCACACCGGGCACGTTTCCCTCTCCTCCGGCGTTTCACTGCACGGACAAAGGTGAGGGCGCCTTTGATGAGAACGTCCAATAATTCCGGGGACGAGGCGATAGACGTGGGAAATAACTCTGCCGCGGTTGTCTCCCTGATGTTCATGCGCCAGGTACTCCAGGTAATCCAAAAACTAATGTCAAAAAGTCCGATTCTGGTCTTAACTCAATTTAGACCAAATATGTAGCTACCGTGTTCTGACTTTGAAGGGCAGGATGAGTGTAACTTTGATGGTCGCCCTGCTGGATTTTGCGGGCAGCTGCAAAGATACAACTTTTGGAGACGTTTTTGGTGCCAAGAACTGGGGTGTTTCTGGCATCACACGTCCAGGACTCAGCTGCTGCTCTTCTATTTTATCGACTGTATAAAACAGATGCTGGCCAAGTGAAGGCGTCACCAATGGATCTGTATTGGTTCAGGGCTGAAGCCTCACGTTTCGTGCTTGACACCGTTTTTATCCCTCACAGACACACATCAAGGTCCGTACCATTGTTCGCCTTTGACGTTGCCTGTAGTTGCTGGCATACTCGAGTAAAAGTGGACGGTGTTTAGCTAACCAGTCGCAGGAGAACGTGTTGGTCCCTGTCCCTCAATTAACACGACACAGTCTCTGTTACGATTGACAGGTAATTGTGACTGCATCACATCCGTGTAAACAGCGTGTATCAGTTTCAGTGCTGCACTGATTGTGAATGTGATGGAACTAAGATTGTTATCTCTGGCATTATGAAGCGATTATGAAGCGAGTATTTAATTGTGTGTCTCTACTTTGTTTAGGGCTGCAGTTAACGGTTATTATTGACTAATCAAGCCGTTATTTTTTCAGTTAATCAGTCAATTGTTTGGCGTCTAGTCTGTACAATAACATTTTTAAAAAGTGAAAACGCCTGTCACAATATCCCAACGCATTCTCACTATCAAGTCGTCAAATGCCGAAGCTTGGTCAGTGTCCCTCTGCATTAAACTATGACGCCGTAGGTGCCCCTATAGCGTAATTACTGGACGTGCCCTGCTTCAAAGTCAGGTGACGTAGTTTGAGGAGCGAATAAGTCAGCATACGGAGGTGGTGGTGGCATCAAACAAACACAGGCCTTTCGCCCAGGAGAGGCCTGTGGGAAACCAAAAGTCAGTTATTTCTTTTAAGTAATTTACGTAAGTGAACTTGCGTGACGCACTTATGTTACGTGAGGTACGTGACGTAACTTACAAACGTTTCCCAAACCTAACCAAGTCGTTTTTGTGCCTTAACCTAACCAAAATGCGACCGTTTCACAACGTTAACCAAGCCGGCTTTATTTTGAAAGCCTAACCGGGCGTAGCGTTTTTATTGTTGCCAACTTGACGGCAGAGCCCAGCGCGCCCAGAAATGATGCTCGAGGGCTACCCACAGCGTCATATTTTGAAGCCACTGACCAAGCAGCAGTATTTGACGAGTTAGAACGTGTTGAACATCCAAGACTCCAAGGTGACGTTCCTAACAGCCTACAACCCGAAGATATTCAATATACAATGGTGTAAAGAGAAAAAGCCACAAATTCTCACATTTAGAAGCTGGAACAGGCATTTTTGCATGTGAACAGACTTAATGATTAATCACTTATGTTGCTGAATAATTGTCTGTTGATTGATGTAAGTGATCCATCGACTAAATCTTTTAGCTCTAATTCTATTACATATTTTTCACTGTTCTTATTGCTATTGTTTCCTGTCATACGGCCCCACCTTACTGAAAGAGCAAACCCCTGGATACACTCATTTGACTTGGTTACTTATATCATCTCAAGGGGCAAACTCCACGGGGGAATGCTAAAGCCAATGCTAAAGTGCTTAAGAATACAGCTCATAATAATACCGCCTGTGTGCTGGCTGTAAAAGAAACTGGGAGCGACGGCGAAGACACCCAAAGTTGGGTCTGCACTGTTTAATTTCACTTCTTCTGACATGCGTTTTGGAGACAGTTGTGAAGAGGGCTTAGAGAGTGGCATGTGTGGGGTTGTGTTTGCTTTGACTGACAGGTCTATTAGATTTGAAAACTAAGAGAGGGCTCCTGTCTCCCTTTGCCTATGTTTTCTGGCTACAAAGCAAACACTGACAAGATGGCAGCAGCGGTAAACTTAAATCCAGGCTTCAACAAGTCGCTTTCAGAAACCTGTGAGTGATGTCCCAAACACTGTTTTTCTACGCATCCCCAAACCTCACTGAAAATATATTTGCAGGCAAAAGGAATGCAGGCATGAACACAGATGGAAAATCTTTATTTATATGCTAAAAAGTTGCAATATTGAAGCTTTAATTCAACAATAGCTGTATTTAATTGCACTTCTCAGCCCAAACTGTGTTAGCGAACACTCTGAAATCATAACCTAATGTCGGACCGGACAAACAACTAATAGGCAAAGTTGGTTTTACACATCGTGTCAGGAGGGTGACAGAGAGAGGTGGCTGAGTGTTTAGGGATCACTGATCACACTGAAGCTGACTGACAAGAACACATTAGCTCTTTTTTCCCATTCCCTCCACTTCCCCCCGCTTCTCATCTTTGGAAATTGTCACTATTTTTCCTCCACTTGAGTGCCAGAACAAAACAAGAAACGCATAAGTTCCTTTTTTTGTTGAGCTAGAGAAAGCATAAGCGAAGCAGAGAACAGGAAGCACACATCAATAATTGAGGTGGGTTTAAGGAAGGCGAGTACCTTTGTCCTCTCTGGCCTCTGATCCTATTGAGCCGCGAGCCATAAAACCCTGTGTACCTGCGCCAGTCACTAGATACTGTTCTGTCTGCTCTGTCTTAGCACACATGCAGAGAACCTACGGTGAATAGAGTCTACTGCAGTGCCCTCACATTTGACCATATTTAGACGTTCAAGCATTGTTTATCACAGAAGGGGGAAACTTAAAACACACAGTAAAACCAGAATTGGCAGAATTGTTTTTTGAAAAAAATACCCATTTGAATTTTTCTTTTGTTTCGTATGTCCGATGGTTTTCAACACACCACGTATATCTGTGTATGGATGTAATGGATAGAGAATAGTAGTGCTCTAGGCACTGGGTTTACATGACTTCCTGTGGGCTGGTATTTAAAAACAAAATACTGATCAGAATCAGAATCAGAATCAGAAATACTTTTTTAATCCACGAGGGGAAACTCTGTAACAGCAGTTCACTATCATGTCAGTGCACACGAGAATGGAAGTACTAAGCAAGGCAAAAAGCAAATATATAATACACTATAATACAGGTAAGTACAAAGTGGGTATAATTATAAATTTAAAATTTAAATAAGTGTAATGTACAAAGTGGGTTAACTGGTTGAGGTTAATATTTCTGTATAAAGTAATAGTGCATGAGCTGTCAAGTTACGTGTAATAAATAATGGGACAGAGGATATTGCACAGCCGTACTAGGATTATACATAAGTATCACAAATTAAATTGAAAACAGGGTGTATTGCACAGTAGTTTAAGTAGTTTTTAGTTTAATGTAAAATGGAAGAGATTTCATGTTTTGGCTCGGCCATTCCTATCATGATTTGGGGCTTTCAAACACAAAATGTAACTCTGCCATGGCCTTAGTAACCTAGCTGCGGCCTTCACTTAATCCCACGTTAATCCAGTTAAATCAGTTAGACCTGAACTGCACATGTTAGCCTCCTAGTTGTAATTCCGGATGCCGGCAAGCCATGGGTGGCTTTATCTGGTGTCGCTGCAAGGCTAGCATGGGGTAACTATTTCGGAATTATGCACCCAAGACGGAATAACAGGAGGTTTGCTGTTCTTTACATTCTGCCAACATTGCATGAATGAAGCATGAGGCTCGTTTTCCTTCTTTTTTTTTTTCAAATACCATTTACTTTTCAGCAAATATCCAACAGTGGAAAGTCATACTGTATTAGCTACTAGCACTTGCTGTTGATACTGTAACCTTGGATGGACAGACTGAAAAAAAGCTGATGATTATGATCATATTATTAAGCATTTTTCTATATACTGTAATTTCCATAGGGGTTTGAGGACGTTTATTGCCAACCGAAATCTTTATTGACACAAATTGATCCGCTTATACCATCACCTTCAATGTATACTAGACATGTGATAATATCAAATTGCTTCAGATTTAAGAATTGACCAAACACAGTATCTCCGCTGTGTTAAACCCTCGGCAGATTGTGTAAACTGATGCAGATTCTTCCAGAAGAACTGGTGACATGGCAAAACAAACAGCTACTGTCACAGAAGGAGAAGGGAAAGTGAAGCCTGGATAAACACCCTGCGCGCCGCGTCTCTGTATCACTCACCCACTGACTGTAGAACACACTCACTGGCTCTCCATCTCCCTCAGATAAACAAACACTATTCCTATTGCTGCTGCAGGACACACATCTGCACAGGATTATCAGATTAGCAGTTGGAGATTTGACTTGCCTGACAGGGCCTGTGTGTGATGGAGAGTGAATTGGGGCACTTGGATGGCGTTGCTGTGTGGAGCCGGCAGGACTGCTTTCTGATTGGTGCTCGTGAAAACTCCCTGTCCACCTGCAGCACGATGCTTCCGTATCACCGCCGACACCACAGCCACTGTCTTCCTTCCTTCTTCCAGTGCCTGCTTTCTCTGCCAGTCCCCATCACCGACCCACTCCATTTGCTCTTTCTGGCTGCGTCAGTCCTTCACAAATACAACACATTCACACACACACACTCACACACATACACACGCCCATCCCATCCCATCTCCCCGTGGTAAATTATGGCCGGCGTGGAGGTCGTCTCACTCCAGCTGGCTGATAGACTTCAGATTCCTGGGCAGCAGATGTGATGAGCTACGGCTGCTTGGGGACAGGCAAGGTGGTCACTCACACACACAGACACACATCCTACTGACATCATTCAATCTCGAAACCTGAAATTAACCCTAAACCCAAATCCTAAACTTAAACTAATCTTAGAGTAGGGTTGTATTCTTTCTACTAAATAAGTCCTTATACAACACCTAAATGACAAAATATTACCCCCTTGACCTAACAAATGTCATCATAATTATCCTAAATGCAACACACATTGGCAGCATCACCTAGCGTCACACGCACAATGAAAATTCCACATATAATTTGAATAATAATAATAATGTAATGGTAGTGGTAATATGAATAAAATAATAGGAATAATAGGAATGATAGTGATAGGAAGAATAATGATAATAATAAAAAAAAGATCCAGGAATGCATCAGGAAGATGGTCCCCAACGACTGAGCAAATACCTCAGGCAGCAGCAACCTGAGGATGACGATGAGGAGGATGGATCATCATGGAGAGCCCCCAGTGCCCGCGTGCGGCATGTACCACTGACAGATAGAAGAATTGGCTGATATCTGGAAATCCTACCAATTGCTGGAAAAGGCTGGACTAAAGGATAGCACAGAAGCACCAATCATGGCAGCACAAGAACAGGCACTCGGTAAAAGATCAATAGAGGCTGGGGTCTATCACACCAGACAGGACCCCAGGTGCAGACTCTGCAAAGATGCCCCTGAAACAGTTCAGCACATAACAGCAGGGTGTAAGATGCAGGCAGGAGCAGCGTACATGGAATGCCATAACCGAGTGGCGTAGTGTACAGGATCATCTGCCTTGAGTTTAGGCTGGAAGCCCCTAGGTCAAAATGGAAGACACCTCCTAAGGCAGATGAGAATGACCGAGCTAAGATCCTGTGGGACTTCAGGATCCAGACCGACAAACTGGTGAAGGCAGCGGTGACAGATGTAGCAATCCCAAGCGAGAGCAGCCAAGAAGAAGGAACACGAGAAGCCCCGGATACCAAGCGCTGAAAGAGGAGCTAGAAAAGATGTGGAGAGTAAAAGCAACAGTGGTGCCAGTGGTATTCGGAGCACTGGGGGCTGTGACCCCCAGCCCGGGAGAGCGGCTCCAGCAGATTCCAGGTACAACATCTGAAGTCTCGGTCCAGAAGAGTGCAGTCCTTGGAACAGCTACGATACTGCAGAGAACCCTTTAACTTTCAGGCCTCTGGTAGAGGACCCGAGCTTGAGGATGATACATACCACCCCATGGGGGCTGAGTGGGGGATTTCTTGAATATACTGGATATTCATAACACTTTTGTCTTTACACATGGTTGGACAACTAGTCATAGGACTTCGTTTGAAGCATTCCCAGTCCAAGTGGACTGTGTGTTTTTTCAGTTCAACAAGACAAACAGAGTGGTGACTCTTCTTCTAGTGGAATGATGCGGCTGTTGCGGCATGTCGTGCCTTGAAGTATTTGATAGTTCACAGGCTCCCAGTTAAACGTGCATACACGTTATTATTTTGAGCTTATCAAATATCTAAACATCTAAATCTCCAGTAGCTCGTGGCTACACATTGTTATTTCAATGTGTCAGATACATATTTAATCAGCACGTCATATTTGATGCTGTTCATCTCGTCATTTTCAGGTTGTAGCTACAGGTTGTGAACATTAATTAGACTGACACTCAAAATGTGTTGTCAAGAAAAGCTTATTACAAATCTCAAATGACGTTTTGAGTTCAAATTCCAGGCTGGGTTGAATAAAATAACTCTTTACTTCTTTATCGCCGCTGTTGTAGAACTGAGGAGCAATTCAAAATGGACCTTCACAAACTCTTGGTGCTCACGAGAGTAGCAAAAGGGCAGCACATGCACACACGCGCACACACACACACACTTGACAAGACAGCCATTCAGAAGTGGGTGGGCAGAGATTCAAGCAGAAACACACTGCAAGCGCCATGGGCCACTGGGGTTTGCGACATGAGATACAGCCACTCAGAGCAGAGGGGAGGGATTGCAGGCCCCGTTAGTAACACGGATATGTGGTTGGTGGCATATGGTCGCCTGGTGGAGACACGTGTTATTGTCACGAATACACCAAAGGCCTCTACCCTGTGATTTCATCATCCCATTTAAATTTCTAAGCTTCCCTGAGGCCACGTTTGTCTCTGAAGGTAACATGTGATTATCTGCGGTGGTCACAGTTGCTCCCAAAATGAGGTTCAGCAGGTGAGGCGGAGCCACTAATGTGCCTCTGTCCCTGGCAGCAAACAGGTGTTGATATTACTTTGCCTTGGAGCCAATACTTGGCTTGCACAGCTTGTTTTGAAAATTTCAAGAAAAGCGTGAGGTGGGGACTTCATTAATGCCTTTTCAATGCTACTTCTGCAGCGGAATTCAATATTAAAATGTATACACTTTCAACACTCCCATCAAACATGTTCTGCAAGCTGAAATTCCATTTTAGCATTGGCTCCAGAGGGCAGAAAGGAAATGCACAGACTGGCTAGAAGAGGAAGGAGAAAGAGGACGAGTTTAAGAACTGAAAACACTTACCAGCTGGTTGTCCAACTGGCACGGGAGACCGACAGACACCCAACTGACATGCAAAAAAAAAGTGCTGTGCAAAAGGAACGCTGCTGTAGCACAATAGCTGACAACACAAAAGTCTATTTAGCACACCAGAGTGAATTCTCAAGTTGTATGAAAAAAGGATAAATCCCTGTTTACGCTCAGTAAAAGGACAAGAAAACTGACAACGATAGAAAGCGTACTGTGTTTCACAGCCGCATGATAAATTAGGATTAGGCACATAGTCATTATTTAAGAGGAATGCATGCAGTAAGCTTTCCTCTAAGGGAAACATAAAAATGTAAGGCATTTTTACTGCTTTCACAACTTTTAAATATCTACAACTTAAGTTCTTTAATGGGTAAAACCCCTTTACTTAGTTTACTTCATTGGGATCAGGGGGCAAATGAAGAAAATATGACAAAATCTATTGGGGGGTATTTCTTAACCTCAGTTTACTGAGGTTGCTACTTGCTACAGTTTTGCCACGTTCACTTTCAGATCATAAAATGTCTGACTTTTCGGAAGTCACTCAAGACAAAGACAAAGCCAGGCCTTGTCAACGCAAGTCTCAAGGCAAGTCTTAGGTCCATGAGGGCTAGTCCAAGTCTGGTCAAAGGTATTCGGGAGCAATTCAAGTGTCTTTTCTTTTCAAGGCTCTCTGCTAACAGCAGTGCGGGTTTTTCAAAGCTGAGACAAAGTACTTTCAATTACTTTTCCAAGTCAAATCTTGTGAAGGCTATTAAAAGTCACTAGAGCAGGCTAAGAAAGCAGTCTAGCTATCAGTCGTGTTGTGTCGGTGTCTGAGACTGGCTACGACCATCTGTAAGAAACAAAAGGTGAGGAAATAATTATAAATATAGCAAAACAAATAGCCTAACGTGTAGTAAAAGTATAGGTTGTGAAATCATATATCACACGGTGAAAATATAAATAGTTTCTGAATATGGGGCCGTATTAATATGGAAATGATCAGACCTCATTCTACATGATTTAGCCAGCCTAAAATCTTTGTGATGACTTTGTGATGTCATTTTGTAGATGAAAAACATCTGGTTCTTCTTGGGAAGATCAGCTCGAAATGAATCTGTCCAAGGATACGGCGTGCTCAAAGAGAAGCCTGCAAATCCCCCCTCTAGCCGAGCTCTCACCGTGTACTACAGCTTCGACTACGCACAGCAGGTATGTCTTATTAACTATAACGTTTTTTAACTTCAACGTACATATAGGCATAATTGTTTGTAGTGTCAGATTGTGAGAAATATAACACAAAATACTGTAAATAATGCAGGAATAACAGAATGATACATAAATCCATATCAATGTCTCTGTGCATGTGACAAAAGGTATTGACCAAGATAGATGCATAATTAATGCATGTATAACAACAAAATAATTGTATAGTTAATGAATCACTCTTTCTTCATTCTTTCCTATCTTGTCTTGTCTTGTTTTTACAGGTCCATGGCAGGTCATGAGCGATTACCTGATGTGGACGTGTGAGTGCACACAATGGTCTTTAAATATGAAATAATAATAAATAAATATTTAATACAAAAAATATTGTCTATTATTCCATTAAATTACAAACATTTTGATTATATTCCATTACTATTAATATAATAGTGCTCAATTTTGTGCAAGTGGCTATATTTAATTATATATAGTTATTCCTCATTAGATAGTCTATTATATCTAAAAAACTGCTATATATTATATAACATATGTAAATATCATTATATTTAAATACAATACTATATTATTTGTACATATGATTTGTTCATATTTTATCAATTATTTTGTTTAATATTTCATATTTCATATTTTTCAAAATATATTCTTCATATTATATATTATACTTATACTTATATATATTATCATATTTAAAGACACCATTATATATTTGTTCATATTTTATCAATTGTATTCCATACATTTTGGACTCTTGTCTACATGGGCATCTAGGCCTACTGCACTGTGTATGTGCTTGTGCTCGTGCATGTGGTCACGTGGACATGCACGCATGAAGGTATGTGTAGGCTACATATGCAAATGTGGGTTATGACTTTGGACCAAAAAATATTCTGTTCATTTTGACTTGAGTTGATGAGCATATCTCATAGAATACTTGTGCAGAAAGATAATCTTGGTATTGCCATGAAGCTGAGACTTTCCTCTTTACACACAGAAAACTCTAAATGCATTTCTGGGTCAAAGTGACTCAAAATGATGGAGCAGGTCACATTTACTCATTAATGCAGTTCTTTGAATTTTACAAAATCAGAGTGCAAGAGTTTTTTCGCCACATAAAATATTCATTCAACAGAACTACTTTAAAATAGGGCTGCTAATGATTGATTAATGTGCAGATCATTTTATCGATCCATTGTTAATGAATCAGAATCAGAATCAGAAATACTTTATTGATCCCCGAGGGGAAACTCTTTGTTACAGCAGCTGTCACGTCTGTGCACACAAGAATAAATGTACTAAGCAAAAAAATATATAATAATACACTATAATACAGGTCAGAAAAAATTATAAATTAAGTACCAGTGTGTATAAGTATAACATTTAAATAAGTGTGAAGTACTAAGTGGACTACCGGTTGATGATAATAATACGGTATAAAGTAATAGTGCATGAACTAAGTCAGGTTAAGTGTAGCTTATTACGGTTATAATGAGACAGAGGATATTGCACAGCAGTACTAGAAGTATAATTGATATCAATAAATTAAACTGAAAACAGGGTATACTGCAGTGGTATTAACACAAAATATTGCACAATTATGTCCAGTATTGCCGAGATGTTAATGATCAATGTCCAGTTAATGACCTAGGGTCATATAGACTAACACTTAGAGGGAGGAGTTAAAGAGTTTGACGGCCACAGGCAGGAATGACTTCCTGTGGCGCTCTGTGGTGCATTTTGGGAGGATGAGTCTTCCGCTGAAGGTACTCCTTTGCTTGACCAGCACGTCATGGAGTGGGTGGGAGACACGGTCCAGGATCGCATGTAGTTTGGCCAGCATCCTCCTCTCTGACACCACCGACAGAGAGTCCAGCTCCACCCCAACAATGTCACTGGCCTTACGGATCAGTTTATTGAGTCTGTTAGCGTCTGCTACCCTCAACCTGCTGCCCCAGCATGCAACAGCATACAGGATAGCACTGGCCACCACAGACTCACAAAACATCCTCAGCATTGTCCGGCAGATGTTGAAGGACCTCAACCTCCTCAGAAAATGTGTTCTTAGCCCAGTCCAGTTTATTGTCTATGTGTACTCCCAGATACTTGTAATCCTCTACAATGTCCACACTGACCCCCTGGATGGAAACTAGGGTCACTGGTGCCTTGGCTCTTCGTAGGTCTACAACCAGCTCCTTAGATTTTGTCGCATTGAGCTGCAGATGGTTCTGCTCGCACCGTGAGACAAAGTTACCCACCACAGCCCTGTACGCCCTAAAGACAGAGAGTTGACTGAAAGAGTGCATGCCATCACGTGTGACAGCTGCAGGGAGCCATGTGACTTAATGACCACAGGGAACAACATGAAAAGTGTTGGGGTTTACCATGATAAAGGGGCACCAAGCCATCCACCTCAAGAGGAGCAGAAAGAAGAGAAGGGGCAGAGGTCGCTGACCTGTTTTGTTGACTTGGTGACAGACGTCAATGGCTGCGTTCACTCATCCCCACCACTGATACATCCCACCACAGCAGTCATCAGAAAACTTCTGAAGGTGACAGGACTCTGTGTGGTGGCTGAAGTCTGTGTTGTAGATGGTGAAGAGGAAGGGAGAGAGGACAGTCCCCTGAGGGGCCCCAGTGTTGCTGACCACAGTGTCCGACACACAGTGCTGCAGACGCACATACTGTGGTCTACCAGTCAGGTAGTCAACAATCCAGGACTCGAGGGGGACATCCATCTGCATCGCTACCAGCTTCTCACCCAGCAGGGCTGGCCGGCTGGTATGAAGGCACTGGAGAAGTCAAAAAACATGATCCTCACCGTGCTTGCCGGCTTGTCCAGGTGGGTGTGAATGCGGTTCAGCAGGAAGATGATGGCCTCCTAAACTCCCAGCTGGGGCTGGTAGGCGAACTAAAGGGGGTCAAGGAGGGGTCTGACCATGGGCAGCAGCTGTTCCAGCACCAGTCTCTCTAGGGTCTTCATTATGTGGGAATTCAATGCCACCGGTCTGTAGTCCTTGGAGCCACTGGGACGCGGTGTTTTTGGAACAGGAACGAGGTAAGATGTCTTCCACAGAACAGAGACTCTTTGAAGACTCAGGCTCAGGTTGAAGACATGTTGAAGAACTCCACATAGCTGGGGGGCACAAGCTTTTACCACCTGGGAGCTAACTCCATTGGGGCAGACAGCCTTGTTTGGGTGGTGGTCTATAAAGCTCTATAAAATGTAATAAAATAAAATGTTTTGGAAGTCCATGTCAGGTATCACGGTTTTAGAGACCAGTTAGTTAGTTAGTCAATAAGTCAAAATTCAAGTCTTTCGGACCCTTAGAATGACACAGCTTTTGCTGAAGTCAAGTCTTTAGGTAGTCACGTCCAAAATCATGTCTCAAGTCCCTATTCTCAAGACATTAAATGTTGCAAGATCTCACATTTTTCATAAAAGAAGAGAACAATGGATGCTGGAGTAGAAACATGCGAGGTACAGGAGCACTGCAAAAACATGCCCTTGGAGTGTTGAGTCTTAAAATTCTGTTTAGCTTAAAGACTCAATCTGCTATCCCCCAAAAAAAACAGATTTTTTTTTTTTTCAAACAAGCTAGTTTATGTAAAAAAACAAAAACAAAACAAAAAACAAAACATAAATCCTCTTGCATTCCATCTGTATTTTTCCACTTGTTCTTAGAGGCGCATTAAATAAAACAACGGTGAAAAAAAGAGAATCAGTCCTTTTATACCAATCTGTCACAGCGTCGGGAGAGGAGGATTTCTGCTGAGAACATGTTAAGGCAAAGCTGAGGAGTGAAAAAAACCCAGCATTTCTGTGTCTGAACAGATGGATAACAGCAGACAAAACTGTTTACCTGGCACATAATGTCAAATCCCGTTTAGAACTGGCTTTTTTGAGCACTTCCGGGCAGAGAAAGGCAACAAACGCTGGCAGGATGCTGTGATAGAGGTGAAAATCGCTCCTCTGAATGTGTGCTCTATCACAGCACTACGACAACATATTCCTGCTCTGGCCTTTTGCCATAAAAGAAATAAACTGTGTAAAAGCACACATAACAAGTCTTTATAGATCTCTGCACAATTGGAGTCCACCAAAAATCAATACTATTTTTTTCTTTCCTCTGGAATATCTGAAACAGCCAGACTCTTCTGTGTATCTGGTTAGACTGAATTTCTGATCTTTGATTTGGTCATTAGCGCAACAATCCGCCCTAAAGGCAGCCTGATTAGTTTTATAATGGTAGACAGCTTAGTCAATACTTGTGGGCATTAAAGATATATCTCTCCATACTACAAACTAGAAGAACTGAGGCTCTAATCATCAAGAAGCTGAGACTGAGACTAATTCAAGGCCAATAAATAATGCTGATTATTGTTTTAAATTGATCTTTGGCATACAAAAACAGAATTTGACTTGATCCTTCTGAGTGCACTACTTTTCATCATGTCTGAATTACTAACGGGGCAAAGAAGCAACTACCCAGCGCCTCAAACCCTGGTCACCAAGAGCCCTTGGTTCACTGGGTGTCAATTGATTTTTAAAGTAATTGCTATAATGAAATGCTATGGGCCATAAAGGAGCATGCCAGTGATTTTGCATGTCTTAGCCCATTTACTTGAAACCATGCATACGCTGCATCACAGCTAACGCCGCTGTGTTTCAGAAATTCAAAATGTATATTTTCTATTGTCCCGGGCCGCCATTGTTTGTCATTCATTTGTGAACAATAGAAAAAATTAATTAGCAGAGTCGTGCTTGAGTTGTGCAAATTCATCATAGTGGACATTAAGTCTGCACTCCCATTTTGTCAATGTTGCACTATCCCCGTGTGGCGAAACAGCGCAGACCTTCTGCATTGTTTTGCTTTGACTAAAAAATACCTTTGAAAAAGTGCATGCAGTCTCTGTTGTGTTCAGGCATGTCGCATTACCTAGTTGGTAGAGTGTATTCACTCAAGAAACGCTTGTTATTGACTACTGAAAATTGTGTTGGGTTTTTTAATGGCTGTGATTACATAAATAACTGAGAATAGTGCATTGAATATGTCGTCAGAAGGAGCCTATTAATGATGCATTTAGCTCATAAATCATGCCCCCCCCCCACATACTTTAGCCACTTCTCATATCAATAATGGTGATTCCGATCAACCAACCACATTTTGTGGTACCACCAAGTCCTAGTTTGGAGCACATTGAGCAGGAAAACCAGGGGGCCAATAGGGGTCCAACATGTTATATTTGCCCCCTGGGCCCCATAGTGGGTTAATCTGGCCCTGCTTTACATCCATAACAGTTTTATATTTACCATCTATATACATGCTGCCTCTGTGGAATACCATGTAGGCAGATATAAGGAAAACCATCAGCATACCCTACATATGAGGCTTCCTCCATCATGACTATTATTAGATTGTATTTCAAGATCATCTGAAAGAAAAGTGTTTAACCATAAGTCCTGGGGCTCATATTTACGATTCTTTGCTGATGCTTGGGTGGCAATTATCAGTAAAATAAAGCACATATTACAGCTGACATCAGTACAATGATCAAACGAATATGACCCATAGGACACAAACATTATGGATTAATACAGAGGCTGAGGAGGAGGTTCAGCTTCGATATGTAGCCCCTTTAACATCAAAGGACCATTGTCAGATAATTTATAATTAGCAGTCCATGATGAAATGACACCATAGTCAAGACGATTAATCCCCTGTGTCTCATTTCTGCAGCACTATTAGAACAAGGGCTTAACAAAATAGTAAGAGGACATAATTTCCCATAAACCCCAGTGCTTCCTGTGAGTACAGTAACCAACGTTTACTCAAATTAATGATGAACAATTGTAGGAAAACAAGGCATTACAACTACAATCTTTGCTCCACTCATTTTTGACAAAAGACAGAGTGGCGGAGATAAAATATGTTGACTAATTCAAATTGAGCATGAGGCTTGAGAGTTGAGACTCCGGATGAGATTGACCCTACGTTGACATCATTCTAGTGGGGCCAGCCTGCCAGAGGTTTTTCATTTACAGCCAGGGCAAACGAGCCCCTACCAACTGACCTCTGGCATTATGTGGGTACAGATTTCTGCCTCCAACCCAATACAATGGATTTGGTTTGTGGTGCTGCATCCATTGAAAAGTAACATTTAAAAAAACATCAACATATTTGTCTCTAACGACCCTGAAGGTTTTGGGCGTGTTGAGCATGCAATTCACATACTCGGCTCCAACAGGGCACTTTTTTTTTTTTGCCACAATACTGGAGCACTACAAAGTAGTTCAATTCCCGGGTGATGCGTTTCCACTCATTGTTTTACTTATTCAAGCCCTGGTAGCTCATTAAAGCTGCTGTGCTCAAAATCTTTATTCTAACAATGGATCAAAGGACTGTGTGTATGCGAAAGGTGTTGTTTACAGTAAAGAACTCAAAGAGAATCACCTAACTCTGAAGTTCCCCTCAGCTCTACAGAGCCTTTTAGCGTCTTTCAGTTCGTTGTTTTGGTTTGACAGCCCCCAACTTTGCATGTTTTGCCCACAGCTCTCAACTTACTTGTTTCCAGCCACAACAGGTAACTGTTTTCAGTAAAAGATCTCTGATAAACAAACGGTACGCTACCTGCTCAGCACCAAGCAGACAAAGTTAGCAACTGATGAAAGACAGAGGAGGATTTAGCTGCTAAAGAGTAAGTTCTTTTTTCTCAGGAATTAGCGGAGCCCAAAACAGAGCTACAAGGAGAGGGAATATCGGACTTACATTCATCAGGTAGCCAGAAACAAGACCCCAAATGAATGCTAATATCGCTGCGCGCCTGCTGGCTGTGACACCCAGCTCATGGGGGCACTTATGGTACTTTAATCCCCCTTACTGTCGCAATTTGCGCCAAAGATAGATCGAACTCCTTGGAGTCATAACGCGCAGACATGATACACATATTTTCAAATTCAGTGCACACTTTCTGGGTCATATTATTATCTTCATGTTTTAGAGTTATCTTCAGTATCAAAGTAATCCAGTGATAGTTGTCTGTACACCCATGGGTACATTGCTAACAGCTGTAATAGCTAATGCTGCATACTTTTGATGGTGACAGTTTACCGAAATGCAAACAAATGTAGACTATAAAATGGGTTGTAGCCCACAGTGTAACTCACTGAATCCATGGCGACCTTATAATTTCTCTTTACATCCCCCAAAGTATTATGGGAACTGTCGTGGTGGTGGGGGGGTGGAGGTGGGAGGGTTATGGTTGTTTGATTTTGTCTGACAAGGTGGCCGCCCACAGTGTCAGATTTTCAAAACCCCAGCCTTAGAATAATGACTGCAGCTCCATCTCTTCAGAAAATCACCTAAGGCTGCTGTCACCGTGCCCACAGAATCAGTCTCCTGTTCACTGTCATTGGAGCAATGCCAAGCTTTGCCTCTTGATTACATCACAGATTGGAGTCTTGGCACTAAGGAGACTTTCGTGTCCACTCCAGGCTCAACTGCGCAAGACAATAGCCTGCCTTGAAATCTGATGTAGCTGCTCCTTCCTGTCGATGTACGTAGTTTAACCTGAGATCAAGCTACATGACAACAATTGGCTGACAAATGAGCTCCATTTCATCAGATATTTGTAAAAAAAAAAAATTCTGTTAATGCAGGCACAAACTCGGGAGTCTCGGACCAAAAACGTAGCCGAGCCGAGACACGAGCAGTGCCGCAAATGTCTCTGTTGAAATGGATTCCGAGAGAAGAGACGAGGAACAGAGGGGGAAAAAAAGACAAGAAAAGGCACATTTTAAAGGGAACGACAGCACGATCTTCAGCGTGACAAGTTATTTTTGACCTTGGAACCCAGCACTTCACAAAACAATCTCCACTCAACGTGCACTTGCTCACTTATTCTGGAGATTTCAACCATCAAGCTTTCGGCTGTCAAGCTCAACGCTTATGGATGAGAAGTCTGGAGAAGGAGCTCGGAGTAACTGCACGCTTGAACATGTGCACTGCCCTACAAGGCCAAAACGCAGTAACCACATATTTGGCAAAAAAATGTTGAAGTCATGGCTGCAATCTGGCTTTTTATTTAAAAATTGCTATGCTATAGAAATGTCTCATATATGTGGAAAAAAAGACGAAGCATCCTTAGTATGAGTCAAGCTTCGAAAACAGTGGATCCTACACTTCCAATAATGCAACTCAGTAGCGTCTTTCATTAGACCTTCCCTGCCTCACCTTTTAAACGCCACACCTCCAGTAATGTAGTCCATCTGTCAAAAATGTAAAGTCTCAAGCCAAGCTCTCTCCAAAACCGATGTAACACCATCGGGGTCGTTTTCTCAGACTTTTCGAGCATTCACACCGGAAACCACAGGAGGCATTCAACAAATGATTGATCAGGCTGACTAGTTGTCCCCACGATGACTAGACTGACCTCTGTGTGTAAATTTCAAGATTGTGAGACCTGCATGGATATGAATTAAAGGATGAAACGTTAATTACTCCGGTGCTGGTCTTGCGTTTGTGTCTCATTCATTCGCTCACCTAGCTGTTTGTGTCAACAATTGACATTTATTGGTTAAATACAATCTACTAAGTTACTATGTCAGAGTCCAAATTCGGAACTGTGCATTTTCATTGGCTAAGACCAATAAATATTTGATGTCCATTACAATGGACACCTGGAAGCTCTTTAGGCATGGCTACCTTAAGCTGAAGTCAGCGGAAGAAAGCCCCTACAGTATCTACCTCTCTTTTCTATAGAAGCCATGAATACAATACCATAATCGTTCACCGATTTACTCTTCAAAAAGAACAGGATCATCGTGTTCCTAGTTGGCTTGCCTCAATGAAGACATATTCTTAATAAGGACAAACCAAGCAAAACTGGAGGGTGGGGCTAGGCCACTGACGTAAACCCTTTCTCTTCTGAGAGATAAGAGAGCCTGGCGTGCGTAATGTTTGAATACGGTGAATGAGCACCAGGTTATCGTACATGTGAATTCCCAGATCTATGTCTCATGCAAGCACGGGTGCACTTTAATTTGATTTCTATTTTTTAACTGATTTAGTTTTATTCATTTCACAAGTAATGAATTAAAAACTCGGACACTGTATGTGTAACTTGTATCCAGCATGCAGTTTCTCCTGTTTAACGCGCGTCGATGTGTGAATTTGCACAATTGAAAGTGAAAAGAGGTGGAATTGTGATTTATTTTTATTTTTTTTACCGAGTTCTCATGAAAATAAGACTACAAGACTCTAAAGACATAGTTTAAACGCGGTCTGTTACAAAGTCTCGGTAAAGTGAGGGAGTTGCGTTGCTCCACTGATGAGCGCCGATGTCTCAGACGCATCCGCCCGCACCGCGCGCACGGAGCCGCCATACACGGCGTGACCTACAGCGCCGCACCCGCTCTTCTCGCGCGGCACAGTGCCGCGCGCTCACCGGTGCAAACAACTGTTCTGTCGTTTGTTTGGGTTTTTTTTTTTAAATCATTAACTATGATTTAATTGTTTCTGGAGCCCGGGTACTTCACATTGACGGGGAGGACAGGGGGTTCTAGCAAACGCACGCGCGACATGTCCGCGGAGCAACAAAAACCCATAAAAAAAAAAAAACATAAATAACAACCTATCATGTTCTTTGCGACTTGCGTTAAATACAAAAAAAGAAGCCCACCCATGTCATGCGTGCGTCAGAAGCCTGCGCATCCGGTCCTGGAGGCAACTACGGTGACTGTCTTGAGTCACACACACGCTGAGAGATATTAAGGTAACCAAATGCTAAAACAACAGGAGCGTTTCATGCCAGGGTCACATTTAGCCATTTTCTCCGCAACAGTGCGTCCTGCCAAGCATTTCTTGTGAGATGCATTCTTAGATCTATGTGATGCACCTGCCACAAAGACACAAATAACGCCCATAACTCACCTGATATGCAGACAATGAAATTGGCTTGGAGAATGATCAATATTTCCCAAATTATATCCATCCTCTGTCTTCATTCCACGTACATTACGCACAGGTCAAAAAGGAAATAAATAAGAAACGGAGCTCTAGCAGTTGCAGCTGTCCTGTCCTTCCAGTCCTGTACACCTTCCGCCAGGTATTCTCCCCACCAGGCACATAGCAGGTGATCACAGCCTGAGGAATAAATGCTGCACGTTCCCGCCACTAAATGCCACAATTCCAGAGATGGCAGAAAAGAGATGAACTCCAGACAAAAGCGCCGAGCAGGGCGCCGAGCCTCCCGTGGTTCACTGTATTATCCCAGTGCGCCCTGGAACGGACACGTCCATCCACCCATCCATCCGGCGCCGTTGCAGAGAGCGGGCGACCCGTTCTTTACCACGCGAAGTCACGCATGGTCGTTTCAGTAAAATCTCTGTGTGGACAGAAGAGGGAAACAGAAACGCACTTGATTAGTGGGGGTGGGACAGCTGTGGGCTAACACCCGGCGGCGCCTCGCAACTCAGAAACTCGCATCGCCAGGTGGCGAGCCTCCGACCAAGACTTGTTCCCCGTCACCGCGAGGGACCAGCGTCAAGTCCCACGGAATACAGCCACGGCTTCCTGTTCAGGCTCGCAAACGGGGGTTTGTTTACCTCCGTGTGTTTGGACGTATGTATAGGCCTCCGCATAAGTAATTGGAGCCTTTGGCGGCGTTTCAGGGGAGTTTTAACATTTTCAAATGTTATTTTGAGACATGTCCCTGTCAAGGACGGCAACTAAAGGGTGAGAGCAAAGGGTGCGAAAAAAGAATCCGATAACATTAAACTCTAGGCTGTAAAGGAGATCTTTTAAAGGGACTCACATTTTCAAATTGATACCTACTATAGCCAACTAGGAATTTGATGATAATGTATGTAACTGGTGTGTCCAGTATGTTGCTTTAGCGCTTCCATAATGTTGGCTTACCACTTAAAGCACCACGTAATTACATCACATTAGACGCCATTACAAACGCTATTATTCCGCTGAGCATTTGCACATTTTGGAATGAGTTACAGTTGCTACAGTTGCCCTTTAATATGTGCTTTTAATTTGTATTCAGGACGGCAACATTTCCGGCCATGTTCCGGCTAACTCTGTTGAGCTTGACGCACGGTTACGTCGCTCTCCATCCCACACAGCCAGGGCAGAACTAGACCACAATTCTTCCAAATGAGAGGCGTTGCGTGCAAGTGTGAAACTGAATGTGGGGAGTCAGTTAATAATGAGAAAAAGCGAAACACACTTACAGCGACTGGAGATGAATGCTCCGCAAAGAAAGAAAAAAAAGAAGAAGAAGAAAAAAGGGGGGAGTAAGGAAACTCCGAACCGCGCTGCGTTGACGCACCAGAGAATATCTGTCCTGAAACGAGACTCTCTGTTGAGAACAAAAAGTAGATAGTAGAAGAAGGTGAAAGCAATCCAACTCCGCAAAAAAGCCAACGGTGATCGGCCGAATGTCCTCAAAGGAGTGACACGTTGAGACTAATAATAAAAACAGTGATCTAATGATGAGGACCTCCTCATCCAAACGCGAGGAACGGTGCACTCCCAGGCGGGCGGCAGTCGTACTCACGCCAACGGCTCGTTATGGACCTGCTGCTCCAGTCCGGCAGCGGGGCACCCAGCGATGCCACCCAGCTCTGCGGCTCCGCACACTATTAGGATTCACGAGGAGCGATGCGCGAGCGCACGCAGCGGATGCGCGCACTGGCGGGCGGGCGGGTTCCGGCGCGCGGGGGCCCAGGTGCATGGAAACCGCGCACTGCAGAAAAATGGGATCGTGGTGAAATGTTGTTTGCGTGAAATGGCACGCCGTCACTGGTCTGACATGGGGCATCACTCGGTCACAGGTGAGGCAGAGGGGTGGAGAGGGGGGGGGGGGGCAAGAACACTCATTAATAGGAAGAAAATGACACGTTGACTGGAGAAAAGAACAAGCCATTACCATTACAAAAAAAAGAGACCACTCTGTGTTACTTACACTTTCATATTTGTCTAGTTTGGGACTTCACATAGCTGTGCCGTGTGTGCAATGTACATTTTCACAAAAGTATGTGGAGAGCCATGATCATCCATTGCCCCTATTAGGTGATCAGTTCAGTTCAGTTCATCTTTATTCAATTCCAGAGGGCAATTTGGTTACAGCATACAGGCATAAGACAATCCCCATACGAGTCAATACCAACATATAAAGACACATAAGATGTCAAGCAACATTTTTCCTAACATTTAAAAATGTGTCAGCTGAAGGGATACATGAATTTGTTTTGCTAATAGGAGTTCTTAAACGAATACCAGAGGGGAGGAGGTGAAACTCATTGTGCATGGCATGGGACTTATCCAGCAATATACACCTGCCTTTGATACAACTGAGCCATACCCATCTGCTTCTTCCCAGTTATTTTACTTCCCTGACATGCCGTCTTTTCCAGACAGTTTTTATTTTTCATGTTAATGAATGAAAACGTTAAGAACGACTCAATTTAAGATCTGTAAAACGTACACATCAGTGTTTTATACGCGTGAAAATACTTTAGTTTCCTCAAGCAGTACAATGATAGCTGAACATGTCGTTCCAAAACCACGGGCATTAATGCTCCGGCAGCCTCTGCCCTTCTGGTTTCCGGCTTTCCATCAGATGTTGAACCTGCGTTCAGCCACAAGTGAGGCCCGAGACTGATGTTTGGTGATAAGGCCCGGCTCCCAGGCGCCATTCCAGCCCAGCCCAAAAGGTGCTGGATGGGGGTTGAGCTCGGGGGCCCTGTGGCCCAGTCAGCTTCTTCCATGCCAAACTGGGAAAGCCACTTGATTACGGCGCTGGCTTTGTGCGCTGTTGCTGATGACAGAGGCTACCTACAGTACATGTTGGCACACACACACACACACACACACACACACACAGTTGTAGTTCATTTCATGTTTCATGTATTGACAAAATAGGCACAAAACATGTGCTTCCGGGGATGTTGTAGTCAATAGTAATGCCATTATGCAGCATAACTAGATTAGATGAGTGTGAAGTCTTTATTGAGTAGCACAGATACAAGATACGAGTTCGACAGGAGACTTACAGGATAAGCTAGAGTGTATTATTTAAACATGCGGTAATCAGAAATAATCTGTATTTTCTGTCTGAAAACTACTAATGTATTAAAGGTTATGGCTGGCGATATTGTCTATTATTCTTCTTATCAATATATCCCATTAAAAGACCCAAACTGACAATTAATGTATTGTGCTTCTGTGTCAGAGCCTGATGTATCTTAATCCTCTGTGGCATAGAGCTCCATTGTTGTCCACATCGGTGAGCCGCACTGTTGCGCCGGGTTCCTTCATTAGCACGAACACACAAACACACACACACACACACACACACACAAACGCACACACATGGTAGGTTATTTTCACTCAGTCCCACACACGACATCCTGCTGTAAATAATCACTCAACCAAATGTGGTCGGAGAAAATGGTCCCTAACGGTTGTACTATTTCCTCCTGTTTGAGCAGCTTTTGATAAAAGATATAAGGTCCAGCTGTTTTTTTTTAGGAAATTACTGAGCCTTTTAAAAAAAGTAAAATATAGAAAATGAAGCTATGCATTTGTGTTGAGCATGGGGGTTCATTATTAAACTTGGGAACACATTAGGGATCAAGCTCCCCCCCCCCTTCTCTGGAGTTTTCCACCCTATCTTACCAGTGCCTTCTTCAGTGAATGGCACTGGGCCTAATTTGGTCTAGTTGGTGGGGGGGTCAGTGGTGGCGATCTTGTTGATCGGGAAGTTATTTGTCAGAATGAATCACACGGACGATACTGCACTGTAGGTCGCTACAGTGCCTCTATGGGCAGGAGGAATGGTTACGTCAGGCAAAACTGTATTATCAGTATTAATATGGGCACATGTGGATATTGTGATAATTTCTGTAAGGCAGACTTGGAAACTGTGAACCCTTTCTCTTCACCCCAGTGCACCACCCTCACCCGTTGTTAAAAGATTTCCATCTTCGGTGGAAATAAATGGGTGTACGGAAGCTGGAAAGTGCTGAGAGATGGCGTTGGTCTTCATGGGATTTGTTGGCAAAATGAAATACACGGGACAAAGCATTGTGCAATATCACAATACTTTATGTTTTCAACTCTGGCACTGATACTGAGACTCCCCCTTAACAGATATGATATTGGGTAATACAGATACTTGTCAAACATAATGTCATTTTACAATCTGACAGGCGCATGCAGCTCACTATTGATCCCTCCTCGTCAATAGCAGGGCTTACTGTGGGATCTTTCTGTTCATTGAAATGGAAAAAGGCTCCTGCGAAGCATAATATGAATCCAGCTGCAGCTCACCGTAACTGCTCAGCAGCCACCAGCTGGAAAGAAAATACATTCCACACAGAAAATACCAACCCTATTACTTCACCTGTTATTTTCTTTGGCACGGGCTTCTGAAAACCCAGAATTTTGTCAGGTGTTGTGGTGTTTGAAGGTGTAAGGACTTAATGCTATGATTTTCCTCCATTTATCCCTTCCAGCTTGTGGCCCCTGTGATGTACCAAGTAACAAAGGCTGGGCAGGAGGTAGAGAATGACTGGCAATCAATACCATACACAGCCTGATTTTTCAAGTGCCACTTTTCTACATCAGAGAGGTACATCCCCGCAGACTCCCCCCGTCCCTTTGGACCCAAACGCTTTTACGTATCGAGTCTCATCCAGTGTCTCTTTCCCACCATGTGGGCATGCATGGTGTAAAGCTGCTTCTTCTAAGGAGGGCCTTTCAAAGGTTACTTTCTCCTGGAAGCACACAATAGCGCATTCTGTTTCAACTCGAGATATGATTGTTGTTCAGCTGACAAAGGTGTCTGTGCTGCTGGTGTGAGGAAGGAAATTGCTGTTGTCACAACTCGGTTCACTTTACACACCTGATTCCCCCTTTAACTCACTCTCTGATTCATGTTTTTCATTTCTGTTTCGGTGATGTTTTTTTTTTTTTTCAAATATAGTCCGATCGTGGCCCTGGATCACAGCAATTATTTGCACGATGTGTTGAAAAGTAAAAAGAGAATCTAGTGAATGGATGACAGACAATTCAGGCTCATGTTATTCAAATGCAGTTTGGAAGCTTTCCGGGGAGGGAGATGTCAATGCAATAATGTCGTACCTTCAAACTTTAAATTGGCCTAAATGGTAGACTTTCAGAAGTCCAGAAGTTCCTTGTTTAGCTAAACTAGTTGGGTCCCTGTTGTACTGTGTTGACTAGAAAATAGTCCATTTTGGATGGAACACCAACAGTTGGAACCAGCATCCATCAGAGCAGACAGCTTCCTAATTCCAGCCCTGTGGTAGCCCTTTACAAGCAAGGATGTGACTCACAGATCACGTGTCTTTTGCTTGCTTTCTTTTCACGTCTTTCCGCTTGAAAAAAAGCCCAGCATATGTACTGTAGGTTCTTGAATAGGGCTGCCCCCATGCGGCGACGAGTTGAGTCATCAGTCAAGGAAGTACTTTTGAACCAGACGCTGGCACTACCTCCTCCACTGCCGCCCAGTGTGACTGACTCTTCGGCTGACAGCGCTGTTACTGGGGGTGGGCTAAATTCCTATATTGTAATTCAATTCAATTCAATTCAATTTTATTTATATAGCCCAGTATCACAAATCACAGTAATAAGTGTGACTTAACATAAGAAGGTTGATTTGAGGCTACCGCTTATTAACTCGTTTGTCTGTACCATCACAATATACAGTATATAACAAGAACATATCCAATATATATGATTAAAACATATGATGAGGTAGAAAAGGGATACAAGTAAGACATTTCTGTATTCGGTAATACATTTGCTGGCACACACACTGTCTGCTAGCTACTAGCAATTAAAACTTTGAGAAGTTCCCTAATTCCTTTTTTTAGACTTCATTCCAGCTACTAGGGGGCAGGCAGATGTTAGGATCAACTCCAACATGATCAAGAGTGTATCCTTGCTGTAAATGAAGCAATTAATGTTGTGATCTCTTGAAACTCTTGGAAACATGCAGTCATGCCTTCCAGGCTGTGAAGTTAAACAGCATTATTGCAAACTACTAAAACAGTGGAGAGGAGCTTGTGGGACGTAGACCAAGTCTAGGGTTGAAACACTGTCCTCAAATAATATCAATTATGGAAAGCATTACCCCTGACATCTACTGGATGCTTCAGGTGGTCCAATATCCGCTGGAACCAATTCAAAAGTGCAGCGTCTTCAAGCAGTCTGTTCCTCAGCAGACCCATTTCCAGCATTATGTAGATTTGTTTGGCGTCTTTTGTCTTTCACAAGCGTATTAAAAACATGCTTGCAGCTATTTCATGACCAATGTGGTAGCAGATACTTTGTGATTGTACTTGTTCTATTTACATTATTCTCATATCCGAATGGCACTGGCTAAAAAGGCAGAAGATCTGTGGAGATCGAGGGTTATCTAAAGGCTTGCCTTCAGCTTCTTGCAGCACTTTTGCCTCAACTGACAGTTTAACTCCTTTCAGTGCTTGCACTTCAACTGACTCTTCATCTCCATTCAGTTCCCAAGGCGGCACTGTACTCCATCAGAACTGCTTGTCAGATGGTCGAATAGCTTCGGAAACCCCCTTCTCACAAAGATATTTCCATCAATTTCTGTAACTTTCTGAAAACGACAATCTGACGTTCCCACCCACTTCATGCCATGATTGATAAACTGTGAGGGGAGCCAGGGTTGGAACTTTCCCCAGCTCGCTTTTTTCATTCCTTTCAACTTTTTCTATTACTTTTCATGCGAACGACTGAGTTGAACACTGTGGGCCTTTGCGCTGAGAAGTGACGTCTCAGGATCACTTCCATATCTGCAGCAGTGTCACTCAGCAGTTGAAATAGCGTACAATTGATGCGATCATATAAACCTGATTCACCAAATAATTTTGTAGTATTTGCTATTATCGTCATTGTACTTCTTAACCGTTAAATTACTTTGTGATGCTGTATGTTCACGCCGTGCCGCTCTGCACCATCCAGACAACAAAGACATTTCCTGAAGAACTATCATTACATTTTTCGAGTCATTATTGTTTTGCCTCCTTCTGATCGGCGCAGCGATGAGACCAGCGATGTGACTGGCTGAGAGCATATTTTATCAATCACCACACCCTCCAATCTATATTTCTTTTTGGTTTTTTAGGACACCTATAAACACTTCCGCCTTCTGACGTAGTCTGACACCATATCGCACAAACCACTGCTTTTCCATTACACTTCAACTACAACTATAATTGCTCTCAGTGCGTTAACTTGAGCTGACACTTTAACTCCATTCAGTGCTTACACTCTAACTGGACCCTCAATTGCTTAATTTGCTTCAACTTCAAACTTCTCTTAGTGTTTCCATTCGAATTGCCACTTCAACTTATTAGCATGCTTCTGTTTCAACCGCCACTTCAACTTCTTTCAGTGTTTCAGCTCCTTTGAATAGTTCAACTTTACTGTCATGCAAATACTATTCAAATGCCCAAAGGAATCAACATGTTAAAACATGTAAGTGGTTTCCAATGCAATTTTGTTATTCAACAGCAATTGTTCAGCTCAAGCTTACTTTTTCTTCAGAAAATGTAGGCTTTTCTAGTTATGAAAGTCATTATTTACTGCAACGGTTTGCCTAAGATAGTCCATAAACAAACCAATATTACAAGATGTGGACATATTTCCAGTTCCAAAACAGCTTCACAAACAAAAGAGTTTAATCTACAATAAAGCAATATGACACTTTATATTTATATATTTTTAAGATGACCAATAGTTATTATTGGTGTTCTGATTCTGAGACACTTTTTGGTGTTGGTTAGCGTGGATTCAATGGAGCTTCTAAACTGCTTGCAACATTTTCCATATGATCAATGAATGTATTTGGGCATGTACCTCGAGCTTAAGGGCTTTTCTTGGACAAAGATGGGCGGCTGTGGCTTGGTGGAAGAGCGGTCACCTGCCAATCGGAAGGTCGGCGGCTCGAAGTATCCTTGAGCAATCCGAGAATATGTATGTAAGTCGCTTTGGATAAAAGAGTCTGCTAAATGTAAATGTAGATAGTATGTCAGCTGTTTCATAGACATATAAACCTTTAAATCTTCCCATTAATGTACAGACACTGGTGTTTTAACATGACTATTCTTGCCTTTCTTTTACTTGCATGATATGTTTTCAGTGAGTGAGGAGGTAGCAGAGAGATTTTCTTTGGTGATACCAATTATCCCATGCTGGCTGATAGGGACGCATGAATACTAAGAGGATGATGAAAACTGAATTTTTAATCAGGGGTGGCGCTGTAAAATGACATCATGTTTGAAGTTATGATTCGGAGAAGACACCGGATCAAATAAAGGATTAGAAATGGCAGAAAGCAAATATGTGACAGTCAAAGCGCCGGCCAGAGTTCTCATGCTGTAAACTTGTTTCTGATGAACAAAACAAAAAAAAACAAAAAAAACAAACATCCCGGTTTCTCGGGGAGCCAGGCTGACACTATTAGACTACTAGACTTCATAATTTGCAGGTGAGGCTGTGCTTGCAAGCCTGATCGATATTCTTGTGCTTCAGAGGCCAAATTTATGCAGATGAAAGACACTAATTATGCTCATGCCTATGTGAGGAAGAATGACTGGGTTGCTAATGGGAAAATCAAAACACATTAAGGACAGCCAAATGATTTTATTTTTCTTCAATGACTTCGCCTTCTCAGAAACAGATGGAGAATGGAAGCCAGAGAGAGAGAGAGAGAGAGAGAGAGAGAGAAAGAGAGATTAGCTGCACGGAGGACAGCAGAGAGAAAATGCAACATGTTGAAAGATTTCATTTGGGCTAATTATGATTAATTCTGAATATATCTGCTCAAAGACAGCCAGGTCCCATTATTATTCAGCCAGGGTTTTGTCCTTCTCTGGTAGTGACAGTCATGTTGCAGCTGTAAACAGACGGCTTTTCCTCCGGCCCCGGGAGGATTCAAAGTGTCCGCATAGGAGAGAAAATTTAAATGGCACTGTCTGCCTATGTGTGTGTGAGAGACAGAGAAACCATAGTGAAGGGTTAACCCAGCTCACCCCATGTGAAGATTTGCATAACATATTTGACTCATCTTTTAGGCTGACAAATCTGTAACATGACATAGAGATGGTGTCAAATAGTGTTAGTGTGCGACTATGCTGGATATTCGTATCCAATAATTAGTTCGTCTTAATGTGTGCGTGCGCGTCGACAGAGGCTTTCCAAAGTCTTCCACTGTGGCCCCTCCTCAGACTGATCGAGACATCTTGTCGAGACAACTTCATTTCCACTCCACACTGGTTGGTGTGGGATGGCCCTCAATGAAGATATCCCTAAATGCACATGCACAAATGGAGGAGGGGTGGATAGGGCGGGCGCGTAGATGGACGGAACAATCAGTATACTAATGACTTTGCTAATTTTAAAACAATACTATCTAACCTTTGCTGAACAGTGGCCACTGTGGCCACAAATGGCAATTACAGAATAATGGATTCAATTCTCTGGATCATTTGCTTTAAAGCTGCACTAATCAGCATGTTAGAAATGGATCAAGTGCCTATGTGTAATGTGAAGTGTTTACTCGTGACAACTTATCAACCAACTGTGCAGTTCCCCTCAGCGCTGTTGGCTTTTAGTGTCTTTCGGCTCATTGTTTTGGTTTCCCAGCCGCAGCAGGCAGCTGTCAGCGGCAGGAAAAGCTCTGATAAACCCACCGTACACTGCCTGCCCATCAGCAGACAGACAAAGTAAGCAGCTATAGGTGGTGAACACCAGTGGAGCACTGAGCCAGACGGTTTCCCTCACGGGCTGGTTGGGGCAAAACCGGAGCCAAAAGGAGAGTGCACATTTGTCAGGTGGCCACACATCCAAATTAACGTCAATGTTGCTCTGTGTCTGCTGTTTAAATAAGTAGCTGTTTGCTAGCATTCACCATATAAACTTGGTAAGGTGATAATATGATAATAGTGCTTCGTTCACAGCTTGCCCCCATGTCGCGATGTGTTTGATTCTGTTCTGAATCTGTTTGATTTTTTGTGATAAAACCACTCAAATATGTTCAAGATACTGGTCATACCAGACCAAGTAAGATTGAAGCAGCAAATCCTTGAGTTCATTACAACAATGGTCCGTTTTATTGCTTACATATTCAAGTCTTCATTTGTAAAAAATAAATAAATAAAGTTTAATGTTTGCCCTGTCTGAGGACGGCGCAAGAGGAAAGGTAATGCAATTCTTTCATGCAAAGGGCTCATCCATTTCGGAGCGTGAACGTGAATACAGAAACTCAATGGGAATCTGATGATTAGATGTGGCTATTCCTTGTACACACATGGAAATGTGGGCCCAGCTGGTGGCCCCGAAGAAAGGGTTCCCCCCGGGGGCGTTGGGTTTCTTCGCTCGGAACCAAAGTGCTGGGCAGATGAACAGAACATCTTCATGAATTCATTGAATCCGTTGCTTTTTAATCAGAATTGACTTCCTTTCATTCGACGTCGTCTCGATGAGAAAATGTGGTGCTTCTGTCGGTTATGTGACTGGAGTGATCACTGGCTCTGCATTCTGTCAGCATAAATCTGCATTAGAGAAAGAAGTTGGCTTCATAACGAGATCTCCATTTAATCAAAAAACTGTTCTTAAGATTTGACTGACAGCAGAAAATTAAATCGAACGGCGCTTTCTGAAGGATGGTAGGTGTGACTGTAGTCGCTGGCTGATGAAATAAGAGCTCTTCATGGACAGATTCCTCTGACTAATGGAATGACAAATAAGTATTTGATCGCATTAAAGCAAATGTTTCTAGCTTACTGTGGAGTTTTTAAGGTTTCATCATCATATATATATAATTAGAAGTGATGCCTCGCTGGATTGAAGAGTGTTACGTAAAGCCTTTTTTTTTTTTGTCGAGAACTTACTTGCAAAAGAAGAGAGCGACATTGGGGAAGGAAATACACGGCTCGCCGTCAGCTCTCCTCTCTGTCCGATAACGCTCACCAGGCCACGTTTCCACATCCCGAGCGTACACGGGTTACAGCATCAAACTGTACCAAGTACAGACGACCTCTGAGGCCGACTGTTGGCTATTAATTCATTTAAACAATTCTCTTGACTCCGTTAAAACGGAGCCATTTAATTAAACGTTCCTTGATAGTTAACACACTCAGACTTCAGTCATGCAAATCAGAGTGTCCGCTAGAAAGAGATTACCTGATAAAACATAAAACCTCCTCCATCCATCACCAAATGACGGAGGAGTTTAAAAATATCCACCTTGCCGGCAATATTTATCAGCTTAGTACCACTAATGGGAATTGTTTCATCTGCCCGCAAATGGCTCCATCATTTGATGTGAATATTTTTTCACTTGTCAGTAATTAAAATGTAAATGTGCATTTCTATTAAACATAATTGTAATTTCTTATCTGTATTTAATGGGCCGCGTTTTGCTTACCACCTGAATTTTAAATAAAAGTCCCTGCTTCAACATTAATGGCAATCACTGTGTATGTAATATTTCAACCTATTAATTGCAGTTTAAGAGGCCCAGGGGAAGAAGGGGTCAGCGGCTGGATAAGTGATCATGCTTCGCCATGCTCCATATTTCTCCCAGACACATGCCGAGAGAACACGGCTGAAGGATCAATGCGCGTTGCTCTTGACTTTCCTTTCGCCTTGTCTGTGCCATTCTTAAGCCTTTATTTCAAGCCACAGTTCTCGTGCTCGCGTTAAAATGTAACTCGAGCACCTAGAAGTGGCTTTTTCTATGAATCCGTTGTCATCCTGGGAGAGTCCCGGTCCCCCCCTGGCATAATCAATGGAAAGAAATGAGTGATTATGCATAATCGATGAGCAAAACGTTGTTGAAGGTAGAGTGAGAGCGGGGGTCAGGATGATAGGGGGGAGGTGCTATTGGCAGGAGTTGTAAATTGTAATAGCATAACCCCTTTTTTTTTTTTTTAAAAATGAAGAAATAAGAACAAAACCATGTGTTTGACACCACTACACACCAGCAGATATATATAACACATATATTTGAACAGCCAGCTTGTGATGTAATGAAACAGAGCCTTTATTTGAATTGTAGCGCAACATACTCTTGACCCTAAAATCAGCATTCTGCAACCCTTTGTCTGGAAATTACGTTAATATACTCCCGAATTGCTTTCCCACTTACATTGTGCTGGCAAACTAAATCGCTGCCGGGATTTTGGTTCAAACCTTGTTTTGAGTGAATGAAGCGCTGACACCAGAGAGCAGGGTTTGCGTCCTGGGTCCAGACTGTGCTTACGTTTAGGCAACAAAAGCTCTTTGGAACAGGTCGGGGTTTCTGTTAAACGTGAACAACAGCGCGATCTTCCCTGACCTGAACCAAGTTCTGTGAGTGCCGAAACATAACCACAAAAGGTGTAATAATGCCCTAGTTGCTAAGAGCTGATATTATCTTGCAAGAAAATAAATGAAATGTGTTGTCAGTGAACATTTTACTGGAACGTTTAGTATCAACATTTCTGCGACTTGCCAGACACTTTAACTAACAACATTTCCTCATTATGATAACACAAAATGTAATCTGGTTGGCATTCGATTCCTTCAAAATGCATTTGCTCAAGCGGTCGTATATAAATGTAACTTTTAGGAGCCAAAGGAATGCATTCAGGCAACGCTGATTCATGCTAAGAGAGCAGTCTGTTTTATCAGCTTTGTCCACGCCTGAGTCCGAATTCGGCCACAAACCTCCTGATTACCACACCACCACAGGATTGTTCCCCGTCTCTTATGCGGATTTGACGTTTTTACGTTTCATAAGGTAAGAGGTCAAGACGAGCAGCTGACCAATAAACATGGTGGTTTATTTGTTTGTGTGTCTCTCGGGGTGAGAAAATTATAACTGAAAGGATTTTCGCTTGCAGGGTATTTGAGCTCAGATACATTTGCATGCAGAAAAGGTGATGAAGGAAAGAGAACACTGAGTACAAGATTCTTCAGGCTGCTTTGGATCAAAGAGTTCCTGTAGCGTCACATCAGGCTGAATTCTGGTGGTGAGGACAGGACAGAGGGTTCTCAGAGGGACATTCTCAAGCAGTGAGTTAACACACTGACGCTGGGTTTTCAGTGTAGCGCCCAGACCTTCGCCACTCACAACTGACATTAATATTCTGCGTGTCTCTGGAAGAGTGGCAGGTTACACAGGCTGTGGCGCTCAATGCTAATTGGTCCCAGCTAAATTAAAGTCCAAGTCCAAAAGAGACTTTTACTTCCAGCACAGCCGCAACTCTGAGTAATATGCCTCACTATGGGACAACACACCAATTTGCCACATACTTACCTGTGTGTGTGACCAACAGAGTTTGGTAAAGGTTTGCCACCAGTGGTGCCGCTGCACCAGAGCTGAACATACTGTGGGCTGGGTCAGTAGCAAAGCCAGGAATATCGTGATGGTTGGGCCTTGCACATAATTGGGTGGCACAATGGTGCCTTGAACCTATAAGTCTGACATAAGCTTGGAAGAGGCGTGCTCTCAATTCTGCCCTATCCAATCACATATAAAATAACCCTTATAAGGCATAAGATAATGGTTCATCGTATTCAAATATGGAATACCAGTTACATTAAGGCATTAAGGCACAAACTCAGACTGTAAAATCCTCACAAAATTAAATCTCTCAGAGAAATCCCTTTTTGTCACAAGTCTTCAAATATAAAATATATATATATATATATATTACAGCACAGTGTTGCATGTAACATTACACCAACAGAAACACCAGAAAAGCATTGGCCAACTGCAAATGCCCAGCCGAAAGCAGCTACATTAAGTCCCGTACCATTAACTCATGTCCAGTAGCATGTTAAACAAATTACGGCCAGCCAATGTTGACCTATTGCGAAATATAGAAACATAGGTATCTTGCCTCATCTGTCACTAATTGTGTAGTAGGGAATGACTTTGGTTTGGGTTGTCAGGTTGGCTCATTTACCACCAAGAGGCCACTTATCGGGCTATCTACCACCTGCTACTGCCTCCGAGGCACTGGGGGTTTGGGAAGTAGGTGAGCGGGAGCGGGGTGAGGTTTCCTCTGCAGAATAACTTGGCTTGCCATCTCGGACAGTGGGTGCACCCCTGCGGCCTAGCCAACTCTGAGAATGCCCCTCATTTTCTTCGTGGCACGGTCACTTGAAAAAATATAACTCCGGGCTCGGTTTCTCCATGTCTACATGGGGAGTTAGTGGACTGTTTCACTTTTTTAGACAAGTTAGCTACCGTAGTCACTTCTATTCAATTTTCTTTTGAAAGTTTGACCTTTTTTTTTTAGGAATTTTATAAATTTTTCAAATGGCATGGCCCACCAAAGCCCATCTGTCCCCACGCAAAACAGATTAAGAGGAAAAGGGTATATGAAGGGAAGGCAACAGTCACAGCCAAACAAATCAGCTCCTCTTATTCCTTTGAAAAGCAGTACACTCTCCTCTATTGCATACTGACACATACTGTATATAATGAACGAGAGCGTACACGGTGGCTTTTCGCATGAGGAGACTGACTCCCAAATGTGTCAGGAGGAGCAGAGCCACAGAGCCTGAAGTGTCAGACATATGCTGCACCCCAGATATGAATATACAGCACTCAAATTTTACATCTCCCCCAAATATTCTTAATTTGCTTTACCAAAATCCTCATCAACATATTTTCCACGTGTACTTGATGAATGATTAATACGGTTGCATTATTCTGGGAAGTGTCTGCCAATAACTGTGGCGTTGGACATGGCTCAAAATGCAGGAGGGCATAATCATGTTTTCCTGACCTCGGGGATGGCGGTGTACTTAAAAAATGGGAAGGAACAATGTATTATCCCAGTTAATGGGTTGTTTTTATTTGCAAATTGACATGGGTTTTAAGTCATTTGGAGTTTGCAATAGTCAGATTCATACATTGAAGTGGGAGGGTAACTTTTCATCCAGAAAAAGTCCAGTGTGTGTGTGTGTGTATGTGAGTGTGTGTGCATGCTCTTGTTTTACTATATTCGTGGGGTCCAAAAACCAGGAGCCCACTATACTTGCGGGGTCCCCCTCCTTTTTGGGGCCAGAATGCTGGACCCCACACGTTTAAAGGGCTTTTTGAGGGTTAAGACTTGGTTTTAGGGTTAGAATTAGGTTAAGGTTAGGGTAAGCGTTAGGTTTAAGCATTTAGTTATGATGTTTAGGTTTAGGGTGAGGGGCTAGGGAGAGCATTATATCAATAAAGAGTCCCCGCGAAGATAGTGCCACACACCGTGTGTGTGTGTGTTTCATATCCCTGTGGGGACTTGAACCTGAATGCACGGAACCTTGGGGACTTGTGTCCCTGTGGGGACAAAAATGTAGGTCCCCACGGGTAGAGACTGGTTATTGAGAGTTAAGACTTGGTTTTAGGGTACAATTAGGTTAAGGTTAGGGTTAGGGTTAGGGTTAGGTTTAGGCATTTAGTTGTGATGGTTGGGTTTAGGGTAAGGGGCTAGGGAAAGCATTATGTCAATGACTGTCCCCCACGGGGAAACAAACGTGTGTGTGTGTGTGTGTGTGTATGTGTGTGTGTGTGCGCATAGTGTGCTTGTGTTCCACGCTATCAGACTTCGGAAGACATCTTTGAGGTGGAAGGGACGGAGAGAGAACGGGAGGTGGCGAGCTAAGGGAACGCATGGGGAAAACAATTATGAATATACACTAATACTAATGCTGCCTTTGACACTACCAATAATAATAATAATAATAATATTAAATGATACCACTACCACCACTACTACTTATAATAAAAAGACATGGAGAGTGCTGGCAGGACGTCCACCCTGGGTCTTTGGCTGCTGCTGCTACTGTTAGGTGAACTTTACCAGAGAAGGGGGGAGAATTTGATGAGCGCCTCGCTGCCTCACGGAAAGAGCCACGTGTTGCGCTGCACTGTGGAAACCGAGGAGAAAGTGTGTGTTCCACAAATAAGTTTTCCCTGTGTGGAGCTCCGCAGGAGAGGTGGGTTTGTGCGAGCACATCTTTTGAAAACTCCACCCATTCACCATTTGGTGCTTGTAGACCACACGTGGTGGCTTGACGTGATCGTTCACAATGTCTTTGTGAAAACGGTTCTGGTGCCACAAGGCCAACGCAAGGCGAGGAAAGCACGTGTAAACAAAATACAAAAACGTATCAGTGATTTTGAAGCGCCGCGATAACCTTAAGCCACCGTGTCTGCCCGCGACTTTGCTCTCAGTTGTTTCTTATTGCTGTGACATAGCTGGCGAAGAGCTTCCACTTTTCATTTGAAAACACAGGGTGACATTGACCAGTGCCGAGCTAAGGTGTAAAGCTGGCGCACCCACATAGCATACCCCACATTTTCTCTGATTAAAGAGTGCAAGCAGATTAACTGTTGATAACCTCACAACACTAAAGGTCTAATCTGGGATAAAAGTGCACAGCGCAAACGTGACAAGCCGCTGCTACAGGTCAACGAGGGTCAGGGGAGTTAGTGTGTCAACCCGGCAGGAGCAGTTTTCACAATCCACATGCTGTCACATACTGTCGCATATTGTCCTTCGGCCTTTTCTTTCTATTTAATAACCGGCCAAACTAACGGGATCTGGCTGATGATAGGCCACAGTTCACTTCAATCCATTGTCCAGTTTATTATAATTTTGCTCTTATTCTCTTAGTTTGGCCCATTATTTCCAACAATTGTGATTGTAATTGCATCGACTAAATTGATTGCTGAGATCAGTGTATATAGAGACGGTGTATATATACAGTGTATATATTCTGCATGCATACAGTGTAATGTATGTATACAGTTAATTCGCCAAAACAGATGCATCCATTTTTATGAATGAGTCATGCTTTTTTATTGTGCACTCCAGGAAATATCAATCAAACTGGTGTTGGCTTGTTTTGATTAAGAATGCTGTTTTTCTGTCCATGCAAACGAATGTTTCTTATATATGTATGTAATCTAACGAAATACTTACAATTTTTTAAGGTAATGCAGAACCATCAGCACATTCAGATGAAGCACTAATGGTCAGATGTGGGAAGTGAGGCCGTGCCTGTGCAAGCTTGTGTCCAAAACCAAGTGTGCTCAGACTGTCCCACTGAAAACCGCCTGAAAGACATAATGTGTTCACCCAGAGCAGCGAGATGCTGGTTTATTTTTAAGTGGTGTTGTGGTGTGATTTAAACGGACTGTGCTTCCCTCGTGCAGAGATTTGAGCAATCAACTCGTGTGTCAGAGGCCTGCGCACGGCAATGGGGCGGATCCAGAAGAGCCGAACGCTGTGTCACGTGCTCCAGAGCTGCGCACAGCTGTTGTGTACACTCTTCATGGTTTTACACGAACAGCAACATGAAGCAGGAGGCGTTCACTGAGCCTACGCATGTTTTGGAGTCAGTTTAACACTGAATTTGAGGGGATAAATTTGCTTTCTGACTAGCCATTACAAATATTGGGGGTACACATTTCCAAAATTCATATATTGGGGGCACTTGACTCGCCCCAACCCTCCCCCCCACTTATGATAATACTTTTCACTTTGGTTTTCTCTTCCACATAGTTTTGTCTAACCTTGTGGAATTTGTTTACAATCGTCTGACTGCTCGTATATCTTACCCAGTGATGCCAGTAACGCATTACTTAGTAACGCGTTACTCTAATCCGACCACTTTTTTCAGAGTAATCTAACGCGTTGCTATTTCAAAACCAGTAATCAGATTAAAGTTACTTATCCAAGTCGCTGTGCGTTAATATTTTTTTCATGTTCCTTAATAAAAATATATTTTCGCTTTCTTCTCGCATCTTGGGTAAAGTCACGTATGCGACAATTCACGTTCTCAGCGTGAGGACAGTTCACGTCACGTATAATAAAACGCATCACGCAGCGACATGGAAATACAGACGCTATTTTGAGTCGGTGTCAGCTAAAGATGGCAACATTAAGGTTCGTTGTGGTGACAAAGTGTTATCCAGCTACAAAAACTCTACGTCACATGTAAAGAAACATATTGGAGTCGCAGCGCTGGACGCTCAAACTTACAGAGCGAGTCCCACCAGAGAGCAGGAGGCCCCCCACCACCCAAACAACAACGGCTGGACTTCGGTAAAAACAAGTATTGTAGTTAAGTGAATTCAAGAAAGTCTGGCGTTATTTTATTTTTTATAAAAGCATATTTTTTCAGGACATAGTTTTTAAGTTCAACTTAAAATGTTTGGAGATACGTTGTTGACTTTACTGTTAAAAATGCACTTCCAATAAAGTGAGTGTTGGCAAAACCAGCTGCCATTGTTATGTTGAGGCGGCGGGGGTGTTGTCGGCAGAGGCTGAATGTAACTAATAAACTAACTTGTAATCTAACTTAGTTACTTTTAAAATCAAGTAATCTGTAAAGTAACTAAGTTACTTTTTAAAGGAGTAATCAGAAATTAGATTACTCTTTCAAAGTAACTGTGGCAACACTGGTCTTACCCCGTCCAACTCCTTTTCCTAGTGATGTCACCAAGATGTCAGCGATTCACTTGGCCAACTAAAATGGTATTTTTACCGATAGGAAAGAAGGCCACAACTACAAAAGATAAGATCAAAGTTTGGCCAGGCTAACCCAACAGGGGTCTAGGTATAGAAATGAGCTGTGTGCTCCCATGGACCCCTTATTCTTGCTGCTTTCCACACCGCAGATTCCACATGCCAGTTCTGTTCCATTGTGCCTGTAGCCGCAGAATCCAACCAGCGCTCCCACAGTGGCGTACTCTCTGGCCTCAGGTTTGCTGTGCACCAGCTAGTTTGGCATTTGACTGGGCATGAATATGTCAAAGAATATGCAGTGGGAAAGCAAATCACTTATACTGTTTAGTAGTTTTAGAAGAATTCCCTCACTCCAATAGGTTGTGTCAGGGCCTTCTTTTCTCTTGTGATCCTTCACTTTTTGGGCGATGCACATTGTGACATCCCTTACCGTTCCAATCTTTTTCCTTGACCGTGACGTCCCCTTGACGCCCACCCGTCTGTGTCATGTTTTTCAGTGTCTAATGTGTGTAGTGTATAACTTCATGTCAAACCTATTTCTTATGTCACAGTATGGCTCTCGTCTGATGACACGTTTTTGGCACGTTTTTTAATCAAGTTTGCAGGTGCCAAATATCTGTACTGACACTGGGCCCTTTTATTAAATTACCTGAAGTGATTGTAAACACGTTAATATTGGATTTTATTTAGATATAACTGCCACCGATGGCGGCTTTTCTGCAATTTGGCCAGCAGACAGTTGACACGTTTGTGCTTCTTTTCACCAAGTGAGAGACATTGACGTGGTCACAATGTCCCGATAACTCCAAGTCGGAGGCCGACGTGAACCTGTTTTTTTTCTGACTTGGCAGCTTGGAATTATGGTACAAACAATATGACACGAACGTGCTAAATGTGGTACATATTCACACACAAAATTAATAACCACTCCTGGGGACTGGGGCCCTTGGATAGTTGCCCATTTTTCCTCGTCAGAAATCCAGCCTTGGATCGAAGCTGTAATAAACCAGAACTATCCTTAAATGAATTCCATTGAAAGCAAGCGTAGGTGCCAATATATGAGTGAAATATTTATAGTGGCAGTTCAATCTTGAACATTTTCCTGCCACCTCAATTTATGTACACTCCTATACATAAATAGGCTATAAGTTTGTCTGTATTAGCCAAAATAATGCTGTATGTTCAGGTGAGAGGCAATGCAAGCTGAGCACAAATCAAGCTTACACACAGTACATGACATGAATCATGAATCAATGTGTTGATTGCTCTTATCCCAGGATCAATAAGAACTTATGCAATGGCAGGAGCCAGCTCCCCTTTGATGGTGAGGTTCAGAGCGTGTCAGCAGAGCAGAATGCTTAATGCATCCATGGGGTCGGGGAGTTAACAAGAAGACTCACACAGACACCTACTATACCTCCATCCATCCCCAAACATCAAACATCCATTGACATGCTCCTCACTCATGGACACCCCCCCCCCCGCCACCACCACCACCACACACACACACACACACACACACACATTCAGTCATCCCCCAGCATGGGGTCGTTATTGCAGTGCAGTCCACAAATTGAGTGTTTAGTGGCCCTGCTGTGCAGTGGATGGGGAGTGGAGCGCAGAGTGCATCTGGACACTTAACGTCTGCTAACTTGGACACCACAGCTTACAAATTCACTGACACGTTAACACTTTCTACAGCCATAGCACAGACTGAAGCACATATTCTGAGGTCAGAATGGTGGGTGTGCTCTGCCACATGGATCTCTGGGAACATGTTTGTAGAAGAACTGTGCCAGAGTAGTCTGAATGTGTTAGTTGATATACCAGTAGCAAGTGTTCGGCAGTAGCGGCGCAGCAAGCAGCGACATGTCGGTCGCGAAATAATTGAAAAATGTAGTAAGCTACTTTTTGCCATGTGGCTGTAGCTTAGCTTGCTGCATTTCTCTGGAGGGGTAGCTTCAGTGTAGTGAAGCTTTATTTAAAGTAGAGTAACTGGTAGCTTAGCTTGCTACACTTTCCAGGTAGCTTGGCCAACACTGCCAATAACAGATAAATCTGCCACTATTCTTTTAAAACCTTTGCGTTGTCCGTGTTTCAAGGTGTCATCTGGAGCGATGTGTCTTGCATTATGCAGGTTGATGAATCCCTATAAAAAATGTTTGCCTGGTTTCCTTGTGTGTTTGGTAGTTTTCTTTTTTTGTGTCCTTAAAGGGAAATATCGTTTTTTTTTTTTTGTCAACCTGGGTCTTTCGGCTGATACTAACTTATCAGTGTCAGTGTTAGTTTTGTCAACGAAAACTATGACGAAAAACATTCGTTTACGACCCTTTTATGCACAACGAAAACTAGATTAAAACTAGATCAAAAGTAACCTTTGAAAACAAGAACCATGGCGGAATATACAGATGTTTCTCGTTTCAAGTGGCGTGATTGAGGCCGTGAAGTCGGGGCGAAATCATTTATCCAGGAGCAGCTGCAGTAGCTGCAGTAGCTGCACCAACAACCACCAGGTGGCACTCGGGAGCAGACCTGACGCAGTCTCTCGCTGTCTGTGCGGGGTAGCCGCCATGCACGGCAAGGGAAAAAGACGACGGCCATGAAACTCTGTGAGAATGAGTCCATTTTCTTCACTTTCATGGTTTATCATTAATGATCAAAAATGTATTAGACTCAGTAGTAGTACCATTTCCCTTCATACGATTGGCGTTCTTTGGCGATGGGTTTTTAAGCATGGGATTTTGGATCGGAATGGACCAGCTGCTTCTGCTGTCTGGTTCAAGTAGGGCGCCAAAAGCCTACACAACGACCTCTCCCAAAAGCTCAGGACAAGATAAATTAGTCCAGAGTGTCAATTATCATATCACTATTAACTAATGATTATTATTAATCATCAGTTTCTCTTTTCATATGTACATTATCTTAACTTTGTCATTTTTGATAAACATTATATAGCATGTTTAAAGATGACTGAATGTCCATGCAACTAACCAAGGCAGACAATAGACACATCCAAGACCTTTCTACATTATACATTTGATCAAATCACACGTAACACAGCCACTAGGATTCCACATGCACGTGTTGATGATGTTGACGAATACACCAAGTAAATACAGTTAATGGCAGGTGGTTTGCTGGTGGGTGAAATAGGCCGAGGCGTCTCTACTACACTCAACGCTCTCCCTTGCAACAGTTCATAGACACAGGTGCAGCTACTTATTCTAATCAGCGTCCACAGCCGCTCCCCGCCCTGACCACAGGCACTCCATTGCAACATCAGTCCTGCTACCTTCAGATGCTGCATGGAAGCAATGAACTGAAAGCTTTTCATACAGAGTAAAGCAGCTGTGGACAGCAAATAAACCATCGACACGGTATTCTGTATTGATGATTCATACGAATGTTAGAGACTAATGTCTTTCAGTTGGTTGGAGAATCTTAAATTGGAGCTTAAATTCCATCATTTCATGTCAGCCCTCCATTACAACAGGGCTTTGTAAGTTGCAGGTCTCTCTGGGGAGTTTGGTGGTCCAAAACGTGCCGATTGCAGCGATGACTCTCCATGCCGTGTCACATTTTTTTAAAGAGTATTTTTCAACGTCAACATCTTTAAAGTATGAAATTGTTTCTTGGTTTACTGTGTTACTATGCCTCCACCACAGCTCTTTTTAATGGGTTCACCAGTAACCTTTCATTTTCCACCAATATAAAATATGAAGAGCGACAACAAAAACCGTGGTCCAACTGTAAAAGTTGAGACTTGTACAAACTTGCTGAATCTGAAGAGTGTATTCATAACTTTTGTTTTAGCATGTATGTGAATATGCCGGATAAGAAAGGTAAGCTAATTTGCAACACATTTTGAATGGAGTTTGGCGTATTAGAGAACAGAAGCAATGGCACAGCATTATGATTCCCCTTCAGAATTTTTAAATACATTTTCAAACTTAAAACTCAGAGAGGCTTTATTTTTGACCTGACTTTAAGAGTGCAGCGTTGTCAAATGTTTGCGGAGCCTGGGTTCAGAGTTACCGGCTTGTTTTTAGCCCTGAGGTAAGTTCGGTGGAAAAAAAGTTTGGAGATAAATGAAACATATTTTGTCACTTTTAGAAAAATATGCAGAACACTGCAGTGGAAATTGACTTGTCAGACAGACAGTGATATGACTAATAGCATCTGCTTGTAGGACTCTTTAATGCACAGTCCAGGGTGACTCATCATGCACTGCCTTCCAAATCAATGCAGTGAGCGTGAGGTTAAGAGGGAAATGATTGAGGGATCACAAGAGAAGCTCCCTGGTCTCCCCTCCGAATTCATAAGCACCCATGGGTTTCTCGATACTCAATTACAACAGCGTATGAAGTCACTTTAAACCAACTTAGAGTAAAACAATCTCTCAGTAGTGGATTTATTTATAACAAACAATGAGTTTAACTTTTGAAAATGTAAAGTCTTTGCAGTGACAACACCAAGCATGCTTGATACTATTGTATTCATGAATGCATAGTTCCAGCTCGGGGGACCTGGGGCACAAAAGGAGCTGCTGGGCCCTAACAAACCCCTGTCACTCCCACTAGCTTCTTCTTCGTCTCTGGCTCATTTACTTCAATGTTTATTAATGTGCTCTGTCCCTGTTAAATAAACCAATAAATACATTAAGGCAAGACCCAAAGGTGTGTGTTATCGTGTTATTTGCTACTTGGCTTTAGTATTGCATATTCCCTTAGAAAGTTATGATTAATAAACCGATCCAAAAATTCAATTAAACCAGTTCAGTTGATTGGCGGGGCCCTACTAATGGGTCCCAAAATCTCAACTTGTCACCAAAGGTCTTTGCTGTCCAGGCCCCTCAGCTGGGGAACTTAGTTTATCTTGTTTTTATTTCATGTATTGGATTGTATTTACTTGTATTCTTTGTTTTTATTGTAAAGCACTTTGTAACTTGGTTTTGAAAGGTGCTATATATATAAAGTTTATTATTATTATTCCCACACAGTGAATGTGGGGGTTTCTGGGGCCTCTAGGGGTCTGGGGCCCTCCAGGCAGTAGGCCACACTGTGCAGCTGCTAATCCAGTCTTGGTTCCAATTCAATACTGTTTATGAAATGTTACAAAGTTATGTAACTTATTTCTATTCTGCTATGAATTCTTTATTGGACTCTTATCTTTACACATTCAAAAAGAACATTTTGCTTTGGCAGTCAGCTATGGAAACAAATCCTGTAAAACTTCAATTAACAGCCCGGGCTTTTATTTGCTTCACTCACTGAACTCAACCTGCCTATATTTGGGACAGACCTTTAATTTCTTTGGTACAAAACTCTTGCTCAGCAAAGATGGGAAATATTATCAAATAGTTTATTATGAATATGAAATTAGGCTATAGAATAATATATCAAATACGAATCATTCATTTGATCTAGCTACGAGAGTAAAAAAGAGAGAGCGAGAGAGAGAGCGAGAGAGAGAGTGGTAGCCTACCTTAGAAAGGATGAAAGCCAAAGGTTCCCGTAGTTATTTTAACCTTTATTAGCACTTCAATCTGAATGAATTTTACTTTTGATGCTCGTTGTTTCTGTAAAAATTAACTGAACGATGGAGAATCTAACCGATCTAACGATGTGTCCATGACAAAGATTTAAACATGTTTATTTGTAGGCACGATCTAAGCAGTTTAGAACTAGCCACCCCATCGTTATTGCTTTATTTATGCTCGTGCGGGCCTACGCAGAGCTGCGAGCATGCCACAGAGGCGTTTATGCTCAACGCTGCGTTCGTTGCAGTGTTCTCCGACACTGCGTCGATCATAAACCGGGCTTAAGCGAGACGCTGTGCGCATTTACGCACAAGGCACCGCAGCGGGCCTTCGTCGATTCTTTGAATCTCCCGACACGGCGATAGGATCGGTCAGGATCTGATGCAAATTAATGTCCTGTGTTCGTCTTCACAGCCAAAAGGTCACACACACAGTCCAGGTTCATACAGTGAAAGCGTTTGGAGTAAAGCGGCCCAGTTTGGGCATTTAATTAATTACAAAATTCTTAATGTTGACGTTTAAATACCACTGAATGTGTCTATTTGAATTTATGTGGTCTGAACTTCTTACCACACCCATCCCCATCCATCAAGTGATGCAGAGGGCAGAGGTTAAACCGACATTAACGTTCAACCAGAGAAGGCAGCCAAAACACTGCTTTTCAACCTGGGGTTAACTTACTCTTTAAGTAACCCAATATTCAAATAATCATGGTGATTAATTGTTTCCATAATGATTAGTTTGTGGATACATTCAATATAAATGTTTCCTTGGTATGTGTGTAATAGACGTAATCAGACAGGGTTGGATCCTGTGAAAACTCATTAGAAAGATGTAACAGAAAATGTTTGCTGCAACATGACAGTCAGCTTGCTTTCTTTTACAATTGAACCTTTTTTTTGCTAACTTTATTTAAAGGTCCAGTGTGGAACATTTAGGAGGAGATATTGGCAGAAATGGAATATAATATTTATAAGTATGTTTTCATTAGTGTAGAATCACTTGAAAATAAGAACTATTGTGTTTTCATTACCTCAGAATAGGCCGTTTGTAGCACAGAATGGAAAAAACCAAACGCTGGCTCTAGAGTAGGGCCTTTCGCATTTTTCGCGAGTTTCGCGGCCACCGTAGTTTCTCCTACACGCTTGGAAGGGGAGGGGGAGGCGAGCGGTATTCAAATGCTTCCAAACTGCAATTTCACCACTAAATGCCACAAAATCCTACACACTGGAACTTTGAGACCCACCGTTTTTTATTTTTTTATTTTCACCTATTTGGTATTTCCAAATGGAATGGAATGATTTTAAGGGGCAATGTAAGTACTATTTATACAGTAGTATGTATACAGTTCATCATTATGTTGCATACCCATACACATTCAATGTGATATATTGTAAAAACAAAAAAAATACCAAAAAACATTAATAAAAGCCTAGCACTATGCTGTGAGATGGACTGAGGGGTTTGGGGTGGAGTGTGGATCAGTTCGTGTATAACATATCAGGTTCAGATTGTGACTCCAATGATTATTAAGATTGATGGTTATTATTACTGAAATGAATATTGTGGTAATCATGAATTATTACTTGCATACGTATTCATTAGCTTTTTGATTATGTAACTGTAACTCTACTATAATGGCACTAAGTGTTATATACGAGTTAAATACGAATAAGTCATAAAGTAACCGCAGTCACTGCATAACAGTCGTGCCACGGCGACTGTTACGATTTGCATTCGTTTTTTATAGCATGTTTTTGTACATGTTAGGAGAAGGAGAGTGAATTTTGGAAAACGCAGCAGAGTTTTAGAGATTGTTTCATCAGGTAAACCAACAGTATAAAGGTGAATAAAGTTAGAGGGAAGCCTGCTATTGGGCATCAGTAACGGCATAGCATGCGTCAAAACCTAAACTATACATTCCAAACTTGAACGGAAATAGAATTGTGCGTTTTGATAACATGTCTCATCTGATTTCGGACTCTCACAACCTGATCTGCAGCCCGCAGTCCCTTCTCTCTCTCCTGCTCAGACTCCCAGACCCAGTCTGTTCCCGAGGCCATCCAGTAGCATGTTCTGCCTTTTACCCCGACATACATCCTTGTACACGGCAGTCCCCTCTCTCTCCAGCACGCACCTATGCACGCACCCAGCCATCTGTATGCACCCGGCCTCTGTGGCTCTGCTTCACTCGACTCTGCGGCCTTCACAGCTCCCTGAGGTGGAGCTGCCTCCCTTCCCACAAGAGTTCACCAGGCAATGCCCTTGTGTGTGACATGAGTGTGTGTGTGTGTGTGTGTATTTGTGTTGTATTTTCATGACCTTTATTTTGTCTTTAATGACATTACCATACTCTGCAGTGAAATGAGGTCCTCAGTGGGAGCTCAGCAGCTCAGGAAAGGCTGTTTCTTAGAGGATTTGTGGTATGGCTACAATATAGCGTACTGTACTGACGGAATAGTTGGATACTTTGTTTTCCACTTTTTCTCATGTGCTTATTTGCTGTTGTGTTAAGGCAGAGAAGGTATTTCCCCCCACCTCCTGCCATAAATCATAATGTCTAGGAAATAAACTTTTAAAAGACTGTTAGGAATTTGTTGGTGGTAACATATAGAACAATTTTTTTCCCCGAAAGGGTGCAATAGCTGGCTTGTAACTGTAGCTAAAGCATTTTACTGCATTGAACACATGCATAGAAGTTTATTGCCCTACAGCTTTTTAAAGGAGTACCGCTTCAACTTTACATGACGTTCAGTTCACTCATCGTGGGCAGTGCTACTCAGCCCATGAAAATAGCAAAAACCCTGATTACGTTCAATGACGACGATTTCCAACAACCAGTGCCAACACTTTAACAGTTATTTCTATACAATGTCTGTGCATGCCAGCTATGGGATGGTTAATGTTAAGGTATAGCTACACCGGCTTTCATTGACTTTTTCGGCCACTTGATGGCAGTGCAACAGACTGTAAACACAACATTGACATATTATTATGTTATAAAGGTTTTATTTTGCTTATTTACACCCCCAGCAGACACAGAGCAACATTCATTTGGAGTGTTTGTGGCCACATGATAAATCTCGGTCCAATATTCACTCTCCTTTAAATATTTTAACCCTGATTCAACCATGTAAAGCACTTCCAATATTAAACAATTTCTTAATAAATTAGGCTATGAAGCGAGGCACATGACATAGGTTGTATTCCAAGGCTGGATTTTTACTTATTAACATTGTTACAAATGTCAATGGGAGTTTTGAATGAGGTTATCTTACTTCTCGAACTGAAGTTCCAGTTTCACTTTGGCCCTCCATATCTGGCTCTTTAGCTGCTAAATGATCCACTATGTTCACCTGCAACTAGCTGCTAACTTTGTCTGTCTGGTGTTTGGTATTGAGCAGGCAGTGTTCAGGATGCTTTGTCTTTTCACTTTTTCTCTGAAAACAGCATCTCGCTGCTACTGCTGCTGCTAGAAACGATGTTGATGAGAGCCATGAGACAGAATCAAAGCAATGACGTTGCGGGCTGTAAAACAATGAGCCCAAAGATACTAAAACGCTCTGTAGAGCTGAGGGGAACTGCAGAGTCAGTTGATGGTAATTCTCTATGGGTCTGTCAGTATGAGTCAACCCTGTCACGTTATACATTATCATTTCACCAGTTGTTATTGAAAAACGGATTAGAGCAGTTTTGATGTTAGGCAACTAAAACACTTGGTTAAGATTCGGCTGACGGTTTGAACACTGTAGCGAACATTAAGTGTTTCGATTGGGATGGGACGCAGCCGCCATCCTCCCTCTCCACGCATCCACCCACCACCATGACTTCAACACCCTGAACAAGCTTTCTGCACAGGATATTTGTCAGGCATGTTTTTTAGTCCTGCATCTCACACGCATCTGTTGGAACAGATATACTTGAGTTCATAGATCATACTCTGGTTTAATCCAGAAAAAGTCCACAGTGTTTATTACATGTATTACATTACACATGTTTATTAACATTTAACTGAACCCACAATCTTTCCCTAAACTTAAGCGCCTTTTGTTGCGAACCATGGACTTTGGTGCCACAGTCCTATGCTTTGTACACCTGACATCAGGGTCATCTTGGCTTGTAGACCATAAATCTAAATCAGAAAGCTTGGTTTACAACCTTGGGGCATGAAGATTAAAGGTCATGGGCATTGACCTGACACGGCCCATTTTTATAATATGTGCCTTTTGCGTGCCCCAACTTTATGGAACTGCAAAACTAAACTGCAGGAGTGGCCCTTTAAAGTAACTCTCACAAAAGTGCTGTTATGATTCACAAATGTTACATTATTACTCAAATGTGCATTTGACTTCTCTGTCTACATTTCTCATTTGGCTGCTGTTTGGACATCATTATCATGAGGATACCTTATGGAAAAACACAGAAAATAATAACAATCCAAAAAGCCCATTTACACCTCATGGCAGTTGGCTCCATTAGCCACCTGAGGCTATTATTGTATAATAGCTGCATTAATGTGTTTCTGTATGGCATTAGCAGGCTTTTCACAGCTATATAAAACTCCATAATTATTTAGAAATGCACTTATGTATGTCAATTAAGACAACAAAGTCAGTAAATTGTGTTGTTGTTAAAGTGAAAGGCTCAATCAAAATCTCATATTTTCTCAAGCATAGAGCTGAGGAGTGCTCCCGTGGCCGCCTCTCACACCTCTGATTATGGCTTGCCATGGAGGGATATGGTAAATTGACTCAAGCATCATGGGAAAAGAGCAGGCAGATAAATATAGTGGTGAACGGCGACATCAATATCCTGCTATCCTTTGCAGCCACTGAATAGCTCAGTGCCTCAACGCTGAGCCTGAGGAAAGATTGTGAGTGAACTGCAGGTGATGATAAGTTCTGTAACAAAACGCGTGTGTTAGTTTTGTTGAGTTAATTCATATCTGGTTTTAGTATAATCGCTGTGAAACACCTATATAACTGTCTTCAGCAATAAAACTCAAACAAAACTGAGGGTGACAGTTGTTTTCAATTCAATTTCAATTCAAAAGTCTTTATTGACATGACATTGAACATGTGTTGCCAAAGCACAATTACGATTGTGAACAATCATTCTTTAAAGCTACTTTAATCTATATTTTTATGTTAATTGTGGACTAAATGACTGTGTAATGTGAAAGGTTTCGCTCGAATGACACTCAAAACCCAAATTATCACCCGACGCTGCAGTTCCCCTCACCCTAGGGAGATTTTTCTTTGCACCCTTAAGCTCATTTTTTTGGTGTCCTGGGCCACAAGCTCACTGTTTTTATTTCCGACGGCCGATAGACAAAGTTTGTTACTAGCAGGTGAACATATTGGAGAATTTAGCTGCGAAACAGAATCAGAATCAGAATCAGCTTTATTGGCCAGGTATGTGTACACATACAAGGAATTTGACTCTGGTTCCCTTTCAAGGGAACTTAAACGATGCGTCAGCTGACTCATTCCCTATCAGGGAACCATGGTTACCTACGTAACCTGGTACGTTTTCCACACGCTCTATGTAGTATGACAGTAAACAGTTGCTGAGATAAATATGATTAATGTAACAGGTAGTTTATGTACATGAGGCTGATGGATATACACAGTATATCTCTGGTTTGTGCAGCATGCGTAGATTTAAAAGTATTAATATTTACATCAACCATGAGAGAAAGAAGATGTTAATGTCACTGGTGACCGGTGTTAATGGTTCATCGGAGTGACGGCCTGTGAGTAGAACCTGTTCGTTTTGGCGTACAGTGCTCTGTAGCGCCTACCAGAGGGGAGAAGGTGGAACAGGTTGTGTGCAGGGTGTGACAGATCTGCAGTGATGTTTCCTGCCTCTGGACGTGTATAAGTCCTGAATGGAGGGCAGGTCGGCGCCGATGAGCTTTTTCCGCAGTCCTGACTGTCCGTTGCACTCTGTTCCCGTCCTGTTTGGTGCCCGATCCATACCAGACCGTGATGGAAATGCAGAGAGTAGACTGGATTGTTGCGGAGTAGAACTGGATCAGCAGCTCCTGAGGCAAGTTGAACTTCGTGAGCTGGCGCAGGAAGTACATCCTCTGCTCGGCCTTTTTGATCACGCTGCTGATGTTGGACGCCCACTTTAGGTCCTGGGAGATTGTGGATCCCAGAAACTTGAAGGCTTCCACAGCAGACACAGTGTTGTTCAGAATGGTGGATATTTTTGATGCTTTTTTTCTCTCTTTACCCCTCACCCCAAGAGTAGTAGAGAACAGCATCAGCATATTCATACAAAAATATACAACATTAATCAATACAAATAAAATATGATAACAACATCAATAATAATATTGATCATCATATTATCCATTGCTGTTATCTAGTTCTCTCCCTCCCCTCAAGGAAGCCGCCCCCTGCGCATGTGACTTTTCTTTCTGTTTTATTTAATTGTGAACAAAAGTAACAGAAATCAAACTAAAGCAGAATACCAACATTTAGCACGTATCCCCAGCATCTACAAAATAACAATGCAAATGAATAAACAGGCAAAACTAAATGAGAAAGAAAATCCACACTCAATTGCGTTTCTGCACCGATCATAATCTTTTATACATAAATGATTCAACTTCATGTCCTAAATTAAACACTGTACTTTATCAAGGACACTAGTGAAAACCTGTATAGTTTGCCCTGTGGCTCCACGTGATTAAGAAACACACAAAAAAAGAGAATATTATAATACAATGAGTACCACTGCTGCATGTGTAATACATTTGGGGATTTCTATTCATAACTAGTGGCTTTTTAGCTGCAGTCAGCCCACAGAGTAATTTGTTTTTTTCTGATGAACATTTTGTGATAAACTTAGAGAAGAACCATTATTTAAAAGCATTATATTTGGAAGACAAGCCCTATAACATCGGAAATCTTGCATATAACTAGCACCCAAAAGAATTTAACCCCAGGGAATTACCACATCATACGGTATTATGATTAAGAGTGCATTAAGGACACACTGGGCTTGTAGTCCAGCGGCCAGGAGGGTGGCAACCCTCCCTCTGTGATAAATAAAACCTAGAAATAATTGTGTAGTTAAGTCAGAAAAATATTATTCCACTCTTCTTTACAATCACTGCTCACTTTGTAATCTTTTTAAATCCACACTTGACCATGGGTACATTCAAATTTGTGTACGGAGGATACACAACTCTGCCACACTGTTACAGACTTACTATCGGTAAGTAATGGATGGGTTCACAAAGGCTGCCCCCATGGTAAACTATATGTACATATTGCTGCTCTAAACTGTAAATAAAAAATAAAAAAATCTTTAGGGGATGTTCAAAACAATTGGACGAGGAAGAAAAATGTGCCTTAGAAAAAGGAACAAGTCATCCACATTTAATTAAATATTATAACCTGTACCACTTGTCATTCATTATCTGCCTTACGTCCTGACAATTTCAAATCTGTCGCGGTAGCGGTTTAAGTGATAAAGCTAGCAACAACGTGGTGACGTGCTTGATGGGTTCCACAGTAATGTCGAGCCAGGGCCTGATCAGAACAATTAAATGTCAAATGGACCAATTCAATCAGTAGGATTGTTTAACAGAAGGCACTTTTGACATGACAGAGTAAGAAAAGCACAGCTGTATTTTATAAAATGAATTCAATTTCTCTGTTTCAGTGTCGTAGTATTTGTGCATGCTGGCTCCCTGACACAGTGTCCTGGCTTACTGGAACACTTGAACATAAAAGAAGCATCGTTAATGTTGTTAGTAACACCTGTGATCTTTCTTCTATGACCAATCAAAATGTCTGCTGTGAAAAGGCATATTGCCTCTGCACTTCACTCATACTGGCTTGAGTAAGAATAGCTTGTCTAAATATTACAGGGAACCTTTTATGGTTAGCTGAAAATATATGTTTTAAAGAATATATATATTATAACTATTTGGACCATTTAGCAAAAGAACCAAGAATCAAAACTGAATGTTTTCAAATGTTTGGTTTTTTTTGCAACCTGAGTTTGATTAGCTATGATCTCACCTAAGCTTAGCATCTTAACAAACGCCCATCAAAGTCATCTTGTTGGATCCAGCTCAGTGACATACAATGTTTCCTGAGGTTGACGTGGTACTCTTTCAGTGATGTTTAAATGCAAAGCGTAGGGTACTGTATGTGTCAAGGCCTAGTGTGAGAGGCAGAACATCTTGTTAAAGTCCCTGTCTTAACATTATGTTCATTAGTAATGATAGTCTGAGCACCTGTGTCACTGTGACAGCTTCATTTAGTGCACATGCATACATCATACACATTTTGGCTTTCCGCATCTTGGGAAATCAGTATAATTACTTAGCAAGACATCAATGTTGGTGATAGTGATATTTGTCAATCTGATAAATGACACTTAAAAATGATTTTAATGGCCATAATATATCTGCAGGTTGTGTTCAATACTGATGCTTTTCTTTATCTGCTCGTATTTGGCCCACATCCTCCACAAGTGTTTCAAGATGTAGATGTATTTTATTCATGAAATACCACCCATGTCTCCAATAAATTACACACACATAGCACAACTAATTTGCATCATTGAAATGTCTGAAATGTATTGCTGTCCTGGATTATGGTTTTTTCTAGATAACAAGGTAACATATATTAAATGGCTCTGCAAACCTCTCAATATCAACATATTTCATTTGCTTTCTTACAGAATCCACTCTTGTTAACTACAGCATAATTTGCATTCCTATGGTTATATGTCAGACCCAGCGTCCAATGTAATAGACATCAAATTTTTATTGGTCTAAGCCAGTGAAAATGTATTGTTTTAAAATGTTTGCTTCGGCCTCTTAACTAATTAGGCTCTATTTAAAGTTATAATCTTTAAGGTTTTCATGAAATTAACAAAAAATTTTGACACTATTTGTGGTGGGCAATTTTTCTGCAATAGCCATTCAAAGTATTTGCATTCAGTAATTCTCTTTCTCTATAGTAGTTTTTATTGGTTGTGGTGGAGTCTGCCATTCCTGCACAGGATAAAGATTGCCATCTGAAGCACGGGGATTCACAAGCACAATGATGCAGCATGGAATCCAGCGCAATTGTATCTCATTTATGAAATGTAATACCCATTACACCAAATAAAGAGCTGTGTTAAGCTACTACTAATGCAATCCCAACTTTTACTGCTGCTTAACATTAAAAGCTGTCAACTGGAGCAACACGGGGTGGCTTTTACTGTGACTCAGTCACAGGAAACACAATGTATTTGTCACAGACGTTAGCGCTGACCGCGATAGTTCATTAAATTTTATGTCTACAAAAAAAAAAAACATGGACATTTGGGTCATTGTTTGACAGTGGATGAGTTTGCAATATGGCAGGGAGTAATGAAAGAGTCAGGAGCAGCCACAGTGAGCTGTTGGATGAAAAGCTACAGGCGGCAGGCTGCACACCTCCAACTCCTCAGCAAGGTACCCGACTCCTTTTACTGTATCCTGCTATGTTTAAAACTACCCTTGCGGTGTGCAGCATGAAATCAATTAATATTGACTAAGTTCTTTATTAAAACAATGTGAGTTTGTTTGAGTGCGTTGGGAAGAAATACACCAGCTGCTCCATTGTATTTCTGAGTAAGTAGCTGCTCAACCAGTGTTTGCTGTAGTATTAAACTGTTCTTTTCCACGGGCACCACAGCGTCAGCAAATCAAACAGGACTAAAACCTTAAAACCAATAAATGTCAAGTTTTGACGAGAGAGTAAGGTATTACACAGGACCAGATAAAACTAAAAGTGGTGGGATAAACTTTTAAACCTTTTTCTTTTAAATTGTCTTTTTGATGATGTCAACTTTCATGTGATCAAGTAAGGCGTAAACGCACTCATTTGGATTTAAGATGAAGTAAAGTGATTACACTCATTTCCGGCTATCACGAATGATCAGTGTTTAAACAGAGTAACGGTCCTTAACCTGCGTTAAATTTACCTCGGGGGCACCACCTTCAAAAAGGGAAATGGTAGTCAATTCATTAATTCAGTTATCTATACACAAACACCGCGTAATCAAATTCTTTGTCAATGAAATATTTGTTGAGCCACTAATTACATACACAACTGTTATTAATGATATCCAAATAAATGAATGAATGCAATGATGAATGGATCAGTGAATGCCGCGGTGGGCAATTAATGACTGAATGAGGACCACCGTGTACCAGATAAAGCAATAAATTATATCGTGGCAAGATGGATTAACTTGCGGGAACAAAGGTGACCACCGAGTGCATGAAAACGCTCATGTTAACCAGTGAAAGTGACTTTAGTCACCTTTCAGCAGCTAAGAGGGGTTGTTTGGGAAGCTAAAGGGAAATATGTGAAACAATGCAAGATTTTTTCTATATTGATGGGAGACCTTTCTTTACTTAGTAACGTGTTACTCCAATCCGACCACTTTTTTCAGTAACGAGTGATCTAACGCGTTGCTATTTCAAAACCAGTAATCAGATTAAAGTTACTTATCCAAGTCAATGTGCGTTAATATTTTTTTTATTTTTCTTAATAAAAATATATTTTTGCTTTCTTCTCGCATCTCGGGGAGCAATATCACGTATGCGACAAGTCACGTTCTCAGCGTGAGGACAGTTCACATCACGTGTAATAACACACATCACGCAGCGACGCAAACGGAAACAACGACGGACGATGAGAGAGATGCGCGTTTCCTAGCTGGAAATACAGACGCTATGAGCTTGAGTCATAGTGTATTTTGAGTAAAGTGAGTGTTGGCAAAACCAGCTGTCATTGTTATATGTTGAGGCGGCGGGGGTGTTGTCGGCAGAGGCTGAATGTAACTAATAAACTAACTTGTAATCTAACTTATTTACTTTTAAAATCAAGTAATCTGGAAAGTAACTGAGTTACTTTTTAAAGGAGTAATCAGTAATTAGATTACTTTTTCAAAGTAACTGTGGCAACACTGCTTACTTCCAAAATTAAACTTCCTAATCACTCTTATGCTACAGCATCTGTCACGACTCCAGAATGTCCTAGTGTTTCTCCATGTGTCTCATCCTTCTCTTTCTCTGTGTGTGTGTGTGTGTATGTGTGTGTGTGTGTGTGTGTGTGTGTGTGTGTGTGTGTGTGGATGTATGTGGTGTGGGTGCAGCTACCTCCCCATGACACCTGGTTCTACTCCACACTTGACCCCAATCAGCTCATCAGCTCTCTGCTCAAATACCCCGGCTCTACAACCACTCGTCGCCAGATTGTTACCCCGTGGTGGGGTAACTCCCGGCCAAAACTTCTCTAGTGTTTTTCTAGTGAGATTTTCGGTGACTTCTCTTGTGTTCCTTTTCACTGACTGAATGTTCTTTTGCGCCTCAGGACTCAGGTGCCAGTGTCTTCGCTCAGCCATCTCCTGCACAGTGCTTCAGCTCGCCGCAGCCAAACGCCACCACTCCAACCTGCCTGCCTCCTGCCTTCCGCAAGCCCCACCAGCTCACCATCATTCATTCATTAAAACCTGTTATTAACTTTACCCTCCATCACTGTGTCTTAAGTCGAAGATAGCAGAAAAGAAAAGAAGAAGAGAAGAGAAAAGAAGAGCAAAGAAAGGAGAGAGAAAAGGGAAGAAAGAAGAGTGATTTTTGGGGTTCTTCTGTTATTATACTATCTATTAGGAGGGGCAAAACTTTATACCTCCCACCACTAAATCTGTCCTGTCTAATCCTTTTCATTGTTACAATTTCTTATATATAAATTTAATTTTATTTCTTATGCACAGTATATACAGTTTATATATATATATATATATATATATGGGAGGGTGAAAGGAGGGGTGGAAAGGAAACACATGCACACAGCCACTTACCCTGTGTCTGTTAGTCAGAATTGGTATTCTAACTTAACATTTTATATTACACATTATATATAGGGGTGCACGGTGGCAGAGCGGTCAGCACCCCTGCCTCCCAAAAAGGAGGGGGTGGGTTCGAATGCCAGACCAGACTATGATCTCCCTGGGTGGAGTCTGCATGTCCTCCCCGTGTTACCGTGGGTTCTCTCCGGCTTCCTCTCACTTCATGTTTAGGTTAATTGATGACACCAAATTGTCCCTAGTGGATGAATGTGAGTGTGAATGGTTGTCTGTCTATGTGTCAGCCCTGCGACGAGTTGGCCACTGTCCAGGGTGTACCCCGCCTAAGGCCCAAAGCCACCAGGATAGGCTCCAGTCACCCGCAACCCCCAACAGGAACAAGCGGTAGAAAATGGCTGACTGATATTATATTTATATGCTATGATTCTATGATGCTATGAGCATATTGAATCAAACCATGTTGCACCACCATGTTTCTACAGTAGGCCAGAATGGACAAACCAAACACTGGCTCTAGATAGGGCCTCTCGCGTTTTTTCGCAGGTTTCGCGGCCCCCATAGTTTCTCCCACGTGCTTGGGGAAGGGAGGGTGAGGCGAGCGGTGTTCAAATGGTTGCAAACTGCAATTTCACCTCTAGATGCCGGTAAATCCTACACACTGGACCTTTAAATCGGCTGTTAAAAAAATAAATATATAGAGACCAAACTGGCTAAAGGACTTCTCCAATAGTCATTGATAAACATCAATGATTTAGTGTAATATCTAGATGGCAGAAGTGTAAGAATAAACAGGAAAAACATTTTTTTTTATGAGTCGAAAAATCAGGTTCGAAGATGTTATGATTAGGGAAAGGCGATGTTTTTGGATACATTTTGTAGAGGTGAATACTAACTTGAAGCAGGAGACTCAATGCATTGATTTTTAAAAAAATATTTAACCAAACCCACAATCAACCATCTCCAAGTGATTTCGTAGCCTAAACCTAACAACACACATCACAAAGCACAAAAAACAGTCTTTGGTCTTGTAAGTCTTGTGCTTTGTAAGCCAAACCGTCCATTCCCAGTCTCCACCCTGTGACTTGCGTAGAGTACATGAAGGTCATGATTCCTGGATTTGAAAAAAAACATTGCCAGTGTACATAATCCGAGCAGCAAACATTTCCTCCACTACATTTTTGGCAAAGTAAATTAGTAGTATTGACTAATCTAATCCTCTCCACCAACAGTTTCAGTTCAGATCAATGGGCAGAATGGGGTAGAAAAGAACAACGGGAAACAAAGCATTACTTCCCTCAGCCATCAGGTTACTCAACAACAAACTACAGTCAGTGAGGGTGACTGCTGGGACTAGGAAACATCGCAACAATCGAGAAGGGATCTGCATGATTTGTCATCTGGACTTCTCGGTGTAGTTTATTATCTTCTGACGCATTGGGCCAAATCCATTTCTTCTGGACCAAACCACTGCTGAGGACTTGGCGGGCCATTGACCTTGATCTCCTTAAGCAGACATTTCTATCACATTGTTTCTCTATACATTAAACACTTTGCATTATTCATCACCCATTTACAGTATTTCAATAGGAACGGCCAAAATAAAGGAAATGCTTTTCAGTAAAAAAGGAGTTGAATAAACATTTCTCTTACACAGCGTCAGCAAAAACACAATAGACTCAATTTACTGCAGGGCTGTTAGATCAGCTGTTAGATGTGACTACAGTATATACTGTATTTTTGTTTAACTAAAAGACTGGCAACTCAGTATAATGACCCCTTAAAATAATTTAGAATAGAGATAATGAAAAAATATGGGAGTATAATCTTAAGGAATTTCCGTGCTTAAGTCATATATTATATAACTGAGCCATCATCGTGAAAACTGGGCAAGCGCCATCAAAAAAGCTAGTAAGAGTACCTTGAGTTAAGTAAAAATAAAACTCATCATTTATTTATTTTTATTTGTTTGAAGCTCTGAAGTTTAACTGTTAGATGTTAGTAACTCATCCAAACAAGAAACTAAGTCACCGAAGCAAGATAATGAATTGTCAGAACAAGATGGCAGGTCAGCCAGACTCAACAATTTCTAGATACAGTTTTTAAGAGTAAATGTGTGTAAAATGAGTGGGTATTGCCTAGGCTCACAAAAGCAACCCAGCAAATCTTGCTTTACTCACTGTCATCTGACAAGGCTCAATAAGTATTTTTTTGGGTTTGGCTTTGACAGTCAACGTGGACCAAATGTATTTTGCTATAAGGAACAGTTGGACGTGCGTTACATACATTCATGGACTATTCATCTAAATTCTCTTCTAAGCCTTAATTTAGACTCAAACGCTGCTGCAAGTTGTCCTCAGCATCTAAACCACTTTCTGTGGCCGTTACTGGTGCGCCTTTAAGGTGCCGGGGTCAGATCAGTTAGCAATCGAAGTCATTCAGACTAATCTTATAAACACACTATGTAAATTCACCACCAAATCTCAAATCCTTTGAATTTAAAAGTTAATTTAACAATTACAGATTGGGCCTTTAACAGATGTTGAGCTCAGAGGACTTAGGCTTTCCCTCCCCTCCATCAAGACCCAACACTCTAACTAAATGGGCATGTACACTTGGATACTGACATGTGATAGCAGAGACTTCTTCATGGGACAGCTTCCACTTCACTTTGCTGTCCATGTTAGCGTGACCAGAGTAACACACAAGACACCCTTGGTGCATGAACACACATTCTAATTTTCACGCATTGTCTTTATTTCACACAAGGAAATACACCGTAGATGCTCAAATGGGCAAAATGTAGTTATTATTGATTACCGTATCATTTTCGTTGTTGGCGGTGAGCACGTGTAGCCGATACCCCTCTTTGAAGAACAATCTACAGTTAGCCTACAGTTTACAGTCTGTGCTCAAAATCAATTCTTCTTGTGCTTCTGCAGTCTTGCTTGTCCAAGTATGCGAAATAAGCAGCCAAATAGTGTTTTGTTAGAATACAATAAGAAAAAAAAAGTAAGATCAGCCTCTTAACATACTTAAAATACTAGGCTTTACGAGCGCTGCACTGCAATACAAGAACAATGCTGTTTGTTTTCTTGTTTTCTACATGGACCATCAACTGGTGAGGATACTGTCTATTTTCCTTGGACATGCAGCTTTAGCCTCAGTCTCTTAGCACAATGGCATGCATGTAGCCATCACGATCATATTTAGGAAACCTTTCTCTGGGTTCTTGCTGCAAAACGAGGCAGATGAAAACATAAAAAGTCAGCTGGATACAGTGTTCACAACCAACGCATGCAGTTGACATTAGCTTAAATCAAGTCTGCCAATCACAAACAACCTACTTTTGTCTACCACTCTCCGAAATCAACAACCCCTTTAAAAATGACTAAGAGTGAAAATCTTCTACCGTTAGCACTGTACACGGAAATACCATATGTGCTATCAGATTGTCAAAGTTAAACTTTGCATTTCATTAATTTTTAATAAGTCTGCAGTACACGATATCCATAAGGTTTTCTTTCTGAACTAAAGAAGAAAGTAGTGCATCCTGTATATGGGGAGGTAAGGGTGGTGGATGGGTTTTCTAGCCCATCTGACTTTCACGGTAGAGACTGAAGTTGGTTTTGTGTCCCAAACAAAAAATTTATGTTTGGTGTTTAATTACCAGAAACCCAATCAATATTCTTAGCCAAATAGTTTTAATCTCCTACCGTTACCCATACATTCACTGTGGAGGTCATGTTTAGAGCAGTCATGTAGTGTAAGAATGCAGCGAGGAGTGCAGATAGAGGCAGGAGACTGAAGACCAGCTTAAGGACTTGCAAAATAACACGCTACAGCTAACGGCTATCCAACTACTCTACCTTGGCGTCCGTCAATGTACGGCACAAACAACAACAAACAGAACGTAGATGACCGGTCTTTGGCAGAGGCAGACGTGAAAAGCAGAATTCAGGACCCAGTGAACCAGAAAACACGAGCAGGGATCATGTGGACAGGAGAGAGAAAGGGAAGATGCAGGATATTCCCCAGCACACAGCAGCGTGATCAGCACCTCAGCCCTGACAATACCAGCACCATTTCCGTTTTTTAGGTTTGAGGACACGGTCTGGAGAAAGCATATCTCAAGAAGGTCGTTGCTGCAGCTGGTTTGCTATAAAACTCCATATTGTTAATGATACGTACACTATTGCTTCAAGTTACATATTGGTCATCATGACCAGTGCAGGATTCTACAGTCATTCCAAGGCAGTCTTCATGTTTTAGAAGGTGTGTGCTTGCTTCTCTATGTGCCACAGTATGTGATAGGTGGTTTTGACATGATGACCTACCATCAGCCACATCTAATACGTTCTTCTTTATTAGTATCATTTCATATCACGTATGATATCTTGTATGTGTGTTTTATAAGTACTTTTATAACTACTGGACTCTGCTGCATTCCTTGACATGGTAAATGTATAGAGAGGAGGACAAAGAGGGTCCCAGTTGTTGCTGGAGAAAGGCCAGAAGAAGAACATCTGGTTTTAACTAAAATATGTGTGCTCATTGTATGGGTTTTCCATCTAAGGACCTGACTGTACTGGACTGCTGGACCAGGCATTGTATGGTATGAATGTACATGCTAGCCACCTCACATGGAGTTGAATACCGGCACACTATTTAAAGGATGACTTGCATATGTTCGGGCAGATGTGTCTTCTGTTATACTCTTGGTCTGACCACCCAGGTGAATAAACAGCCTGAACTGAGAATCAGCGCATGGCCTGATTCATTTCATCTTCATCTGATACAAAATAACAGAATCTCCCTTTCATTATGACCTAACATACAACTGTTAAGGAACTCAAGGTACCTTCTGGCGACCTGTGAATTAGTTGTTTGTCTTGTGATGCAGCTGTGTCAACTTAAAGGGTAACTCTGGTGATATTCTGTATTTTATTTACTGTCAAAAAATCAGCTGACAAGACCAAAACAAGAATTAATCGATCTTACTATCAAGGAGGCCTACTCGCTCTAAATTATTAAAAAACACATGAATGAGCCACACCATTGCACCGGATGACATGCTCCTTCCTTAGTGGGCACGCACTGCAGTTTGACACAATCCCCCCCCAAATGTTCACTAGAGCGCCACATGTGTATTGATCCACAGCTGAAAGTAGTCCCCAACAAATGCACTGTTTCCCCCTGTTTGAGAAATGTTTGCTAAAAATAACTAATAAAAAACTATATATGTGAGCTGTTTTTAAAGATTTACAGCTTCAGCAGCAACCAATAGGCTTGGGGCTAAGTGCCACAGAAAATCAGAACATACTGAGAGGTGGATTAACACATTGTTGGATTTTGGTCTTTTTCATGCATGGATTTGTCAACAATAATAAAAATAGTAGAATAATGGCAGCCTTATTCTGTAAAGGTAAGCATATTTTAAGCCAGAAAACAAGATTAATAGCTTTTATTCATATATTTGCAAGTAAGACTTAAGGTGAAGAATTCTTACTTTTATCAGGTTTCTAAAAACGGGCCCAGTTACCACAACAACAAAAACAAAGTTAACTTTTTCACATGGTCCAAGCCAGCACTGATCCTAATTAACCTACATCCGCAGACATTATTGTACATCCTGCTGCCTCACAATTAGGATCTTAAATTTAACACAGTCTGCAGTAACTTAAATTGGAATGCAGGTTGTTCCATTGTTAAATGTTTTGCACAGGGAACAGGGTGAACTTGAGGACTGGTACCTCTGTACAACCTCGTCTCCTTTGCAGCCAGCTACCTAAAACCCTAAACCCCCAAAGTGTGAGATTCCACAAGAAGTTACATCAGCCAGTGCTCCTGTTTTCAGCATGTCTCATTAGCAGTCTGTTTCCCCTTCCCCCTCTCTTTCCCCCGTTTCCTCACAATTACAGCTCTGGCTTTTAGTCATCCTCCCCCTGTCTTTCTTCCAAACACTAATGATCTGTCTGTACACTGGGATTAACTGAGGTAATGGTCCTCAGTGGCTGAAATTAAATTACAATCACAAGTCCCTGCTGCAATGCCCCAGAGAGGGACGATTTTCACCGAAGCTGCATGGGAATATTGGCAAGTGAGAGTACAGTGCGATCTGAAGAAATCTGTGACAGGGAACACTGAGAAACAGGGACGTGAAAGAAATGCTGAGTTTAAGAGAGAATGAGAGAATATGGTTACTTAACATACTGTTGCTGTATGAACTTTTCGCTTATGCTCCAGGGTTACAAATGATTGTCTTACAGAATGATTCTTATAATTTTTTGTATCTATTCTTTGCATAATGTGTAAATACCACTGGGTTCGTGCAAATAAAGTAAGTCTCTTTTAACTGTCATATTCTCGTGGAACTAATGAGAACATATGCTGCAGTGTAATTGCTTGTAAAATTTGATATTACACGCTCTCTACAGAATGTATAAGATGGTAAATACTGGAGAGCATGACTTGGTCCCCAGACGGCCGCCTCTGCCGATGCCCAGCCAGACCGCCTGATCATTCGCTGGCCTCCTGCTCTGCTCCCCTGTCATGCACACTGCCTTGACCTATAGATTCACCCCTCCCCCCGGAGCAGCTCCGCCCGTCTGGTCATCTTCCTGCCCGTCCTCCAGAGCTGCTCCATCTACGTCGCCAGCATCCAGGCTCTCGTCCAGACCTGTTACGCCCCAGGCCGTCCGCCCGAGGCTCCATTCTTCAGCTCCCAGTCCACTTGCTCCTGTGTCCCTCGCGTGCCTAGGTTTGGGTTGCTGACTTAGTCGAGGTCAAGAAAATCTTTACCTAACCTTTGCCAACTGCTTTGAGTTGCCTAAACACAATTATAAAATGTTAATCAGGCTTTACCATGAGAGGGTATTTTAGAAGCACAAATGAAGCTCCACTGAAGGTTCAGTCAGGAAGACTATACTTCTGCATGCTTAGGCTGTAGTTATTTCTCATACCATCCTGCCATTCACTCCTCTCATGCATGCTCTCTCACATTTCCTGTTCTCATCAGCTGCCCTCTTCTATCCAATAGCACAGCGACACGCCTTCATTGTTAACCTATCATCGTACTGCCGTCAGTTAAAATAGGATTCCCTCTCTGCCTTCACTACCTTCATGCGACTGCTGTGCGGCCCTCCTCCTCCCCATCCTTGCCTAGTCTTCGTAGGTCAATCGGCTCATCATTCCATCAACCTCTTTAGCCATCAGCCTCAGCAGAGTCCTCAGCCACCACCACCAGTGTCTGGACTCCATGGGGGGATTTATTCTGCCGCTTCTCAGGGCAGATATTTTTCAGACTTGTCAAGGTATTATGTACAAAATTTGGTATATTTCGGCTTAATTTTGTAGGAGTACATTTTACTGAAAACTTTAAAGTTTTGTTGTTGAGTTAAATAAATGGCATCTTAAACTTAAACTTCTTGGTGGAGGTAACATGGGGAAGCTGAGGTGAAAAGGTGGTCTGTGGAGCTTTAAAGACCCTGATTAGACCCCTAGTTAGGAATTATGTGGTATCACCCAACTCTGTGGACCAATAAAAATGAGTTTGGCCGCCCTAACAGGAGAATGAGGGAGATGTCAATCGAGCACAGTCTGTACACACCCACACAGTTCTGAGATGAGGTCAAAACCGGTCAAATCACCTGTGTGGGGAGGCTATGGGTGGGTAGGGCCCTTAAAACTAAATGTAAGACAACTGACTAATACAATCATCTTATTGTACTTCCCTGGCTATTACACATTCGTACATTAACCAGACACGTACATGACATGCATGCATATGTGGTGCAGCAGTGGTGTTAGTGCTTAAAGATTCTTACTGCAGTCCGAAACAAACTGTTGTTGAATCAGGTGGTTTTGCTGGTCAGGGATTGATAACATGTCCCAGAGGGGAGCACACAGCAGCAGTTCACAGGCTGCATATGAGGGGTCACAATAGTGTGTTGGCTCACGGTGTTAGTTGGAAGCCAGTGGTGACAAAGAACGGCCTGTAATTTTGGAAGCAGAGATGACCATGCACAGAAGCCTTCTCAGGGACTAAAGGCACCTTTACTGCGTGACAACAATGACCGTGTAAGTTCATTGCCACACTGTGCGAGATGGGTCCAATAAAGGCTCGGTCGCAATCTTTGTAAAATTAAGTATATCAATATGAGGCATGTCAGACTGTGTGATGAATATGATGCCGCTTTTTAGTTGTTTGTGGGAGTATTGTACGTGTCTGTGTGCATGTATGAAAGTGTGCTGTGCATGTGTATATAAGCGTATATTTAGACTGTGACCAGAGGAATGTGCAGGTATGTGCAATGAGGAACAGTAGGAGGGAAAAATAAATAATAATAATAATTTTGATGAATAAGTACAATAAATACATCAATACATTTAAAAAAGGGCGGTGAAAATGAAGCCACAAACATATGTGTAAGTGCTGTCAAATAAATTGAGATTACTGTACCCCTTGCTACATAAAACGCGAGTAAAAAAAGAACACATTGCATCTGAATCCTGGGGTGAATTGCATAACACATTAGTTTTGTTAAAATTGTAAGCTGCACTATTAGCTAGAAGTGAATATAATAAACATTATTCGTAAAGATAGTAAGAATGTTTTAATAACAATATGAATGTATTTGCTAGAGCTGGATAGACTAAATGTCTAACCAAGTAAAGCACAGTTATAGGAATGTCGCACTGATAAGACCTGGTGAATGTTACGGGTTAGAATGCTGGATGCAGGCAAAAATTGCCAGAAATGTGTGTATGTGCTATGAGATGTCAGCATTGTGCGTGTCAATATGAGGGTGTCATATAGAGACCTCTAATAGACAGAGAGATCGGGGTTAATCCCTTGTGGCTTGTGCCTTTTCATCGTGCTTACTTTATAAGAAGGAGAACACGAGCAGGTATACCCCCCCCCCCCCACCACCACCACCACCACCACCCATTCCTGCGCACCCTGATGTGATGTATGCTTGTATGTGCATATGAAGCAAAAAAGAGGATAAACACAAATAATAATAATAATAATGATAATAATAATGATAATAAGGGCTGAACTAACCAGTCGATAATGAAAGACTTTGTTCGTCGCAGCCCTAATGATAGGCAACAATAATCATTGATGAAAACATAATAATTATAATAACAACAATAATCATAATCAGCAACAGCAACATTATGTTGTGTATAGTTTAACTGTACTTGGTGGAGGCAGAGGGTATGGGTGGGAACGTGTGTGTGTGTTTGTGTGTGGGTACCCAAAATTATTAGTTTTTTTTGTGTATGTGCAGTTGTGCTTATGCATGTGGACATGTGAGTGTTTACTATAATTATCTATAACTATCAGGCAAAAACGACCAACTCAGGGACCACTGGTTGAGATTGAAAACCCACACCAACACCACGTCTCTCTCACGACAACTTTAGTCTCAGACAGCCTGAAATCGCACCGTGAAAAAAGGGGCTTTGACTATGAGTGATGTCTAACCTAAAGGTTATAGAAGTGTTGATATGTGAGTAGAATGTGACCAAAGGCAGAAACGACTGATCATCTGATGGATGCATGCATTCAGTCCTCCAATAATCCTTCGCAATATGACTTGCCGACTCGTCCTTTGCCTATGTAAGAGTGTGTGCACTAGGCTATTTGCAGAGAACAGTAGCCTGAGGAGACATACACCCATACTTCATTGTTTAGTGGTGAGGTATAGTGCTGCGCTTCCTCAGCTCGTGTCTCTGCCTCACACTGAGCCTGTCACCCACCCCTGTCTGATCAGAGGAGGCTCGTAGGAGAACATTGTCGAACCAGCGCTGTTAGCGGGGATCCGACTACCTCTCCCTCCCTCCCTCCCTCGCTCCCTTACTCACTCCCTCATCTATTTTCTGACGCATGTAGTCCTCCCACGTCATCCAACTCAAAGCCCGCTGCTAGCCCTCCCCACTGCCTATTATAACCTCCATGGAAGAGCTCCCAGCAGGCTTCCTTCAAGTGAAAATATCTGTGTAGGGGAGAAAGTATGTCTGGCAGAGAGAGTTAAAGGGAATGAGATAGCAATATGAATTGGTGCTGCTCCTTATTTAAAGCCCATAAATAAGAAATTGATGCTTAGTTAGTGAGTGAAAATAGTTAATTTAAGACTCCTCAGTATGTGCCATTAATTAACAGAAAAAGCGTCATGCTTCTTCTCCTACATATAATTGCTTAAGTCATTAAGACACTGTTCACTTATGCTCTATAATCATTTTGATATAGGGGAAAAATAAAGTGTCAGTGATGTAAAATATGATTTCTAATTTATATAATGTGGCACTGATTTAAAAAAAAAACCTTTTTAACTGCAGTCTTTTCTTTAGTCCTTTTATTGGACTTTTAATAGTCTGTAACATTAACATGGCATTTATAGCAAACCATTTGGAGCTCCATGACAAGCTTTAGGCCATTTAACACATTTAACAGCCGGGGAACTAATTGTGCTATAACTCCACTGGAAAAGAAGAATAGATTGTAGTGACAGAATCTGTCGAGAAGAAGAATCTTCCAAAGGCCAACCAGCAGGCTTACAGTCAGAGGAGCTGGACTTCATAAGAAAAGAGTGGCAGGGGAGGTTATGCTAGCAACATGTTGAAATACATATATTTAATCTGCCAACATGCGCGTGTAATCAGAGCACTAGGACTAGTGAGCAAATGTGGAGCAGGTGGGTGTGGGGATCGGGGTGGGAAGACAATGACGAATGGTGACAGAAAGACTGGAACGGGACAGAACCTGAAATGACAGGAGATGTCATTTGACATGTCCCCATGACACACTCCGTGTCAGACAAGTGGCGGCAAGGGCGTGGGTTTGATTTTGTGCATAATTAACTCACATTCGTAATTTAGTAACTGCTTGTTTTATGATAAGAAGGGTCACAGCTTGCCCACCTATCTCTGTATTTACCAGTGCATCAAAGTAAATGACGATAGCTGCAAAGACCCCGACAACACTGTGGTGTACGCGGAATCTATGTGAGTAAACGTGAGTCGAGATGTTCCGAGTTCAGAATATTATGAAATACATTTCTTTTATTCGATCCAAGGGCTTGCCAAACAGAAAGCTGCTACGTCCTTGAAAGTCGCTGCTTGAGCTTAAGTCATAATCTTGTTGTCATGCTGCTGAGGAAGAACACTGCTTTGTAAATGACGGCGATGAAGAAAAAAACAACGAGATCCGAATCTTGTCACGTCAGCTTTTTGTCAGGTTTTTGCAGAGAGTGGAGTTACAGGTGTGAAGGAGCCGGTGCCAAACTAGTGTAGGATGACTGGAAGAACAAAATAGTTTTGCACAATTTATCAAAAAAGCATGGCCGGATTAAGCATTTTGATCCACACCGCTGATCACTTTGATCGCAGCTACCCCGGTGTCGCTTCTCTGCTCTGGGCTATTTTGATCCTGCCTCAACCAACCATCCCAAATTAGCCACTGGGGCGCACAGTAATCAGATGGGGGCCACATCACAGCTCTGTGCAGAACACTACAGGTGAAGTAATATTAGCCCATTTTTCTCACTGATTAAGTTGTGTTTTGCTGATTGGTTCTGCATGAGGGCACAAGAGCTGCACATGATGCTTTGTTAGAATCGGACAGAAAAAAATGTTTCTGTGTTAATTAGAGGTTGGCAGATCTCCAGAAAGAACAGGGATTGTTTTAGGGCCTGGAGGGAATGGAGAGTGCAGCATTACACAGTGGCTACAGCATAATTCAACTGAGCCTCGCGGCTATGTAGAGACTCACACACTGCAATGTTGTAATTTAATATCATAATGATGACTGGAAAACTGCAAAGACTGCGTCACAAAGACCCAGTCTTTCTCATGACATTGGTAGATAATATCCCAACCTAACAACAGTTAACGTGCCAACAATAAAGAACTTTGCTTCTGCTCTTGTGACAGGGCAGGTGGATGGAGGATTTCGTTCAAGATGTGCATCGCTTCATTTACGCTGTAAACAGATGACTGACAGCTCTCTCCTTCACTCTGACATCACTGTGAAGTCTGTATTTATGAAGACCTTCATGGAAGCTGTCATTGGGCTTTGTTTCAGATATTCAATGTAGACTTCATGGCGGAAATGTATTTCAAAAACTGGCCGAATTGTGCTTCGTTACGGCCGTGGCGCCGTGTGTTTCTTCTTGTTGTGTTTTATTGTGCTCTCTCTCCTCCTCCAGGTACCGCCCTCCTCCTCCTGTGGTGGGTGGCTGATGGTGGCTGTCTCCACTTGCTCATCCCAAGACTGGGAGAGGAGATGCAGACGGGCCAGTGGGGCACTGGGCAGACGTCAGTCTGCGTATTACTAGCATGTTGCTGGTGGTGTACCGGGCTCCGCAAACTCACTCCCTTTCGGAGGGAGGGTGTTTATTGTGTGTTTATCCTCTGATTTAGCCTTTTAAGTTAACACTTATTTCTGTTGTTGTTTTGTGGCTTGTTTTTGTAAGTAGAATGACCTTATTATTAAGAATTCCTTATTTTGTTCTTATACGTTCGTTTTCCTTGATTCTTTTTCCCTGGGTTAATTTTCATTGTTACTCCACTTGTCCCCTGGATGACGTAACATGCTGTATTTGATTTATGAAATGAAATCAAGAGCATGATCTAATCATTCCCCATAGTTGTGTGATTGGACCAATGTGTATCCGCTGCACTCGGCTAGGTCTTGGCGGATACATTTGTAGACAAAAGAGACTACAGTTTGCATCTCGTTTCCTATAAACTAAGACAACATTGGTTTCTTTGAGTCGTAACCTAAACGTGTATTTTGAGTTGACTGAACGTTAATGAAACCTTAACGATACATGTGGCATATGAATTACTTTCAACCCCATTGCCAGACAACAACTTCAATCTTGGATGATTCTGTAAAACCCTGGACTAGTTACAATGACAACGTTTTTCACACTCGTGCTTTCTACAATATCTGTGCATGACAACTATAGTATGGTTAAAGGCTTGAAAAATTGTGGGTATTGCATGCTAAAGGTATAGTTAGGGATAGGTAACTGAAACACTTGGTTAAGGTTAGGGAAAGATCTGCAATGCAAGCTGTTTTCTCCTGTGTGAAAATCAGACTTGCTACATACCTATCCACCACCATGACCCTTACACCTGGATTACTGAACAAGCCTACTGGGCACAGGCCCAGGGGTCCAAGGGGCCAGGAGACCAGAGTCTGACTGCTAACATTACTTGTTGGAAAGTCAATCAAATGACTACAAAGGGGCACAAAATGACTACAAAGAGATACAAAACGACCACAAATTGATGGAAAATTAACACAAAGAGACACAAAATGACCAGAAAGAGATGCAAAATGACTACTAAAAGACACAAACAACCATGAGACATACACTTTACATGTGCTATGAAGGACTAGCATAAAGCAGGTTCCATTCAGAATGTGATTTTACTTATTTATTTGCTATAATGTTTTACTCCATGTTTTTATGATTTATTTATTGTGTATTTTACTTCCTGAATGGAATGGAGTGCATGTGATTCCTAGTAGGCATGTATAGGGACCCCTTTCCTACATTTGACTTAGAGGACAATCTACTTGGTGCACCTGTACAGAAAATAACCTGTATTGTTGCATAGTTTGCAATGATTGAAGTTCTCGTCATTACTGTTTATAGTTTTTTGTTCTAAAAACTTGCATCATAGGAAGAATCTGTTTATGGGTACAAGCCCTTTCTCACTTTTGTCAAGCACTCATTTTCTCAGCTGCTTCTCATTTATGTGGTTTATTACTGTAAACGGAATGGCAATCATAAAACACAAACAGATAAAACACCAAATATAGTAAGTAATGTCCTTCTTGTTTCTATGTCAGCAAGCGTCTTTACTTGCCATTGTGTTGCCTACCATTATGGAAAGGTCGTACATTTGGTGTATCTGCTGACCCCCATTAGTCCAGTTGGAGACAGTTACAGTATGTCAAGGAAGTGACCATTTATAGCCAATTGTTACAGTTAGATTTGGCAGAAAAAAGCTGAGTAGCAACCAGGATTCTGCCGAGAGAACTAATCCACCTCAGGAAACATATACATGAGTGTTAGATTCATCATGTTAAAACAACAAAACACATAAGGAGGAGGCTGGGGTAATGACGGAAGCAGAAGTATATCAACAGAATGGTAGTGAGAAGTGTTATAATGGCCGCCTGATCATATTCATGCAGGCGAATATGCATGAACAGGATTGGTGTTGATTTAACTCTGTGGTCATTTGTGCTTGTGCTGTGATGGACTGCATTATAAGGTAGCTTGTTATTTTGTCCATCCTCCGTTCGTAAGTGTGTGTCAACAAAGCAGAACAAATACAGTAAAGCCACTTGCAAATGCAAAGAAATGCCAAAGACATATAAATATAACTCGCGAAACAAAAGTTACATTTTTTATTTATTTAATTCTAATGTCAACCTCTCAACGGATTTTCTTTTACTCTGATGTGACAGCGCATCAGGAGGAAAGTATGGCACAGTATAATCGTTAATCGGTTAATTAAACTTTAAAAGGAAGTTTGCATTTCTTCAACCAATCAATAAGTTCAAGATTATAGACAAAATGAGCTGAAGCCCTCGTTTTCAGTGAGTGGCGGGACGTGCGGCAATGCTGAGTTAAACCTGAGTTAAAATTCAAATCAACTTGCAAAGTGACAGATACAAGCAAGCAAATCTAGGAAGACTATTCAATTAAATGCATCCAAATGAAAAGGGATATGTTGTGACATTTATTTAATGTGCAGATGATTTTCATTTCAAATAATGCAGCCAAGCAATGATTGTGCCTTGAAAGTGTTAGTATTTATGAATTACAAAAATATTGAGTTTTTATTATGAGAATTTACGGTCTAAGAAATTGAGTTGACATTTGCATCTGGGAAACTAATGGGATTTTCAGCATCAAGGGCAGTTGATGAATTAATAGCAGGACGTCTCTTTGTCAGTGTATTGCACATTCTCAAGCATAATGACCGGAATAGTGCCAGTGTTGCGTGCACAAAACAAATCCGAAGGTTTAAAAGGGAATGCCTGAAGGCTTGTAGGAACACATTACATACCTGCCTGTTCCTAACAAACATTGCATACATCCAATAACCCTGTGTTGTGTGTGCACTGCTTTACTCGTTAAATATGGATATGTTATTGATTTAGTCTTTTAAATTCAAGTTTGTAGTCATTTCATTGGCCAACTCCACGGTGGGATTATCATAACAATAAAACACAACACTGTGTAATGTTCAGGTATAGTACTGGTGTAGTAGATATAAGCATATCTATAGCAGCCCTTTAAAGGGTCAATTCACTCAAACACAATAATAACATATTTTCTTACCTACCCCTATATGGCCAGATGGTTTTGGTTTTAATTTCCTATAGCTTTTGGGATATACTACATGGCCAAAAGTACATGGAGACAAAATTACACCCATGTGGGATTGTCCGATTGCTCAGCCTCCACGCTTCTGGTTTCAGGCTTTCCACCAGATGTTGAACCTGGCTGCAGGGGAGATTCAGACACAAAAGCATAAGTGAGGTCCAACACTGATGTTGGGTGATCTGGCTCAGAGTCAGTGTTCTAGTTCATGCCAAAGGTGTTGGATGGCCTTGATGTCAGGGCTCTGTGCGGGCCAGTCAACTCCTTTCACGCCAAACTGGGAAAACCATTTCTTTGTGGATCTGGGACCTGCACGGGAGCAGGCAAGAGCCAAACACAAGCTTGCCCACAAAGTTGGGCACACAGTATGATTGCATGCTGTAGCATTAATATTTCCCTTCACTGGAGCTAAGCAGCCTTGTCCGCAACATATAAACACACATACTTTTGGCCATGTCGTAAATCAGTGTCTGAAATTTCTGCCTCCACCCACATACAATGGAGTTATACAGACCTTTTTCTTGCTCACAGCATTGAAAAATTACATTTAGGAAATTCAAAAGCAATGTCAGTTTCCTGAAACAATGCCCTTGCTACAATCTGTAAACAGTTTTAATTTAAACTACTTTCTATAGAAGCAATACTCCCTGTGAAAACAAATTGAAATCAAATCAAGGCCAGGTATGAACAGACACCGACACTCCTGTAATTGGACAATTTGTTTCTGTCTGTGTTCCAGAATAACTGAATATATGGTACCAGACAATTGGTAACACTGTTTAATAGGTGGATCACTGTTACAAGCAAGATTAAGATACAAGATACAAGATTAGCGATCATTTTATAACACAGGTTTGTATAAAGGGATTATGTGTTGTAGTTCCCTTTATGCTACTTTAAAAAATGACATACGGTAGATCGGTGAATAAATAATAAGTCCTGGAAATAGAAGTAGAAACAGAACTAGAAACGAAAGCTATTTTACATGGAGTGGTGAGGATGAATTTAGCAGTCTCACAGCCTGAGGGAAGAAGCTGCTCTGTAGTCCTGTGGTACGATAGCGGATGCTTCTGTTTCTCTTTCCAGACAGCAGCAGGGTGAGCAGGCTGGGTGTGGCTTAACATATTTCAACAGTCACATTGTTCTGCTAAATTGAGACATTGTATATGTGACTTACTGGTGTCATGGAATTGTCCAGTTCTGACATTATACCAATCTGATGATTTGTTTGGTCCGTACGGTTTGGACCAAACAAAAAAATGTATACATCGTTGCCTTTCAGTTCTGGTGCTTTTTGTATTCACACTTATTACAAACAAACTCAGTGGTATAAACATGAAGTTTTATGGACCGAAAGGTAACTCATTCACTGGACAAACGAACTATATTAGGATGCGCACAAAGACCCACTTTTACAAGCAGTTTCAGTAAGGTTGTTTGGTCGATTGACAGCTTTAACTTCAGCCCAAATGAACCAAACCAAACAGGAAGATGCAGCAGAGTTCACTTGACCCATATTGTAAGAAACAGGTTCAGAGCTTGGAAATCAATCCATATTGGGTGATTCCACACCTCGTGATTTACAGCCAGTGCCAACATTCAGTGCCGACGAAGGACGTGTGCCCTCGATGTAGTGATGTGGAAAGTAAGAGCGTGGAGGCTGGGTGTGTAGTGGCCTGAGTTTGCATCCCATTAAAGACCTGCACTTACTGTTTGCTTTATTTAATAACCATGACCACCATCTTTCCATAACCTTAACCATACTGCATTGCCTTGTTCAGATGTTGTAGAGAGCAAGTATTTTGAAAACATTGGCAGTGGGCGTAAAAACGCTTTGAACGTAATCCGGTTCTATAGGGCTATACAGGTTAGGTGTGAAAGCAAAACTAGCTGCCTACAAGTCACTAATGACTGCGTGACATGATAGCCTACTGCTCCCTGTGCTGGTGGAACATAAAAATGTAAGAGCTTCTTCAGTCCCACCAATGCTGGCTGCCTTTGTTCTGCTATTTACTCTCAGTGTACATTTTCCGGCTCTGGCATCTGACCAATTGAGGTTACTTTTAGAGCTGGAGGTTTTAACTCCCCGTTGTCAGTCATTTGTACTTGCTGCTGGCTGTTGTCTGGTTGGGGAAGGGGAAAGTAGGAGCTCAGGGTTTTAAAACTTCCTCAACTCCTTCAAATGCATCGACAATGGAAGATGGCGTGTTTCCTGTATCTTTAGCGTCCACCGCCAACCTTCAAATTGAATCTGAGTTCATCGTTTAGGCTTATTTCGCGAGATATGTTTACCCTGATCAGCTTATATATATTGTGTTTAGCTTGGGAGCATTAGCCCAACCAGAAACCTCTGATCTGCCATGGATGGACCTGCCCTTTTGTATAGATTGTGCACAGACAGTACTGTATGTGCACCCACCCACTATACCATACTCACAGTACATTACACACAGTACAAATACATTCAAAAGATGCAAAGGAGTGAGTTGTTGCATTGCAGAGCTCCATCCCAGAGGTTCTCATTCAGTCAACGGATCACATATGCGTCTCACTACAGCTTTCCCTCAGGGCATACCCACTTCTAGCAGTGTCTCTGTTGTAAATACATTATGAATATTGAACATGCCGGTCAGAACTGCTAGGGTTTTCAAGGAAACCTTTATAAAAAAAAACTCTGGAGGGAAATGTTTTTTTTAATTTTTTTATGTTGAATGAGTTTTTAGGAATAATCTAAGGCAAGTGAATCTGTATTCATTAAAGGATAATTCCAGTTGATTAGAACTTGTTTTTTTTTTTGTAGTTCTGGCCATCATTCCTATCAGTAATGATAACATTGTCCTCACCAAGTTAAGGTCCATAAATACAGTGCCATCTAAAAAGAAGAAGGGTCAAGACGCACAAATAGTTCAATGATCAGACAGTTTAGGCACATTTATTGGGAAGCAAAAAGAAAGGTTAACTTTAAAAGAATATTATCTAAACTGTCCAATGTAAAAATCCATTACACTTTATAGACCGACTTTCTGTGTCACCTTTGACATACTACATTTCCCATAGTTGTGTGCGCACAGTTTTCCTGTGCAATGAGGTATGATTAGCAACAGTATGGGTGCACTCACCTTCAAATAAAGTGGTTTAGATAAACTGGATAAACAGCTGAGTTTAAAAGCTTAAATATTATCTTGCTTGAGTATGTAGAAAGTCTAGACCTCTAAATGTATCAAATTTGGGGGTTTTCAGGTTTTGACCTTTTGGCCCATATTAGGCCAGAGGCATGCTAGCAGGCTGTGCTAGTATTAAGTCAGTGTAAAGCAATTTATCCTTCAATGTCCTTCCAAAATATTTAGGTCACTTAGTCAAGGCATTACAATGTGGATGCACAGTAGAACGTACAGCTTGATGTTAGGCGTCCAAGCTCTGACCTCATGAATACCCGCAAGGAAACACCAAGCCTTGCACAGCAAGGGGTGCTGAGGGGATCAAAAGAATGTTCTGGATATATATGTATGTCCTGGATATACAGCACGTTGCAGAACAGTATGACAAGTGAATGTAGCGACAGATTTGATATGCTCTTCACTTGTAGGCTACATTAAGCTCATGGAAAAATGTGTCAGTCACCACCCGCACTGCTTTAAACTAGCTTGTCTGCCACAGTACTCAAGTGTTTTTGTACCACCATCCTAGGTTGTACTGCTCCCATCTCGATCGATCACTGGCAGTGAGCTTGGTGATGTACAAAAGTTGGCTAGGTGGTAGATGGTAACCACTTTTGTGAGGGTTGAATGTACTCCTTTTGGACTCTGTTGCACTGAAGCTGACGTGTTCCCAGATCTCAGCATTTACTTTGGTGAGTAAAATAATTTTATAACTGATGGCAATGACAAACATATAATAACGAACACAAGATGTAATATATCTGAATTCTCCTTATTGTATCATCCTAGATACTAATAATCAAATACATGTAGTATGTTGAAAAATGACACAAATGAGAGTTATAGTACATCCAAAACCATAGGAAGATGTATTGTAACACCTGGATTGCAGGTTCCCTTCCAGCAATATCTAAAGTTCAGCTGGATTGTTTTTGAGCTAGTCTGTGAATTTCAGCTGGGTGAATTGACCCCCCCCCCTTATGTTGATGAAAATATATTGCCTGGTCCCTGCCCCTCTGAGTACAGACACTTGTAACATGAGATCTTATTCATATTTGCAATGCAAAACCACAGCTTCATAGAATATAGAGTGCCGGCGGAATCATTCCACATCACATGCGGGGTGAAAAGCATGGGGACATATATTGGAACCTTGAGAGAGGCTGGCGTGTGTGTATGTGTGTGGAGTGTAGATGTACTCTAGGGCAAATCTATCTGAATTATTGAGACCAAAACATCGTGCTGTGTCGAGCTGCCTGGCAGGCCTGGCTGTATAAATGTTGACCTCTCGATCAGAGACTGACAGAGCGGCCTTGTTACCTGCAGACCTGCAGGACCAAATCAGTTACTGTGATGATAAAAGAAGGGGACCAAGGTCCTTTGGCTGTCAAATAGATGAATACTTCTTTTTCAGGTAGTTTAATTCCGTGAGCTGTTCTGCCTCATTAAGAATTCTAAGTTGGCTTAGCTCAGGGCAAGAGTGAGGGCAAGACACTGTTGCTTTGACTGCCATTTCCTTCAAAAACAAGATCTATTGTTTTCTGTAAAACCAGACCCATTATATTTATTCAGAAATGAAAGGACAAGGTCACACATTGTACAAAGGCTGTAAATTTAATTGATTTTGTTGAGCGATGGCCTCAAATTGACTAATTTTAGGGTTTAACTGCTGCAGAACTCGACTGACATACATAATTGGCAGCCTTGCTTAAATGATAAATTATTTGAAAATAAATCTTTCAGCTTCAAGGCTTACCAGAAAATGATGTGGTTTCCTCACAACCTAAGTCTTTCTATAGTTTAAGTTTATCATTCTTGTTGGTCGTGGAACCCTGTTGCTCACTAAATAATGCTTTACAACATTAGGACAGGCATGAACATTAACCCTGTTGTTATTGTAACAAAATAAATCCTTTAGGCCTCGATTAATCTGTGGACAAAACATTCTTGCACTGGCCAGGCTGTTTTCAGTTGTTGTTTGTACAAATAGCACAGACTCTCCTCAGCATGTGAGCAGTCTCCCAGTGGCGTTTCATGTTTCCTCCTCCATTTAGTTTAGTTCTGTCTGTTTGAGGTCAAATGACTCACTGATGTTCACACACTAGTCCACTGGATAATCAGACAACAGTCTTGGATTTCGTGGATTGTACAAGTGAACCACGTACCATTGTAAATAACGCAGCATGTTCACATGAACACTGTAATTGGGCAATCTGCAAAGCAATGAAAAGTTGTAATTGACTTTCCAGAAGACAACATGTTTTGTGGCAACCTGCATAAGCCAGAAAGTGGCCATGCCAAATTCCTTTATATGTTCTCACAAAATAGGTCATGCTGGAAGATTGATGGCACAGAGGCTACAAGCAGGTTGTGCTGTGATTACAGCTGGTTGCAGCTAATTCTGTCTGTGGCAAAGTGGATACGAGGAGGAGGGCTCTATTGGCATTGCTTCTCATTCAGCAAAGCCGAATGATGCGACTTGGCTAATTTGATAGCTGTTTTTGGAGTCTCTGGTTTTCTCCACATCGTCAGGACAGTTTGTTGGGTGTCGACGGCAAAACTTTGTGTGCAAAGTTTACCAAAGTTGAACTCCATACAAGCGCTGCTTTCATAAACTGACCCAGAGTGAAATAAATAGATTAAAATAAAACCTGATACTGTATGTCTGGAACATCAGTCATAAATGCAGTGTGTGGATGAGCGTAATGTTAGATGTGTGCATAGAAAGACCAAACTAACTGGTGGTAGCGCAGAAGGAAGAAAGGAGAGTGAGGTTAGATTATGAAGGCCCAATATATCCTTCTCTGCTCTGTCTATTGGCTCCTGAACCAGGAAACCAACCACACAGGGATGACACAGTACGCACATTTACTTCGTCTCCACGAGGGAGTCCACTGACTCTCTTTTCCACCGAGGCGGAGCTGGTGCTAGTTCAGAGCCAGAGTCTAGTTTCAAATCAGTTTTTTGTGTTTCCACAGCCGAAGCACCAGCTCGGAGCCAGGAAAAGTGGCTCTTAAGTAGCACCAACTCGTTGCTGGGCTAGAAGTAAGAACCGCTTACTGCAGAGGCTGGGGGCGGAGTTACCGTGATCGACAAGACGAACAGTTTTCACTTCTGCTTCTTACACCAATGCTTAATACATTTTTATTTAACCGCAATGTGATCGTTTATCAGCACAGTTGATGCTAGGAGGGTAGCAACATGCCGGGGCTAAAGTTGACACGTTATTGTTAGAAATAAATGCTAAGTACGTACCGTTACTCTCGCTCGTAATCGCCGTCTGTACAAACTATGGCAAACATAAATAGCAACGCAACGTCCGTGATTGTTGACAGTGTTTGTGTTTGGCACTGCCGCGCTAGCATTACTGGGAAAGATGTGACGTATACAGTCACGTGAGACCTGGCTCTGTGCTGGCTCTGAAGCCAGTGGAAAGGGGTTTTTAGAAGGCTCGTCATTTGAACCAACTCCGAACTGGCACTCGCACAGGCTCTGAACCAGCAACTGGTTCATTTTGGTGGAAAAGCGGTATGATTGCCCCATTGCTACTGAAATTAACTGAGTTCAGTCCTAAATGTAATTATTTACTAGTGTGATTGTGCCCTGAAGTTTGTGTTGTTTTGCCCATTGTAGACAATCCCCATGTTAAAAATGTCTGCAGCGTAGCTTTCAAGGAACATATTATCATAACCAACAGAAATGGTGACAAAACTCTAGCCGCATTGGGGACCCAGATGGTTGGATGGTTTCTTGTAAATTATTTACATTTTAGTAATTGCCATAGTTTCCACCATGAAATATTCCTAATAAGTAATAATCAGAAGTAAAATATAACCTTGATATCTACAACACAAATTCTTTGCAAATAACCATTGCTAACTGTTGGGGTTTACCATGATTAGAGGGGCACCAAGCTGTGCAGGTGCAATCATTTAGATTTGGCTCTCAAGATTAAGATAATCATAAATTATGAGTCTAATTAATAAAGACCTCGGTGCACCACCCTTCGGTATGATGGGAAATGAAGGCAATTAATTGATTGAGTCTCATAAAATCCATTAAACTATCAATTTGGAACTTAATAATTAAATAATAACTATAATCCAGAATTGCTATTAACAGCTAGTAGGTGAAGGATTTGGAATTCAACATAGAAGAGATTGGCAAATTATTCACTCTTGTGCAACACCAACATAATTATACCCAAGTCTTTATTTAAAAAGATAAACAAAGCAAAACACACTATATGTAGATTAACTCTATACTATAAAAAGGTTGATTTAAAATGGTGGCGAGTCCATGTAGCAGAGTGTGTACTAAGGGGCCAAACTAGAGGTGTATGTATGTGTAATCTGTAAGCAAGTGTCCAAGTTAAAGGAAGTTAGTTAGCATGCAAAGACTCTGTGTGGAGTATAACAAACTAACATCAATGTAGCCGTGGCTAACAGATTGAAAACACATCACAAAATATAAAACCACCATGAAAACACATCAGTAACGACACATGTACAAAGTTAGCTAAAGGGTCACTTAGCCAAGTACCCTGTTAACCTATGCTAAGCCCAGGGGTTACGTTACCAGTCAGTGGGGAAGAAGAGATGTTGCTTTGGGACGTTGCTTGTCCGTTAGCCAGCATCTGTCCTTCATGTATGGGCCAGGCTCGGAAGAGTTGTGAAAAACGTCTGTTGCTCACAGTGTCTGTTGCGCGACGAGTAAGCAAGTCGCTCGTCTGTTCTCTGTTGTCCTATTTACAGTTAGCTTGGCGCTAACTTGTTGCTTTGCTTCTTAAAGTTAGCTGGCAGACAGTGTGTAAATGGTAAATGGACTGTACTTGTATAGCGCCTTTCTAGTCTTTCTGACTACTCAAAGCGCTTTTACACTACATCACATTCACCCCATTCACACACATTCATACACTGATGGCAGGAGCTAACTGCCCATCAGTACAAATTAAACTAACCAGTCACACTCACTCACACACCGAAGGCGCAGCTTCGGGAGCAGTTCAGGGTTCAGTATCCTGCTCAAGGATGCTTCGACACATGGCCGGGGGAAGCCGGGATCGAACCGCCAACCTTCCGATTGGTGGACGATCGCTCTGCCACCAAGCCACAGCCGCCCTGTGTAATACTACTGTGTAAAAGCTGTTGGCGCTAGACTTTGTTGCAGGAATCTTATACAGGCTCTTGCACTGCTGCTGTAAGAGTGAGAGTTTGGGTTCTGAAGGAAGGCAGGATTTTGTGTTGTGGGTGGGTCCTTTGTCAGTGGGTCTGCTCCGGCAGACTCCCAACGTCTGAGCATCCAGCGAAGAGAGGGCAAAGAGAGGGAACAAAAGATTGCTGACTCTTTCTTTGACCTAGTGACTTCAGGGTCACACTTAGACTGTTGCAATTAATGGTTGCATTTACTGTCTCTCAGGATTGTGGGACAAAATAGAATGTGGTCTTTTAATCACAGTTCAGTTAAAATCACTCACATGAATGAACAAATATGTTGAGTCCAAACATAACCTTATACTTTAATTATCCACAACATAATAATCATCCCCAAACTCAGTAAGATCATGTTATGTGTAAATCCAAAACTTTCATTTATGAAAATAAAAACATACAACAAACTACTTGGATATGACTTGTTTTTGTAAGTAGATTTTGTTGTAATAATGTGAATATACTTGGTTATTCATTTATTCTCTACTTCCTAACATGTGACTGTAATGTGTGAAAATACAAGTTTGCTGAGTTTCTGTCGAATTACAATATAGATATTCACTGTCAGATCATCGGAACTGAGGTGCAGATATGCAGTAAGTTGTCAACAGACACTGTTCAGTTACTTTTTCTTACCTGCGTAAGTGTATCAGTGTTGGAGCATGAAAATAAAGTGTTGATAATAGTGTGATATCAACTGTTGATATAAATCATTATCATAAATCATTATGGATTTGCTGTTGTGTCTGCCACCTGTCAAATACGCAAAAACTGATATCACAGCCTACACAAATATCCTTCTTATATTATTCTACTGATATACCACTATCATTTGAGGCTAATGTTCAAATGGTAGTGCACCCTTTCAGTCAGATATCACATTACATTACCTTACATTACAGTGCTATGAGCATAGATGGATTATCACATGGGCAAAGTGGTCATGTACCCAGGAGCTAATGGGGGATTTTATTTTTATTATTTTCTAATATGTGTAAAAGATTTTCATTTTCAAAATATTGGAGTAAATGTAAATTGTTTTAAAATATAGGATAGCCAATTAAATTCGGTAAGGTCAAACGTACGCAAGGTCAAACATCAATTGCGATATCAACATGGAGAAACGTGCGACTAGTGCAAAGTGTAAGCTTGGAAAATAAAAAGAAGCTAGAGATGCAGCTTTGGTTCAGCAAATCCTCTCCATTTTTAACATTTTTCACCAAATAAACAGTTGTAAGTGTCATGATTTTAGGTTTTCGTTCAGTCATTTCCTGTGTCTCTATTGTGACTGTTAGTTTTGTCTTCCTTTCCATTATCACCCTGAGTGTTTTCACCTCTGTCAATTAATTTCACCTGTTTTTTCTTGTCCCCCTCACCTGAGTGTATTCAAGTTGTGGATTTCATTTGACTTTTGTCGGTTCATCTTCATAGATGTGTTGGTTCTGTGCTCCCATCGTTTTGAATTTATGCCTGCCTGTTTCCAGCTAGTAAGCAAATAACATTTGGGTCCTCTTTCTGTTTTGTGCTGTCTACATTATGATAGGAAGGTGATGATAGTGTTAATATTAGTGGTGGTGCTGCAGCGCTGTCTTCAAGTGAATGGCAGTTATATTCACCATCAACTCACATTTTCTGCTTCCCCTGGAAACCTTTTTCAACCAAAAATAATGCACTGTGGATTAATTTTAAGCTACGGGAAACATCCGCACTGCATTTCTGAAAGAAACTGCAATGTTTCTGTCATTGACCACCAAAAAATTTATTGAAAATGATAAGTTTCCTGTTTCTTTGTCAGTTTGTTAAACTTGGGTACTGTGATGTTTTGGTCCTGTCTGCCTGCCTGTACCCTGTCCTTTTTGAGTTCTGTTTGCCTGTCTGTTACCTGGTTGTTGCCAATCAAGTAAGGAAATAAATCCTTGACTTCATCTGTCCGCCTGTGCTGTCTGCATTTGGGTTCCCTGCACCCTGCTCGCCAAACCCTAACACAAACAGCAGTATACATTGCAGAACAATGAAATAATAAAATTTAGGCAGTAGTGTTTCAGGCAGAACAGCAGGGATGACCCAAACCAAAAAAAAATGTCTGCATGCACACACACCCAGTCCTCTGCCCCAGAAGGTCAGGGCTTAGCCCCAGACCTTGTCATCGCCAATAAATGCCCCTGCGTTTGAGTGGTAATCACAAAAAAAATCTACGGACAGTGGTAAATGAGCAAACTTAGAAAGGTAAGATATACCTTCCCTAGGTTAGAAGTAGGGTTGCAACAGCAACGTGATTTCCATGGTATGATAAGCATCTCAGAAAATGTCACGGTATTACACATCATTACTATCAATGATCCTTAAAGAAATCAGTCAGTCAGTCATTTTGTACCGCTTGTTCCCGTCAGGGGTCATGGGTGACTGGAGCCTATCCCAGTGACTTCAGGCCGTAGGTTGGGTACACCCTTAAAGTTTTTTTTGGTTGAACAAACACTATTATAATTTCCCAAAATTTCATGACAGACATGAAACTTCATATAAACTTGAAATATGTATATTTTTAAAATACACTAACACCACTAATATGGTAGAATTTAATACTGTAGATAAGCAAATGTAAATGGTGTGATAATCATCTATTTTCATACCACCGTATACGGTTTCATTTCCTCGTTAAGCTGCCTTGGGAGATTACCCAAAAGGCTTTGAAGCGCAGTCCTGAGTACAGTGTGGGCTTTTTTCTAAGATGTTGTAATACCCCCCAAATAATACAAAATTTCAAAAAATGGCTGCTGCTTTTTAACGATCTTGCTTAAATGGCATACTTAAACAAAGAACACTAGTACGCTAAAATTATATACTTATTAGGTGGTTGTTTGTGTGTTAGAGATGCAAGTAGAGAGAGCGAGCCAGGCAGACAGATAGAGAGAGGAGACAGAGAGAGAGAGCGAGAGCCAGGGAGAGAAACATAGATTACTAACAACTTTCTGACTAGCAGAGCACGAGGGTGGTTTGAGTTTGGTCCTGCCAGACGCTACTTCAATGGCCTTAGAACAAATAACACAAAGGCATATCATGGTGTTGAAATGTAATCTTTACTAATATCCTACCATTAAAATGCCATTGCTTCTGTAATTCATGACCTCAAATTTTATTTTCAAAGATACTTAACAGTGCAACAGTATCAAATACACATATCAAGCCCAAATGCCATTGAGATCAGGTGCAAGTTCTGTCAGCAGATTAAAGTGCACAAGAACTAAATGAAAACACCCAAACTGCTTGTCAGTAAAATATACATTGTCTTGCATTGATGTAGTTTCAGGGCAGTAATAACCATAGACCAATGATTTCAGCATTATAAGGGTTGAGTATTTTTGTCTATTTCAAGCGGTGAACTGCATTTCAGTTAGGAACCCCCACTTATTAAAAGTATGGACATCTGCAGGCATTAACAAGTTCAATTTTAAATTATTCTTAGAATAACATTTTAGGCAGTTTGGCATGAAAGCAAGCTCATGCAAGTTGTAGTCTTAGCTACTTGACACACTGTAGACTTTTACCCGTCATGATTTATTAGACAATTGTATAAACAAAAATAAATTCATGACAATTAAAGATGTTTGCAAGCCCTTAAAAAGTCTTAAAGTGTTACAATTTGCAGATTAGACCCAAACGCAGACATAGATGAATTGAAAAGGGTATTTATTGTAAGGGAAGAAGGTGGAATGAGCAGGGAGGCAGCTGGCTGAGGAGGTATGGCTGGAGAGACAGGAGCAAGGTAGACGAGTGAGAGGGAAATGCGTGGCTAGCTGGAAATGACCGATGGATGACAGGCTGAGAGCAGGCAGGCAGACTGGTGAGGTATGATGCTGGAGCACAAGAGAGACATTTCAGGAAATAACAAACCACTAAGCACACTAGAATCATGAGGGGGACCTGAAGCGTATACTACTGCTGTAGCTGAGACGATGATCTGGCGATGAGTGGACGAAGAACCTGGGTTAATATACTATAGCGTTATGAGCGTGAGGAAGGCAAGAGTGAGAAATCGGCAGGGAGCCAGAAGCCAGGGGAGTCAGGGAAGGAGCGCCGCACCCACGCCACACACACACACAGGAAGACAGACAGGTAAACACCGGGGACATAAGGGAGGGGGTAACACAAAGAAACATAAGGGAAAATTAGAGTCACAGCTGTAACCTTGACATGAAGACAAGTCAAATATTCATTTTTACATGTTAATTAATTTTCAAAAATGCTTTCCATGTTAGCTATTCAATAAGGTTATAAAAGCTCAGCAGATTCCTATATTATATATTACAAATCACACTGCTCAAATTCACAGGCCTCCAGTGCATTTCTCTACCTGGAATACAGTCACTCTTGTCTTAGCCATGTCTTAAGTGAGGAAGTCAGAATGCCTCACTGGGGGAACAGTCAAAAGGCCATGAGAGGGAGCTGAAAGGACATGAAATTGGACCACGTAAGAAAACAAAATAACATGCAGCAGGCTGAAATTGTAATTGTGTTTTGACAATGACAAACAATACAAAACCAACTGATGCAGGGCAATCCATTCTGACAGGACACTTGGTCCACAACTAACACATAGCTCAGCATTCAATGCCACTCAGTGTTAACTTTGTAGTTGTATAGTGTGCACAAGGGGTTGGGGAGAAATAATGGTAAATGGGCAGCATTTATAAAAGAGTAAAAATGGAAATCAGGACACACTGACCTTATGAAACTTGACTGCATGGTCCACAGCTCCCTTATTTCCACTTGGTGGTGGTGGCAGGAGGTAGATCTGCAGTAGCATTGAGGCCATGTCATTATCTAAACCTGAGAGAGAGGGGGGGGGGCGCTGCTTTAAACATGCAATACACCTGACAAATGCCTATGATATATCAATATTCAAATTCAAAGAGCTCTTGACAATAAAAATACTATTTGACAAGTCAACATTTTAATTGGTTAATGTCAATCCTTTACCTGGGACCTTGTGATCCTTTGCAGAATGGATAAGGTAGTCAAGCAGAGCACCGTAAGCACTGTGCTGGAAAGCTCAGGGTCGTGGTTCAACTTTTGCCTGTGCTGGATGGTTGGTCTCAATTCCATGAAGACCTTTTCGCTGTCTGTGCTGTGTTTCAATCGAGATATGAGCTCGTGACACCGCTCTCCCTCCAACTGCTAATCTTTAGTCACTTCTCTCTCTGGTCCGCTGCTGTCTGAGGTGTGAGAGCTCCTTCTGCTACGCCCACTGCTGCCACTGCCGAGTTCTCCCTGCGTGTTTTTGAAGCTTCCAGGCAATGTAGCCCTCATTGCTGCATTAAAAAAGTGTACCTGAAGACAATATCAACCAAGTTAGATATTCATAAAGAATAGTTTAAGCATGAATCAACATAGGGAAGTGTAGAAAAGGCTACCACTAATATTCTTTGGCACTAAATGAGATAAATTACCTTGCATTTTAGACACACTGTACCTTCGAGAAAAGATAATGGATCGTCTTGGATAATGGCCTCATAATGGCCTGTCTCCATAAGGCCTGGTGCTTTCGTGTTGAGGTAAAAAAAAAGAAGCCCTGTACATTAGCATCTACACTCTTTAATGATTAATTGTTGTAAAATAGCTAGTTTACCTGTAGATAACATCACTAACCTTACATAATCCATGGCAACAGTGCTGCTATTCTCAAAGATAGCCTTCTGTTCAAGCCCCTTTCAGTTCACTAGCCACCTCTGATGTCCTCCGGCTGCTCTTCCTCAATTCTCTGTGATTTATGGAGTTTCCTGATACCAGACAGGTACAGGTACAGGCCATTCAGTTTGAGGAGGTTTTCAGGCCATTGCCCGCTCGCCCGGCTCCAGTTCTGGTACCCATTCCGATGCTGTTCCCCTCCAAAATTCCCTGCTGCCGGACAGAGTCAGCTAATAGGACGGCTACATTAGCAGAACGGCTAAATAAGCTATGGTGATGACATCTGTCCAACAGGAAACTCCGTAAATCACTGAAAGTTGAGGGAGAGCTGCGAACTGAGCTTGCTGCTAAAATTTGTTCATTTTTTTTTTTCTGATAGCTTAAGATCCAGACGTTCAGGAGGTTTTTACCGGGAGCTGAATTACCCGCAGATCTACCTCTCCAATACAAAAGGACCGGTAGAAACACTGAATAAAACAGTTTCATGTTAAAAATAAGTGTTTCCCTTTCAAGGGAACTTCAACACTGCATCAGCTGACCATATGGGGAACGCCCTCAGTGTCAGTGCATCTGAATCTCTATATCACCTAGACCAATCTTGATTGGGTTAATGTGAACACGTGACGCACGCCGGCAGAACTGGAGGTGGCTTCACTGTTGTCGTCAGTCTTCTGATCTTCAGCAAGCACTCTGGATCTCTGAGAAATGGCGAGTGTGAAGTGGTTCAGGCAGTGCGTTTATCCTTGCCCACGCAATATTCCCGATGGATATATACACGAGATGTGTGTTAGCTGCCTGGTAAGAAAGCATGCGCTTGCAGCCCTCGAGGGGGCTAGCTGTGTGCAGTGTGAGGTTAAGAAGCTCCGCTCCATCAATACAAGCAAGAGCACGCTCACTCCAACACAAAGGAGTAGTGTGGGACTCAGTCACGTTGCGGGCACAACTGTCTCCCGCACACGTCAAGTCAATCCTGACCATGGTGCTCAGGGTGCAGCTAGGCCGACACCTCTCTGCACTATAGTTTCAGAGACTGTTAGGCCTCATGGCAGCAGCATCCACCGTGATTCTGCTTGGGTCGCTGCACATGAGGCACCTGCAGTGGTGGCTAAGGGACACAGGTTTTTCCCACGAGGGGCAATCCTTTTCACCTGATCAAGGTTATGCACAGGTGCATGCGTGGAGACAATGGGTGTTCCTGACTCAGGGACCAGTGCTGGGAATGGCATATCACCGTTCCACGCTTTCGACGGATGCCTCCAGCACAGGATGGGTCTTGTTGGCCTTAAGGAACTTTCTTCCAGACCTCAGGGGCCACCACGCGCTTGTCCGCTCCGACAACACAGCGGTGGTCTCCTACATAAATCGACAAGGCGGTCTGAGGTTGCGCCCTCTGTGCAGACTGGCACACCAGTTCCTCTTGTGGTCTCAGGGGAAGTTGCTCTCGCTCAGAGCACTTTTCATACCTGGGTACCTCAATGTGGGAGTGGACATCCTGTCGAGGCAGGGGCCTCCGTGGGATCTGATAGTGGTGCTCAATGAACTTACCACAGCACCCTTCGAGCCAATGGACGATGCGTCAGACAGATGTCTGGCTTTAAAAATGACATTCTTGCTGGCCATGACTTCTCTTAAGAGAGTGGGAGATCTGCAGGCCCTGTCGGTGGCTCCTGCTTACCTGGAGGTCGTTCCAGGCGCAGTTAGAGCCATCCTGCATCCTAGGCCGAGATATGTACCTAAAGTACCAACTGAGGTGGCCCGGCCGGTGGTCCTGTAGGCGTTCCATCCTCCCTCAGTGTCAGCGGAACAGGAAGGTAGGCTGCGACTCGAGATTTATGTCCGCAGGACATCTCAGTGGTGCAATTCGGACCAGCTGCTGGTATGCTTCGGGCCCCCTCATAAGGGCTGCCCGGCTACCAAACACACTATTAGCAGGTGGATTGTTGAGGCTATCGCTTCGGCTTACGAGGTGCGTGGATTGCCTTCACCTCTGGTTGTCGATAAGAGGCCGCTCGGAGTATGGCATCCTCCAGAGATTGGTGGTCGGGAACTCCCGTCTCCGATATATATGCGATGCTGCGGGATGGTCCTTGCCTCACACCTTTCTGAGGTTCTATAGCCTAGACCGCTTAAATGATCCGGGGTCAGTGGCTTGCTTGTCCTGAAGTGTGCCCTTTTGGATTCACACTTGGACAGGCATCCCCTCAGCATGGCGGAGTTGGTACTTCGTTCCCCATAGTGTAAGCTGACGCAGCATCCCAGGTTACATATGTAACCATGGCTGCCCTTCGCAGCCATACTTCTGGCATGCCTGTGAGCGGCTTGCTTCAGTCGATCAGAAGGCTGACGACAACAGTGAAGCTGGCTCCCTTTGTAACCTCTGGTTCCTCCGGCGTGTGTCATGTGTTGACGTTAACCCAATCAAGATTGGTCTAGTTGATACAGAGATTCAGATGCGGTCTCGCCGAGGGCATTCCCCATAGCATCAGCTGAAGCAGCATCTCGGTCCCTATCAGGGAACCATGGTTATGTACATAACCTGGGACATTCTCTGACGATGTTCGGTGGACACCTGACGCTGCGAGCCCTAGCTGCCGCTAACATTTTGCTCATCTTGTGTCTTTGCTAACTTAAAATCCAGAGACCAGGGGCCTCATCTTTCAATGCTGCGGACGCACAAAAACTTTGCATATAGCAGCTTTCACACTCACAGTCAAATGCACTAACTAAATGAATGCGAGAATGTGCATTCCTCCATGCCAACTTCATCTCTGGCAAACGTATATTTCTTATGGTTTTTGTCCATTGGCAGCTCTTAGAGGCAATGAGGAGAAGTTACAAACATTATACTACGAAATGTTGTACAAGTCTATCGCACCACCACCTGTGAGAAGCATTGCAATTAATTTGAGTAAACGCCGGTGACTAGCTCTAAACGTTTATTGCATTTGTTTTTTAAAACATATATACATCGTGTTGTCAATAAATAAAATAAACCCCCGAATGCATTTAGCTGCCGGTTAGGCCGGCACGACGCATGAGGAAAAAACAGCATAGTGCTTAGCGCTGTTGACTTACATTCTCCCTAATGCTTGCAAAATCAAGAGCTACAGTTCAATCGCTTCGTTAGTTTAAGTGACACAGAAAATATAACACACATCTTTCTTTGATTCATCCGAAATTTAGAGGATGATCCCGTGTGCATCGCATATGGGAGAGTAATTATTCCGGTTATAAAGAAAATCCGCAGGTAGAAGGAATTTACAATGACAGGGAGGTGATAAGGCCACCCATCACAATAACATCTGATAGTAGTAACTTATTCTAATTTCCTTCCCTGAGAAACCCCCCATTATGTAGAAATCCTATATAAACTGTGAAAACCAACGGCTTGAATACACTCCAAGACCCGAGCAACTCGCAACGATGTCGTGGCTAAGGGACAACGGTAGGGCTAACAAAAACTCTGCAGACCTCAATCAACTTGTTTTTCGCTTCGCAGCTTCAACCAAAAAACCTCTGCCAAATACGCACGGTAAGTGTAAGCCCTTATATACTTTGAAACCTGTTATTCTATATCTTCGTATGTCCTATTTTAATTGTGTTTTATTTTATTTTTTCTATTTATTCATTTATTTATTTTTACAGGTTTGTATCAACAGAAGCCGTACATGACATCGGAGCAAAATATAACTTCAGATTACGGTGAGTATATTCAGA